>CM053026.1:249500285-250005285 GCA_028564925.1 Lithobates sylvaticus
GAAATCATATCCCCTCTGAAGCGTCTCTTCTCCAGAGAGAATAAGTTCAGTGCTCGCAAACTTTCCTCATAACTAATATCCTCCAGACCCTTTATTGGCTTTGTTGCCCTTCTTTGTACTCACTCCATTTCCAGTACATGCTTCCTGAGGACTGGTGCCCAGAACTGGACAGCATACTATAGATGCGGCCAGACCAGAGTCTTGTAGAGCGGGAGAATTATCGTTTTATCTCTGGAGTTGATCCCCTTTTTAATGCATGCCAATATTCTATTTGCTTTGTTAGCAGCAGCTTGGCAATGCATTCCATTGCTGAGCCTATCATCTACTAGGACCCCCAGGTCCATTTCTATCCTAGATTCCCCCAGAGGTTCTCCCCCCAGTGTATAGATTGCATTCATATTTTTTTCCACCCAAATGCATTATTTTACATTTTTCTACATTGAACCTCATTTGCCATGTAGTTGCCCACCCCATTAATTTGTTCAGATCTTTTTGCAAGGTTTCCACATCCTGCGGAGAAGTTATTGCCCTGCTTAGCTTAGTATCGTCCGCAAATACAGAGAACTGTTGAACTGTTTATCCCATCCTCCATGTCGTTTATGAACAAATTAAATAGGATTGTTCCCAGCACAGAACCCTGGGGGACCCCACTACCCACCCCTGACTTTTTCAAGTACTCATCATTTATCATCACCCTCTGAACTCGCCCTTGTAGCCAGTTTTCAATCCATGTACTCACCCTATGGTTCATGCCAATGGACCTTATTTTGTACAGTAAACGTTTATGAGGAACTGTGTCAAACGCTTTAGTATATTGAGTGATCAGTACTATGTGTCTTACAACATGTGTGTATGGAGTATATTAGTCAGGACTGTGTAACACACAACATAGTATATAGCCCGCATGGATCAGGACTATATAATGTACAAATTTGCATATAAAGTACAGGTGACATGACTATGCAACAATCACAACTACGTACAACATAACATACAACATAGCATATAGAGTGCAGCAGTCAGGACTATGTAGATTATACAGGGCAGCAGTCAGGACTATGTATTGTACAATATAGCATATACAGTGCGGCAGTTAGAGTGTACGGGCCAGTAGTCAGGACTATTTAATTGCACAAAACAGCTTGCATAGTGCTGTGGTAAGGACAAAGTGTCCCCATGTGTTTGTTCTCAGCATGCCCCCTTACTGGTGCTCAGCTTGTCTGCTTTCACTGCTGCTCAGTATGCTGCCTTACATTGTGGTCAGTGTTCTCCCTTACACTGGTGGTCAGAACTTTGTGTGTCCTCTCACCTTGGTGACCAGTGCTCAGCGTGCCCTCTTATATTGATTGTCAGCTTTCTGTGTGTCCTCTTACATTGGTGGTCAGTGCTCAGCAAGTTCTCTTACATTGGTAGTCAGTGCTCAGTGAGTCCTCTTATATTGGTGACCAGTGCTCAGTAAAGCCTGTTATATTGGTGGTCAGTGCTCATAATACCCCCTTACACTGATGGTCAGTGCTTACTGCTCAGTGTGCCCACTTACTCTGATGGTGACCGTGTCAACTCACACTGGAGTTCAGAATTTTCATGTTTGTTTCAAATCTGTGCCCCCAACCCATTTCCACTCCCCACCACGCACACATACTTTTTTAATCAGGGGGCAGGCAGGATTAGTCTATTTAATATGAATATACACAAGGTTTATGCTGGCCATGTACAGTATATTTAGATATTTTTCAGATTTGATCTGACATATAAGGTCTGAAACTAAATCTTATAGTGTATGGTTACTATAAAATGTATTGGCAAAGTGCAAGATTTTATCCATTTCTGCTTATGCCAACGTTACTGTTTTGTGAATTAGACTTTTCCAATGTTAATGTCAAAGTCATTGAGTGTCAGTGTGGGTGTCAGTGTTTTTGATGTCACTAATGTCACTGATAATCATGCAGTCTGTGTCAATATCATTATAAATGTCAATGGCACTGGGAAGGCCAATGTCAACCTGACTTCAACTGCATTATTTTGTCCTTGTCAGACGTACTTAAATTTACTACATATACATTATTTGGAATTTTAAAATGAGATGCCTCCTAAGGATTCCTATAAAGCACTTGGTCAGCCTGTTTTTGCTTTAGCATGGTTTTACTGATATATGGCACCTGCTACATCAAACATCACTCTTCTACAATTCACATCTAACACCTCCATGCACTTGAAGACAAGCTCGTGGGTATGCCGACAACATATAATATCCATGATTCTGAAGTGGTTATGTTCTTATAAATTTTCAGAAGTGGGATACCATTCCAGAATTTTTAAAACAAAGGTGATATTTGTTAGGGGGCAGTGCTTGGTTTTAAAAACCCATTCACTTTAGATGACCAGAGTGTCATAAAGAAGAGGATCTTAATAGCACAAACCATTTTTTTCTTGAGTAAATACAGAACAGGAGCACCTAAACAATGGTATAAAGTTGTTCCTTAAGGCCCCGTTCACACCTGGATGTTTGCAATCGCGGGCTGAATTGCAGCTATTCTGCACACAATCCCAAAACATTCAGCAAAATTGACAAATTGCACCACACTTGTTCAGGTGCCATTCATTTTTGCATGGTGCGGTTTGTCGCGATTGCAGCATGATTTATCGCACGACTATAGTGGAAAACCACACCACGTGAAGCTTGTCGCTCAAAAAAGAGCAGGAGCTGTTTGCCATGCACCAGGGTCTCCTCTAGAAGGCTGGACCCTAGAACTCTGAACCCTGCTGTCAGCCCTCAGAACATTTATGGGCTCTCCAGCCACCTACTGATCAACTCTCTCCAGAGATTGGCCAGAGCCCCATAAATATTCAGGACTGCCTATTCTGTTTTCTCTCCCACTATACTTCTAGAAATTTCTGAGAGGCAGGGGAAAGTAGCAAAACAGCGGCCTGTGAGATACTGAACAGCCCAAAGCAATCAAACCCTGCTCCACTGATTACAGAGAATCTAACTAAATTTGCCTAGCAGCCTACTCTAAACTAGGAGGGTGCTACATTTACAATTTAACAACCCCCCCATATACAGTATCTCACAAACGTTAGTACACCCCTCACATTTTTGTAAATATTTTATTATATCTTTTCATGCGACAACACTGAAGAAATTACACTTTGCTACAATGTAAATTAGTGAGTGTACAGCTTGTATAACAGTGTAAATTTGCTGCCCCCTCAAAATAACTCAACAAACAACCATTAATGTCTAAACCACTGGCAACAAAAGTGAGTACCCCCCTAAGTAAAAATTTCCAAATTGGGCCCAATTATCCATTTTCTCTCCCAGGTGTTATGTGACTCGTTAGTGTTACAGGGTCTCAGGTGTGAATGGAGAGCAGGTGTGTTAAATTTGGTGTTATCGCTCTCACTCTCTCATACTGGTCACTGGAAGTTCAACATGGCATCTCATGGCAAAGAGCTCTCTGAGGATCTGAAAAAAAGAATTGTTGCTCTACATAAAGATGGCCTAGGCTATAAGAAGATTGCCAAGACCCTGAAACTGAGCTGCGGCACGGTGGCTAAAACCATACAGTTTAACAGGACAGATTCAAGTCAGAACAGGCCTCGCCATGGTCCACCAAAGAAGTTGCGTGCATGTGCGCAGCGTCATATCCAGTGGTTGTCTTTGGGAAATAGACGTATGAGTGCTGCCAGGGTGGGGGGGTCAGCTTGCCAGTGCTCAGACCATAGCACCTCACACTGCATCAAACTGGGATGCATGACTGTTGTCCCAGAAGGAAGCCTCTTCTAAAGATGATGCACAAGAAAACCCACAGTTTGCTGAAGACAAGCAGACTAAGGACATGGATTACTGGAACCACATCCTGTGGTCTGATGAGACCAAGATAAACTTATTTGGTTCAGATGGTGTCAATTATGTTTGGTGGCAACCATGTGAGGAGTACAAAGACAAGTGTGTCTTTCCTACAGTTAAGCATGGTGGTGGGAGTGTCATGGTCTGGGGCTGCATGAGTGCTGCCGGCACTGGGGAGCTACATTTCATTTAGGAAACCATGAATGGCAACATGTACTGTGACATACTGAAACAGAGCATGATCCCCTCCCTTCAGAGACCTGGCCGTAGGGCAGTATTGCATCATGATAATGACCCCAAACACACCCCCAAGATGACCACTGCCTTGCTAAAGAAGCTCAGGGTAAAGGCAATGGACTGGCCAAGCATGTCTCCAGACCTAAACCCTATTGAGCATCTGTGGGGCATCCTCAAATGGAAAGTGGGGGAGAACAAGGTCTCTAACATCCACCAGCTCCGTAATGTCGTCATGGAGGAGTGGAAGAGGACTCCAGTGGCTCCTTTGAAGCTCTGGTGAACTCCATGCCCAGAGGGTTAAGGCAGTGCTGGAAAATAATGGTGGCCACACAAAATAATGACACTTTGGGCCCAATTTGGACATTTTCACTTGGGGGTGTACTCACTTTTGTTGCCAGTGGTTTAGACATTAATGGCTGTGTGTTGAGTTATTTTGAGGGGACAGCAAATTTAAACTGTTATACAAGCTGTACACTTACTACTTTACTTATGTGAGATACTGTAGATTTCGTGTCCAAAGAAGCAGTTTGACACCAACAATAAAATAGTAAAACATAATCAATTTACAGTGTAAAGTACCAAAAACACACTGAATAATATTTGATATAGAGAAATATACTTAACATTCAGGTTCCATTGCTGTGTCCAACAAGGTACCCTAATATGCTTCAGATGTCACTTACTCTAATTAAAGGTTGGGTTACCATTTTCTTCTTGTTCACAGTTGAAATGTTTTCTAAGATGTCTCCATTACCTGCCAAGAGCAACCCCCCCCCAATTGGCTGGCATGCCACACACTCTCTGGAGTTTACTGTTATTGATTCTATAATGATTCTATAATTGCAATCATTAGATTCTAATAGTGATTCTCTAATTAGAATCATTAAGTATACAATGAAACAAAGCAAGTACAATATCGTAAGAGACAATATGCCAGCAAATAGGTTAGCATCTGATGTTAGCTGACACGGGGCAGACACACAATTTATGCAGACTGTGGAGCTACACAAAGGTCCTCTAAGTTTTACAAACCTCTTTGCCTGAAATGTGGGCTAAGTGGAAGCTAGAACTCCCTCTCATTAGCATATAGGTCTAGACATTGCTCCCTTCAAGGGAAAATGAAAAATAGGAGACATTCTTCCTGCTGACCTTACAGTTTACTGTATGTAATATCAGGTGGTGTTTGGCAACAAGTATTGTCTTCAATTCCTGTCTAATCTATCTCCCCCTCCCTTAGGATCCTATACTGGCTAACCGTAAAGGATCGTATCACATTCAAGACCCTCTGCCTGACCCACAAATGCACACAAGGAGATGCTCCTTAGTACTAATGCGAAAAAATACAACACTACACTCCCAATCGCAACCTCCGATCAAACAACCAAAACCTCCTCCTCGTCCCCAAGTCCCGGTACAAATCAAGGGGAGAACGAAGATTTGCAGTCCAAGGACCACGGCTATGGAACGCTCTACCTACGAACATCCGCTTGTAAAAAGAACATCGGGCCTTCAGGAAAAAACTCAAGACCCACCTCTTCTAAGAAGGAATCAACGCAGGTCGGATCAAGCGTCTCGAAGCGATTCAGTTCGCAGTTGCAGCGCTATACAAATCATTCATTCATTCAATGGTCACTGACAAATGAAAAATGCTTCTGCCTTTTCCTCTTGATATTGTATGAGGCAGAAAGTATAGGGGTTGCTGTAGATCGTATCTATCGTATCTATTATCTATCTGTGGGGGCCCTGCCTTAAAGCACTGCATAGGTTAACTGTTCGTTTTGTCCAGGGGTGCACAGAAAGGCTATAGTCACCCGATCCTTCGATCCTGCAGAAAACAGCTCTCCCCCATGTCCAGCGGTAGACTTTTCCTGCCGTCCTCATATCCAGAGCCGGTCTATGGGCAAGCTGATGTCAGAAACTGTCCACCGCACATGACCACTAGCGTGCGGGGGGGGGTGTGTCAGGAGCGGCAGGGACAAGTCTTGCTCTCAGAGGATTGATGGATTAGGCAAGTATATCTCTGCTCTTCTCATCACCCCTAGACAAAATTGATCAGTTAACCCATCAGTGTTTTCACAGCGCCATTACATGGGAATTTTTTTTTAGTTTTTTATGGAATTCTTCTTTAAGCTTGAGTATCCCTAATTAAATTTAGCGTGTTTGCAGCTAGGCTGTAACGAGCCCGAATTTTGTTTAGATTTTCTATGCTCACTAGGTTTCTCCTAAGCTCAGGACCTTGATTATTTCTACATGCTGCTGTTGAGTTGTCTGTAGTAGTTGGTGTGATAAGTAACAATGTATTGAGTTATGAATATTTATCTGCCTTGGTCAATCATTGAGGGTTTTGTTGTAATGATGTGAGCTAAGGGAAGATGATAAATATTTTGAGAAACCTTCTAGAAAGGTCCTTCCCTTTGCCTGGAGAGGATGTGAACATGTAGAAGGGTCTTTGTACTTCCCTCCCAGGCCTTTGAGGTCTCTTCTTCTGGGGCTTGATCTCAGTAAGGGGCCTGAACCAATGCCCAAGGAATTTAAGCTGGTTTGTGCTAGGTCCTAAAGGAAACAAGATGTGTCTATCCATTGGGGGCAACTCTAGAAGAAACTGTAGCATGGCTAGCCAGAGGAAGCAACATCAGAGAAATTTAACAGGAATGTGTCTACCCTGAAGGAACATCTTCAAGAAAGTTTGCTATGCTGTAGAGTGACTGGGTTGATTTACTAATGGCAAATAGAGTTTTCACTTTGCAAAGTGATGTTGCACTTTGAAAGGGAATTGTCCCCAGAGCAGAGCTAATGAATCAGGTGGAGCTTTGCTGACTTCCATTATCCAATCATGTGCAATTAAAATGCTGTCTTTTTTATTTTCCTTGCACATGAAAGGGTAATCTTTACAAAGTGAAACTTCACAACATTTACTAAGCCATGTATTCTATCTGGCTGCCAGGGGCGTAACTAGAAATCACAGGGCCCCAAAACGAACTGTGCAAAACAGATGTCTGTCTCCCACTCCCTTCCTACCTCTTGTCTAGACTTCAGAGCCTCCTCATGTGCCGAAAACGATGTCCCTTCACAGGCGCGCTCGAGCGCTCGTCCACTTTGCTCGGTGCTCCTGCCTCCTGCTGTATGCAGCTGCGTGTGTCGGGACACAGCCGGACTCGAGGGGCCCGGGGAGGCTTAACAGTAAACTTACATTCCTCATCCTCACCTGGACAATTTTTTTGTCGGTGGGCGGAATCTTATTAAAATTAGGGGGTGGACATTTGTTTGTAGGTGTGGCCTAGTGGGGAAAGAAAAATGCGGCGCGCGAAGGGAGGAAAAAAGAGGAATGAAGGGACAGCAGGCCCAGATCCTACACCACAATAGAAATATGTGTATTCTAGTGTAAGTGTATGTAAGTTAGCAATCAGTAGATAAAGATATTCCAAACACCTGGTGTTAGCGCTTCAATCATCCCGGCACCATGGTTGTTATGGTGTCAGGGTGATTGAATTATTTCTATTATTACATTGTAATATAAAATGAAATACTTCAACTCACCATAATGCAGAATCAGAATCAGTGGGAGCCCTGAGTGTGTCACTTGCCACGTCGCCTGCCACCAGATGCCATCAGGTGTCCCCAGTGGAGTGCTTCCTTACATCTCAGGTGTCCCCAGCGGAGTGCTTCCTTACATCTCAGGTGTCCCCAGTGGAGTGCTTCCTTACATCTCAGGTGTCCCCAGTGGAGTGCTTCCTTACTTCTCAGGTGTCCCCAGCGGAGTGCTTCCTTACTTCTCAGGTGTCAGTTCCCCAGCCAGCGGATTGCTTCCTTACTTCTCAGGTGTCACTGTCCCCAGCCAGCGGAGTGCTTCCTTACTTCTCAGGTGTCACTGTCCCCAGCCAGCGGAGTGCTTCCTTACATCTCAGGTGTCTCTGTCCCCAGCCAGCGGAGTGCTTCCTTACATCTCAGGTGTCTCTGTCCCCAGCCAGCGGAGTGCTTCCTTACTTCTCAGGTGTCACTGTCCCCAGCCAGCGGAGTGCCTCCTTACATCTCAGGTGTCACTGTCCCCAGCCAGCGGAGTGCTTCCTTACTTCTCAGGTGTCACTTCCCCAGCCAGCGGAGTGCCTCCTTACATCTCAGGTGTCACTTCCCCAGCCAGCGGAGTGCTTCCTTACTTCTCAGGTGTCACTTCCCCAGCCAGCGGAGTGCCTCCTTACATCTCAGGTGTCACTTCCCCAGCCAGCGGAGTGCCTCCTTACTTCTTAGGTGTCACTGTCCCCAGCCAGCGGAGTGCTTCCTTACTTCTCAGGTGTCACTTCCCAGCCAGCGGAGTGCCTCCTTACATCTCAGGTGTCACTTCCCCAGCCAGCGGAGTGCCTCCTTACTTCTTAGGTGTCACTGTCCCCAGCCAGCAGAGTGCTTCCTTACTTCTCAGGTGTCACTTCCCCAGCCAGCGGAGTGCTTCCTTACATCTCAGGTTCCCCCCCCCCTTCCAATTGGAGCCTCTCTCTCTCTCTCTCTCTCTCTCGCTCTCACTCTCTCTCTATATATTATATATATATATATATATATATATATATATATATATATATATATATATATATATATAATCTATAACAGTAGTGTCTCTGCTGCCATTACTGAAGGCCAAGGGGGGAACAAAATAGAGGTGGGGCCAGCCGGCTACTATAGAAATTTAGCTGCAGCACCGCCCACCCCCCACCCCTTTCCACAGCAGTTTACAGATGACAGACAGACCGGGGCGGGGTGTGGGCGGAGCCACAGCTCTATTTCTATTATAGACACTCCGCAGGCTCCCCTCTAGTCTCTTAACTCTGGTCTTCAGGAAAATGGCGGCCACGGACCTCTAGCGGCGGTGGCGGCGGGCAGCGAAAAAGCAAAATTTTAATGGCAACTAGGACCGGACTACCTACTAGGCTGCGGGCCCCATAGCGAACGCGTGTGTCGCTATGGTGGTAGTTCCGCCACTGCTGGCTGCTATTAAAGGCCCACTATAGCTTGTTGCTGCTACTAGAAGGCCTGGGATATTTTGCTGCTTTTTATGTATCTTGTGTCCCTGTAGCTCTGTCTCCATGAGTTTATTGAGCATAAACCTTTAACCTCCCTGGCGGTATGATTCTGTCTGGAATTTTGTGCTGAAAGCGGTACAATTATTTTGCATGGAAATTTGGCGTTTTTATATTGTAGGCATGCAATTCTTATGAATAACTCACTTAAATCTGTCCGAACCAGAGTCTAGTAGACATCCCGGGTATGATAAAGTTTGAAACACAAAATCATAAATTATAATATAATAAAAATATATATAAAAATGATTCAATAATGTAATCAAATCAAAAACACTGAAATTTGCTCAGTTGCAGAATAGTCACTGTCATTACATTTATTGTTTAATGATAAATTGTGATTCTAATTTATTATCGCTGTTTTCTAGCTGGTCTAAAACCACTTTTGACATAAAGGGACACTTTTTGGTTGCTATGGACAATCTCCAGTTTCCAGGCAGAAAAAAATATTTTTATTATATAAAATGACATACAGGGCACTGGGCAGACCACTAGGGACAAAGGGGATGTGTATTTGTTGTATACAGTACTGTAATCTGTAAGATTACAGTACTGTATGTGTACTGTGTTTTTAAACTTTTTTGAATTTGGTGCCGATCTCCGCTCCCGTGCGTCGTAACGACGCAGGGTACGGAGATCAGCGGCACTCGGCACTGTGTGAATCGAGTGAGCAGACGGCTCGCTTTCACAGTGGGGAGACATCGCAGGATCCAGGAGATAAGGTAAGTAACTTCCCCCCTGTATCCTGCAACGCAAGCCCGAGTCTGGCTCGGGGTTACCGCTTTTGGTACTGAAGTTCCTGCCCCGAGCCAGACTCGGGATTACCGCCAGGGAGGCTACAACGAAGGTGACTGGTGCCCAACCTTTTGGGATTAGGTAAAATTCTAGCCTGCCACAACATTGGAGGGTCATCCTACACTGCCTCAGTGAGAAGCGTGCTATACCTGCAGAGCTTAGTAAATGTGGTGAAATTTCACCTTGCAAAGAATAGCCAGTCATGTTCAAGGAAAAAAAACAACAATATTTTTGTTTGAACTTGATTGGATAATTAAAGTCAGTAGAGCTTCACCTCATTTATGAAGCTCTAGGGAAATTACCCTCGCAAAGTGCAACTTCCCTTGCAAAGCGAACAGTCATTTTGCAAATCAACTCCAAGTCACATGTCAGCATGACCAAACATCCTTATATATTTATGTAAAAAGCGCCGTTTGGTTAAGCTAAGCAGCATTATATCACTTACACCCTCTGCAAAAATGGCTACCATATGCATTGTGGGTGTTTGGCATAATTAAATATAGCAGAACGTTTATTTCTTTTTTTAAACTAGGCCAAATTTATTAGTGGGGTAAAGGGATCAGCTATCACCCAAAATCTTTGCCCCTCATAAACGGTTTGTCTAGTAGGATTACTCAATGGGCAAAAGGGCACTTTAGGAGTGGTGAAGCCCACGACCATGAGGAATAAAGCCATAGCAAAAAAATGTCCAGGTTCCCCAAGGAAATGTGACTGGCAGCCTATTACCCCAAAAAATTATAGCTACAAAACCCCAGGTGCCACTTTAAAATGAACAGAACATTTAGAAGACTCTGGTCAAGGACAGAAAGACTAAAGGGAACTTATTCTAAAGGTCCAGAATCTGGACAAGTTGTTGCACTGATTATAAAGCAGATAAGAAGAAGACCCTGCTTTCATAATAAGCAAATATGTCCAATGTACATCAAATCATTACATAACAAGGTTTTCACAATATAAACACACTTTACTAAGATCACATTTAGCTGATTATTTTCATGTGCATCGTGTGCATAATTTAAAATGCTAAAGATTTATATCAACGATACCTGGTGGTTCAGTGATACATATTTTAGACTTCTTGTTGACATGTGGAACGACATCCTGCAAGGAATTACACTGTTGACACAAAATATAAATCAGAGACCTATGCTTACAATTAGCATCAACTAGTATATACATTATCTTTATGAATTCACTGTTTATTAAATCATACCCTCACTGCCGCTCCGCATACATAAAATGTGCATACATACATGTAAAGACACACACATAATACACACACACATAGGCATCACCAGGGGGTGGCTATTGAGGCTGGAGCCCCGAATCTGGAGCCCATAGCCCCTAGTCTCTTGCCGCAGGGTCGCGGCTGCGGCAGGCTGCATTAGAGGTGGAGGAGAGAGACAAGCGGGCGGATGAGCAGAGATGATATCATCTCTCTCCGCCCGCTCCAAGTCACCACTCTTCCGCCCTCACAGCCGGGCCACTTCAATGTGGGAGTGATGTGTGGTGGGGAGTAGAGAGATGACATCATCTCTCACCGCCCACCACACATCAGCGCTCTTCCGCACTCACAGCGCGGGTCTCTTCAATGTCGGAGGTGCGGAGGGGAGCAGAGAGATTACATCTCTCACTGCCGCTCCACATCTTCGCTCTCCTGCCCTCACTAAATGGACCAGTGCTGCCAGCCTGCCACCAATGCAGTGACAATGCACATTTGGTGGCACTGGCTGGCATGGCAAGTGACAACCCACATCTAGTGGCAGGTGACGTGGCAAGTGACAGTCTGCTAATAGTGGCAGGTGACGTGGCAAGTGACAATCTGCAAATAGTGGCAAGTGGCATGGCAAGTGACAATCTGCAACTGGTGGCAGGTGACGTGGCAAGTTACAATCTGCAAATGGTGGCAAGTGATATGGCAAGTGACAATCTTCAAATGGTGACAAATGACGTGGCAAGTGACAATGTGCAAATGGTGGCAGGTGATGTGGCAAGTGACAATCCACATCTGGTGGCAGGTGCCAGTGGCAAGTTAAAAAACTGCATCTGGTGACAGGCGACGGTGGCAAGTGACAATCCACATCTAGTGGCAGGTGAAGGTGGCAAGTTAAAAAGCTGCATCTTGTGACAGGCGACGGTGGCAAGCGACATGCTGCATCTGGTGGCAGGAGATGTGGCAAGTGACACGCCCAGGGCTCCCACTGATTCTGCATTATGGTGAGTTGAACAACTTCATTATATATTAGAATGTAACAATAGAAACAATGTGCTTTGATCACCCTGACACCATATCAACCATGGTGCCACGATGATTGAAACGCCAACACCAGCCTTTGCCCTCACAAAAAATGGCTTACCACCGGCGTGCCCCCCCCCCCCCCCCCCCGGCCGCTGCTATAGGCTCTAGCCCCAGATCTTTTGCAGACCTAGCAACGTTCCTGCACACACATATACTGTATATATACACACACATATAAAAATACACATATATATATAAATGCATATTCAGGCTTAATAGTGATGGCAAGGAATGGCAGGTTTGGCATCAGATCATCAGAAAAATCTTTCCTTGTAAAGATGCTCAGCCTGAAAAACAGGTACCCAGAATGAAAAGTAATAGTAAAGTACCGCTAAGAAAAGGATTTATTGCGCATGGAAATAGATACTTACAAGAAGCAAGATAAAATCAGGCATAAAACATGGTGCTGCGAATACAAAAACGCCATTCATGGCGTGCGTTCCACGAAACTGGAAGTTTAGTGGAAACCGGAAGAGAAACACCTCCCCTAAAAAGGACCAATCAAATAGGCATTTCGGCCGTTTTGTTGGTGGGGTAAAAATGTCGTCCCTGTGGAAAGGGGCGACATTTGATTACAGGCATACCCCACTTTGAAGTACACAATGGGATTTATTTACTAAAGCTAGAAAGTGAAAAATCAGGCTCACTTCTGCATAGAAACCAATGAGCTTCTAACCCCAGCTTGTTCAATTAAGCTTTGGTAATAAAAGCTGGAAGCTCATTGGTTTCTATGCAGAATTGAGCCTAATTTTGCACTTTCCAGCTTTAGTAAATAAACTCCATTGTGTACTTAAAAGTGGGGTATGCCTGTAGTCCTTTTTACGGGAGGTGTTTCTCCCCCTGTATTTAAAGATTGCTAAGTTAACAGTTCCTTGTTGACGCCCCGTGGGAGGGTGAAACACATAGACGTAATTTCTGGATCCTATTGACATCACCGCACGTCATGAACAGCGTTTTTGTATTCACAGCACCATGTTTTATGCCTAATTTTATCTTGCTTCTTGTAAGTATCCCTTTCCATGTACAATAAATCCTTTTCTTAGTGGTACTTCACTATTAGTCCATTCCTTTTCATTCTGGGTACCTGTTTTTCTGGTTGAGCATCTTTACAAGGAAGTTTTGTCTGAAGATCTGATGCCAAACCTGCCATTCCTGGCCATCACTTTTAAGCCTGAAGTAACCCCTAGACTGAAAAGCTGGGGGTCCATTAGATCAGGTGAGTGGGGACACAGGAGGGGGTGTTGTGATACACCTTGAACATTTTGGAGCACTTTGCACTTTTGAATTGGAGTACTTCAGTCACTTTATATGGACTTTTATGTTTATTATTAATCAATTGTTTTTTATTTTCACTTAGACCCCTTTCACACTGCCATCGTTTTTCAGGCACTACAGCGGTAAAAATAGCGCCTGTATAGCACCTGAAAAAAGCAGCTCCATTCACTCCAGTGTAAAAGCCCGAGGGCTTTCACACTGGAGCTGTGTGCAGGCAGGGCGTCACAAAAAGTCCTGCCAGCAGCTTCTTTGGAGCCGTAAAGGAGCGGTGAACTCACCGCTCCTCCACCGCTGCTCCCCATTGAAATAAATAGGGCAGTGCTGCGATACCGGCAGCGTTTTACGGGCAGTTTTAGCCCCTAAAAATAGCACCGCTTTACCCCTGACGCCCCCCGCGGCTCAGTGTGAAAGATGTCTTATATTGTGTTTGCCATCGCTGTATTGTATATATTTGCATTTGTCATCATAAGTTTTTCACTTTATGATATTTTGCACACCATCAGCGTGAGTACAGTATATATATATTTAGAATATATTTCACAACCTTACTGTTTAGCTGACCACCCTGGTTCGAGCATCCCTGGCATTCTGGTAAACCTTTGGTGAAGGTATTTTTTGGTGTCACCTCGGCTATCCCTGGAGCCTTTTCCATCTTCATCACGGAGTTTGGGACGTCATTTTATTTAATTTCCTTTCTGGCAGTTTATAATAGTTTTCTCGCGATTTTTACTTTGAGCTCTTTATGGACACTATTAAATGTGCATTTAAAACTATTCTGCACCATTATTTTGCCACAATTTATTTGATTTATTTTATTTTATTTTGCATACTATTAAAGGGCACAGTTAAATATATATATGTGCTGCACTGTTTTGGATGTTTTTATTATTCTCTGTGTCCCTGTGGTGGAGATTTCCTCCACTTTTTGTCACCATGACACTGGGAATAAAGTGAGAACAGCTTCCATATGTGGCACCAGAAAGTTAAATAAACCCATTGGAGGTTCTATCCTTTTACCACTCTATCAAGAGAAGAAAGCCAGATTGAGTAAAGAGATAGAGAGATAGCCTTACACAAGTCAGGGAGTATCTGTATACTGAAAAACTGAATATTGAAAATGCTTTAAGTGGGTCGCAAAGATCTCTTTATACACTTCTGCTATAAGGGGGATTGATTGATTCACAGCCATTAGCTTTTTCTTTCATTATCCTAAGGGTTATTTGCCAAGTGGCACACTAAAATTCAAGAATCTATGATGCTGCTCTGCAAAATCATTGCAGTAATTGGTTAGCTCTTTCAGATAATAGAATACTTTAAAGATAGCACAGTCATTTCTAAACCAAAGGTGGTTTAGGTTATTTATTAGAAGTCATTTGTCTGTTCATATACCTGACCCCTATATCTTGCACTTGTTTATTGATGCATTTTCCCTGCCATACACGTGTTTTCACTGCATTTAAATTGTTCACTTTCATATGGACCAAGGACCACGGCTATGGAACGCTCTACCTACGAACATCCGCTTGGAAAAAGACCATCGGGCCTTCAGGAAAAAACTCAAGACCCACCTCTTCTAAGAAGGAATCAACGCAGGTCGGATCAAGCGCCTCGAGGTGATTCAGTTCGCAGTTGCAGCGCTATACAAATCATTCATTCATTCATTCATTCATGGTTGTAGCGAGAGTCTCACCCTATAAAACGCAATCCCGCCAAGCTGGCCGGAGCAATGTACACAGGCTTTCCAGCCAGAAGGAGGGAGAAAGCTGGCTGTCATGTCTGCACTGACTTTTTCACCCCCCCTCCTTCTTCCTGCATCAATGTGAGCTGACACACACACACACACAGACCTGTGCATTCAGTAGCCTCTCTTTTGCCCCTATTGGCAGGCAGAAGAAAGCCAGTTAAAGGCACAGTTACAGCAGCCAATCAGAGAGACTGCACTAAGCTGCAGGAAGAGCTGCAATGGATTCTGGGACATGCAGTTCCCTCACAAAGTGGCTCTATAGCCTGGTATTCATAAAGGAACTACAAAAAGCCCAGGATGCTCTGCTGACAGGTAAGTAAAAGACTCAATTTTGTGTCCTGAGGAAAAGTCAGTCAGCCCTGAGGCAGGGAGAGACACAGACATTTCTGAGGGGCTGCTGTTACCCACGTAGGGGATTCATTTTGCCACAGCTCCAGAAGTCGGTGTGCTGATCCTGCCACAGTTCCAGAAATCAGATGGAGACAAACACCCCACCTGAGAGGGATCCCAACTATATTCCCAGGCGATTCTGAGAGCATGGGCTGATCCGTGTAAAAAAGGTGGCCAGTCGGGCCTTTTCGGGGAACTTGTTGCTTGATCCGTTGGTCGCAGGACTGGTGAGCGGTACTTAGGCAAAATTGCCTCACCAGTGCCCACATTTGTAGGAACACTTCCAGCCTGCTGAATAGTCACTACATTTCACTTTGCCTGCCAGGATACTTTCAAGTACCCCTATGTTTATCCTGCTCAACAGGACACCAAGTGCACCAACGCCAGGCTTGCTGAAGATCCTGGATATCTCCATTGTGAGGACCCTTTCTGTACCTTCTTCAGTATCAGTAATTTTGTGATTTCAGTGACCACCTTTAAAGGCGAACTCTCACTTTAATTGTTAAAGTGATAAATTGCATTTGTGGCCAATTGCCTCACATTTAATTGCCTGGGTCTTTGATTTCAGGATTTGAGGGAAACAGACTGACCGTTGTTAAGTCAGATCATTTCCCCTTTATGCCTGAGTGCATAGGCTACTCAAGATCTATTTAACCACTTCAACACCGGCGTATTGTAATATGACGCCCGCAGATGGGATCTCCCGTCCTGGGTGGGCGTCATATAACGTCCTCTCATTCCCAGCCGTCTAGGGGGCGCGCGCACTTGCCCGCGGCGTCGCTCGGGACCTGGTGCGTGTGCCCGGCGGCCACGATGTCTGCCGGGCACCCGCGATTGCCCGGGAACACAGCAGGACAGTGGATCTGTGTGTGTAAACACACAGATCCACGTCCTGTCAGAGGAGAGGAGACCGATGGTGTGTTCCCAGTACAGAGGAACACTGATCGGTCTCCTCCCCTTGTGAGTCCCCTCCCCCCACAGTTAGAATCACTCCCAGGGAACATAATTAACCCCTTCAGCGCCCCCTAGTGTTAACCCCTTCCCTGCCAGTCACATTTATACAGTAATTTTATAGCACCGATCGCTGTGTAAATGTGAATGGTCCCAAAAATGTGTCAAAAGTGTCCGATATGTCCGTCACAATGTCATAGTCACGAAAAAAATCACAGATCACCGCCATTACTAGTAAAAAATAAAAAATAAAAAAAATGCCATAAATCTATCCCCTATTTTGTAGACACTATAACTTTTGCACAAACCAATCATTATATGCTTATTGCGATTTTTTTTACCAAAAATATGTTGAAGAATACGTATCAGCCTAAACTGAGGAAAACATTCTTTTTTTTATTTTTTTAATTGGAAATTTATTATAGCAAAAAGTAAAAAATATTGTGTTTTTTGTTTTCTTAGGCTTCAGACCCTCGGGACAATATTTGATACAGCCGGTATGGATCATTGCAAATATGGTGTATGTCTCTCAGCTGTTAATTAGCACACCAAGACATTTGTAATTTCAAAATGGTAGCATCTGAATATGGATTGCTATTTCCTAGAACCACAATACTTATTATTGTTATTTTAAAATAGAGTGTAAAATATGAAGGAGATATTGGAGGTGCTAACAACAAATATATAGTGGATATTTAAAGAGCAAAAACGAGGCTTGTTATGTATATGTGGTTAACACATCAATTAAGTTGCTAACTGATCAACCCCTAAATATATAGAAGAAAACAGTAGTTTCCAAAGAGAGGAAACAAAAGAAATTGGGGCTTATTGAAAAGGTCGCATACATGTTGTTCCGCAGTATATATAAAAATACAGGTACCAGAGGTTTTTAAGGAGAATTTCCTTGATATATTTATTGAAAAATTATAATTTAACCACATGTGTAGCAAAAGTTAGTTAGAGCACAACAATAAGACTAGACATTTGTACAACTGTTTGTTGGTTCATATGTGAACCAAATCAAAACAGATACATACTGGGGGGGACAATGCGTTTCACAAGGGGGTGTGTAGCTTCTTCTGGACGTTGTGGTGGCGTCGGAGGGCTCCTTCTTATTGGTGTCCGGCCCTCGTTTACGCCTACCACATTGAGCTAATTGCTCGATCATGAAGGATTGCCCCATGTATGTAGATTTTTTCGTAACTTTAAAAGATTTATTGTTTTAAACCTCAGAGACGCAATGGTAACCAAAAAGGGGGGTTATATACATTCGTTTGTGGAGGTTTCATTAGGGTCTATTTTTGGTGTTCATTATAATGCACGTAATAGTCATACAACCGGTTGCAGATTACCTCAAGTTATATCGGGTGAAAAACAAATGCCGGGTTTCATAGTTTGTATGGTTATAAGTCTAAAGTGCATAGTAGGGATGATCCAGATGTCATCTCTTTGTCAGGTAAACGTCTCTTCAATAGGTCCCATTGTGTTGTTTTCCTATTGTGATGATCTATATGACTATATGTTAAGTCCACCGTTGAATGACAAGGAGTGAGTATATAGGGATTCGATACATTGTGTATACATATACATATCGTACAATCAGGATTTATCCGGTAGCCGTGCAGATCGAAAGTGTCACATTGTGGCATTATCAAATTCAATGCCACAAAGAGAACTTCATTCAGTTATTGAAGTCTAATGTAAGGCATAACTAATCTGCACGGAAACCGGATTTAAGGATAACACAGCATTCATATGGGGGTCAGATGACACCATCTAATATCTCTTGAGGAAAAATGGAAGGGGAAAGAGATAAGGGGGGAAGAAGGGAGAAAGAAAAAAGTGAGGGTATAACAATACGATTACAATCATTTTAGTTATGTATTTGATTAGCTGGAGAGGTACATATTGTGAATTGGGATTCAAGACCCAATGCATCTGTGTCTTTCCTCTCTAGAGCTTTTCTATTTGTTAAATCACTTTTATACGTTTAAGAAAGGTTGAAGGTTGAGGTCCGTGTTGAGGCCCAGCGGGAATAGAGTTCCAAGACGGAATATCCATCTCTTTTCCCGCTGTTGTAGGACCTGATCAAAGTCACCCCTGCGGGGGGAAAGATTTAGGGCGTAGATGCCTTTAACTTTCATGCCAGTTAGTTTGCCCTGGTGAAACTTTGCGAAATGTTTCGCTACTGGTTTCTCCGGGTTCTTTTCTCCTATCTCTCTTATATGTTCTCCTATGCGGATCCTAAGCTGGCGTTTCGTTTTTCCTATATATTTCTTATTGCAGGGACAGGTGATCATGTATATAACCTTAGTTGTGGCACAGTTGATCAAACTTTTAATTTTATAGGTATTCTCGTCCCTGGAGTCGCTAAAGGTGTCTGTTCTATGTATGAGCGGACATATTTGACAGTGTCCGCAAGAGAACATACCCTTTGCCCTGGGGAATTGTGATAGCCAGGATGTATTTGGATTTCTCATATATTCAGACTGGATAAGTTCATCACCCAGATTGCGTGCACGTTTGGCCACTAGTTTTGGTTCAAGGCCCACTATTTTCGCTAGGCCAGGGGTATTAAGGAGGATCTCCCAATGTTTGCATAAGATGTTCCTCACTGATTCCCATTGGGTTCCAAATTGGGTAATGATTCGTACCGGGCTAATGTCTTGTTGTGTTGTATTACAGATTTTTGGTTGTATAGTTTTCGGTCTCTGTAGAAGTGACACTCTATCACGCCCTGCCGCTTTTTGTTTAGCTCTTCTTAATTGTTTGTGCGAGTAGCCTCGCTCCCTGAATCTGGCATATAGGTCAGAACTCTCACGCCTGTAACTCTCCGCACTAGAGCAGTTCCGTCTAATGCAGAGAAATTGTCCTATAGGTATACTATTTTTCTGCCACTGTGGGTGATGACTATCTGCCTGTAATAATGTGTTTGCAGATGTCTCCTTGCGGAAGGTATGTGTCACAATGGTGGAGTTTTTAATGCCTATCGCCAGATCCAGTAAGGAGATTTCCTCGTGGCTACATGTAAACGTAAGTTTAATATTGCGGTCATTTTGATTAAGGGTAGTGATATATTCTTTCAGTGTATCTTCATTACCTCTCCATAGTACTAACACGTCATCAATGTACCTGAGCCAGGTATGTACGTGGCTCAGGTACATTGGCGAGGTGTAGACTAGATCCTCCCCCCATAGTCCCAGGTGTAAGCATGCATAGGCGGGTGCCCATGGGGCGCCCATCGAGGTGCCATTTATTTGTTGATAATATTTGGCCAAAAACTGGAAACAATTATTCCTTAAAGCAAAAATAAGTAGGTCTACCACAAACTCATTTTGTGGTCCACATCTGGGAAAGTTTTTATCAAGAAATGTCTTAATCGCTTTAATACCCCACTCATGGGGGATCGATGTATATAGAGACTCCACATCGATCCCTACCAAGAGAAGATCTTCATGTAACTCTAGCTCAGCTAGGTGTCTTAGGACATCACCTGTATCTTTAACAAAAGATTCTAGGCCGAAGACCATGTCTTTAAGCATATTGTCCAGGAATTTGCCTATCCGTTCAAGTGGTCCCTTGGTGGCTGAAACTATCGGTCTTCCTGTGGGAATCTTTAGAGATTTATGGACTTTAGGAATTATGTAGAATGTCGGGACGTTGAATTCTTCTACTGGAAGGTAGTTGAATTCTTTGTCATTCAGGAGACCTGCTTCTTTGGCTAGTTTCAGTTTGTCATTTAGTTCTAGGACAAGGTTGGGAAAAGGGTCATGGGGGAGTTTTACATAGGTACTTTGGTCTCCAAGGAGTCGGAAGACTTCCCTTTCATAGTCCCTACTATCCAATAGGACTACATTCCCCCCTTTGTCGCTGCGTTTTATGACTAGATCCTTAGCTTCAACTAGTTCTTTTGTGGCTTTCCGTTCTTCACTGGTGTCCCCCCCAGTATGTATCTGTTTTGATTTGGTTCACATATGAACCAACAAACAGTTGTACAAATGTCTAGTCTTATTGTTGTGCTCTAACTAACTTTTGCTACACATGTGGTTAAATTATAATTTTTCAATAAATATACCAAGGAAATTCTCCTTAAAAACCTCTGGTACCTGTATTTTTATATATACTGCGGAACAACATGTATGCGACCTTTTCAATAAGCCCCAATTTCTTTTGTTTCCTCTCTTTGGAAACTACTGTTTTCTTCAACAAATATATAGGCCTTCCAAAGGTGTAAACCAGTGATTTTATTCTTGCTGGTACTTACAGATGTCTAGAGTTGTTATGATCTAAATGGTCTATTTCAAAACATCTTCTCTGCTTGGGTTCGTTACTTGGCTCCAAATAAAATGTACCTTTCTCTTTATCAGCTGAAGATCAATAATGTTTTTAACAAGGAAGTACAACAAAAACATGGGATGGGAAAAAATCATTTTACACATTTAGAGTGAATTCAGCTTTTCCATTATAGCTTATTGCCAGGTACTATATGGACAACACTAGATGTCTACCATTAGATTTGCATACCTCCCAACTTTAGAACTTGAGAATGGGTGACACTTCAACAGGGGTGGAAACCCGTGATGGCAAAAATGGGTGTGGCCAAATGGTTTAAGAGGCATGGTTAAACACCTGGGCTTTCTTGTACCTATAAAATATGCATTGGTTGCTGTACCACAAGCAAGAATCTCACAGACACATACAAACCCCAGAACAGTCATTTCTAAAAAAAAGTCACTCACTTTACAGATGATTTTGTGTACACTGAAATTAGACAGAGAGTTAACAATTTGACTGAGCCTACCTTAAAGGACTTCATTTAAATCGTCAATGAGGGGCAGGTGTCTTGGGTGCATGTGCTAGTGTGCCCCTGTTCTGGCAATGGGCTCTGCGATTTGTAGGAAGCTGATAGTTCCTTAAAATATTGGGAGAGTCTTGCTAATTTTACACAGTTATGAGGTATGCTCCTCCCTGTACACACTAGACAAACAAAGATTTGGGGGGCACACCCTAAAAAATGCATTAAAAATGATGCAGCCATAAGACCATACAGACAAAACAAAAGATTACAGCGCACATCTGCAAAAATGACATTTAACTGCTGTGGGGCTATTTAAAACACCTAAGTATATTCAGAAAATATAAGGATCTAGTTACACCATATGGCCATATAGTGCTTAAGCCCACTACTATGTCAAAGAACCCCATTATCAGTGGGTCCTAAGCTATCCATAGAATGGAAGATCCTGCTTCTCTGAACCATGGGAGAAATACACTCCTCTAAATGGGAGAACTAAAGGACTCCTCCTATAACACAGGTGGACACTAATAAGAGACAAAGATAGGGGGGGGGGGGGGGTTCTCCAGCCCAAAGGGGCATGTGTGTGCTGTAATCTTTTGTTTTGTCTGTATGGTCTTATGGCTCCACCATATTTAATGCATCTGTAGTGGGGGTGTTCCCCTTTTAGAGGATAAGACTACGATTCCCATAATTCCCCTGGCTCCCGGGAGGTTGGAGGGTTTCGCCCCAGAGGCTGATGGGGGAGGCTATGTAAGGGAGAGAGAAGGCCCGCCTCTTCCTCTTCTGACGTGGCAGACTGAGAGAGAGGAGACACCTGTGCGGACTGTGACTGCTGAAGGCCTGAAGCCTGGGCCTTGCAGCGGTTTGAGGGGGAACCTCAGACGCTACTGCCAGCCTGAGTGGCGAAGAGACTTCTGCCAGGTCGCCATCGGTCGGAACGGAGACCGGAACGCAGGGGCTGCGACGAACAAGGTCGGACACAGTCCGTGGAGGTCCCAGAACCAAGGGCGGTATCCGGAGTGGTGAGCGAGCGAAAAGCTCATCCTATACCATTGTTTTATACTCTATGCCTATCAGACTGCCAAGGCTATTTACCTCAGAGAGCAGAAGGTTGTTTCTTTCTTGTGGATTACAAATACACCATTTAATTCTACATGTGCACCACTTCTACAGTTCTTGTGCCGGTGAAGAATACTGTGTTCTCTAAAGGACTGAGCTCCATTGTTAGGGATCAGGCCTGGTCCGTTAGGTAGTCACAGTTAGATTGTTGCACCTCAGAGGTGCCTAGCAAACGGTCGCTCCACGTGGCGCTCCGTTCTCCCCATTGCGGTTCAGTCACATATATACATATGTTTGTAGTACATACTGCAGGGACCTGCTTGTGTGTTGTGAGCCAAATGTTTAATGTATGCTACTGTTCCTTTCCACTTTACCAGAAGTAAAGACAGTTATCCCAGTTAGCAGTTTGTCTGTGAGTCTGAGTCCATCACATTTAGAGCATAAGTGATTTTATATGTGCATATACATATATCTGCGTATTAACTGTGCCAGAGCGGGTAGAGCAGATTGCCGGGGGGTTGGTGGAGCTGTACTCAGGGACCCAAATCAAACTTGCGGCCCTCTTAATTGGTATTGGTCGCTACACATCTTTTAGGGTGTACCCCCAAAATCTTTGACTATTGTATGGATTCTGACCAAACCCCTTTGCCTTGGAAGATTGAGAAATCAGATGCATCACACCAAACATTGAATCATAATACACAAGACTATGTCCACTGTCAGATCTATATTGTATCCAACTTGCCCAGATTTAAAAAAAATTGTCATATAGGTACCGTTAGGCTTTTCCAGTGCAAGGTGATATGAATCTTTGCTGAATGTAATAATTGTGGCACTACACACCTTTTATATCCACTTTTAATAATCTTAAATGTAAAAATATATGCTGGTGTGCTTTCGGGGGTAGGCCACGAGACTTCAGGCCGTAGGGGGAGGGGTGGGCTGCTTAGTATTGGGCATTAACTTTCTAAATATTGTCATTACATGTGTTTACCACATGCAGTACATGCAGTTTATTTTTTTCTTGATAGTTGTCCATTACTGTACTTTTTGATATTCTTTTTATCAGTGAAAAAAGTATTAACAATAATGCACAGGGAGATAAACCTAACAATCAGTCAGGTTTCAGCTTTCTGGAGTTAGCATACATGTTATTTTTGGTTGCTGTGGATTATTATACATTGCATATCACCATTGTTTTGTGCTTCCTTTTTACTTCACTAAGATAGATAGATAGATAGATAGATAGATAGATAGATAGATAGATAGATAGATAGATAGATAGATAGATAGATTTAGAAAATACAGTGATGGTAAATTACCAATTTTGGCTGCTCAGATGGTTGGTCACTCCCAGCCACAAATGGTCAACCATGCGAGGACACCAATCAATATGTTATCCACCGAGCAACTCCCAAAAGCCTGTGTAATCCACAACACACAAGCTGTGTATAAAAATTCTAATTGAACCAGACTCAATAGAGATTGTGCATTAAGACCTGTGGTTAATAGTAATGTGACATACAGTATAATACATCAATAATATATGTATACAATGTCCAGTGAGTCCATCAAATATAAGTGAAGAGGTGTATATAATACGTGTAAAAAAAACCCTATGCAAAAATCCTCCAGGGGTACGTGATCCAAGAGAAAAATATATAGGAAAAAATATCTATGAAAAAAATATGTATATAAATATAAAAATAAAAATATCAATCATGTGCAGAGTTCAATAATTGGTGACTGTGGTGACTTCACTGCTGCAAATCAGGTGACTTTGTGCTGCCCCGTATGGTCCCACACTCACCAGACTTCACCACCCCTACAGGGGTAACAGGCACAAATGGAGATCCGTGAGTGGTCCCTCAGATGGCACTGGATCAGGTCCCAGGGACGATGTCCGACTCCTACGTTCTCACAGGGGGGGTCACCCTCAATGCCCTCAGGATCCGTTTGCTGCTATACAGCGTCAGCCCTTTACCAATCACAGCAGCAATGGGGATCTCATAGCGTAGAATGTAAAATCAGACTAGCTTTTATTCAATAAAAACAAAAGATAAAAATAGTAACAAAACACAGGCAAGCCTAAATATAGCTTAATGCCTGGTAGTATACGCTAGTACAAGCAGTACACAGTGGCCGCTCCGCAGTGTGCGCTCCAGCTGCGTGCCAAGCCTCCTGTGCTAACCGGAAGTGATGTACGCATGTCTTACGCGTTTCGTCATGTGACTTTATCAAAGGGTCACCGTGAGTCGAGGTGCAAGTGAGTCGAGGTGCGCCGCGAGTCGAGGTGCAAGCCCCACCATCCAAGTGGACATAGGGCTACACAAAGTTAGAGGGCCCCTCGCGGGCTCGCTTCGCTCGCCATGCTTCGGGCACGGCCTCGCTGCACTCAGCTCTTTTTTATTCTAACTTTTTTTTTTAGCTTTGCACTGCTATTTGGGCAATATAATCTATAAACAGAAGCTAATTGTAAACTCAGATCAGATCAGTAACTTTTCAAAGTCTTCAAAGTATATATGTTTTTGATATCGTGAAAGCCTTGGTTCCTTTGTTTGTCACATACTTTTTTTGGATAGAGCTGGAAAGAATTAAAAGCTTGACATGGTTTTTATGTTGTTTATTTTTCCGTTAAGGATATTTTTCTTTACTTCATGTCCTACGGACATGACAAGAGATGATAGGAAATCTCCCCAAAACTGAGGTGTCACACAGAGAGTGAGGTAGCTATTCATTGAGTGTACTTTGACTCAAGCTAAAACGTTAAAGCCTCTATCTCAGGATTTCTTTTGCAGGTGTGCAATGCTTATAAAATATGGGGTTGGTTTACTTAGGCCTGGTTCACACTGATGCGACAATCGCTCTGACTTTGGAGCACTTGTCGCATCAGAAGTCAGACCCCATTGAGTGCAATGGAACTGTTCTAATCGGTTTTACTTGAGGTGTTCTGACTTAGAAAAGGTTCCTGCACTACTTTTGGTCTGTTAAAGAAGTCTCATACAAGTCATGCCGAAGTCACGCTGGGGTCCGACTTCAAGGTCGCACAACTTTAAAGTCGCTGGCAGTGTGAACCTGGTTTAAAACCGGAGAGTGCAAAATCTGGTGCAGCTGTGCATGGTAACCAATCAGCTTCTAATTTCAGCTTGTTCAATTAAGCTTTGACAAAAAAAAAAATGGAAACTGATTGGTTTCTATGCAGAGCTGCACCAGATGTTACACTCTCCAGTTTTAGAAAATCAACTTCTATGCCATCTAATGTTCACCTCTCTGGTGGATGGAGAGTAAAATTTGGCAGATTTGAACAACTGCTAGCTGACACTTTTGGAAGTGCCACATATTCCGCCCCAACTGGGTGCCATGGTTCCTGCAGCAGGATACTATGTCATTACCAAGCACAGTAGTGATGAAGTGGCCTGGTGGGAGGAACCACAGCGTCAAGGAAGGGATATGTTATCTGGCACATCTGGAAGTATGGGCTAGCAGCAGTGCTCGTAGCTCTGCAAGACTGAAGGTTTTACTTACTGCTCATTGGACAGATAAGTATTGGTATTTTTATATTATAGGGGGCTGTCTGGTAGCATTCATTAGATATTATAGATATTATAAAAGTAATCAGTGGCAGCTGGTGCTCCCCCCACCGGGCTTCTCCTCCTGGCCAATCCGGTCTTAAGACCCGCTTGCTGTTCTGATTGGCCAGGAGGAGAAGCAGGAAGACAATAGCGAATATTGATTCGCCATTGTCACAAGTAGGTGGGCTTGGGGTGCAGTGCTCTGCTCCCCGAGGCCAACCTTTTTGAATCCAATTAGATCCTCAGACTCTAATCATGTGCTTAAAAAAAAAAATAGAAGTCTTTGCATCTAGTGCCCATCATGCGAGTTTGGTCGTAATGCGGTGCGATATCAGCCATATTATCTGTATGGCTGAAATCGCACTGCACGGACATCGCATGTGATTTGCACTGCAGTGGGAATCGCTTGCGATCTCGTACAGCGCACTGGTGTGAACTGGCTCTAAGCTCATTCAGCCTTACTGGGGGTAATTATACATCCAGTCAAAACACAGAAAAGGCAGCCAATCCTGAGAGAGCTAGAGGGGAGGGGAGGGGAGGGGGATGTGAATTGTGAACTTTTTAGGCTAGTGCATGAGATATGTAAATCACCTGTCACTCACAGCAAGGGGGAGGTTTTGAAAAAGTTTTCAAGACTTTGTAAAGATTTCTCTAACTGAACAATAAAAGAGGATTGCTCAGGGCTTGAGTAACTCTGTGTGGCAAGACTGGGCTGAAATGAAATTATTCTCTACATTATGACATCAAAAAAAATAAAAAATAAATTTCGGGTTTACATCCACTTTGACATTCACATTCTCTATTTGCAAATCAAAAGTCGTTTTCCTCTCTTTGTAAATCCTCAGTTCCCCTTGCCTCTTGATCCAATGACAATCAACACATTTTTGGTCTGCACTCAACTTCTGTTTTATTGTCACAAGAAGTTGAAATCGGATATTTAAATCTTCAAATAGACTTGATTCTGTTAAAAACTGGAAAAACGTTGGCTTGGTTTCCACTGAATGTTTGTGTCATTTTGGTTCTTATGACTTCAACTGTGTTTCAAGCTAAAAAAAACATACATCCGCTTTAATTTATTGTGACAACATATTCCTTAAAATTATTACATACAGTATGTTCTGGTCGAACTTTGTAGAATTCACATGCGTCACCTTGCTTGTTATGGATATACAGAAACTTGGCATTTTTGAGAAATAAGGCCTATGTGCTTTTCCTAGGCAAACCTTGCCAGTGACAGAATTTTTAAAAATGCAGAAAATATATTCATTTTCGTGATGTTGCTCAAAGAACAAGGTGTCTCCTTCACTGATGGAATAGCTATAAAAGATTACTTGCCAGTGACGGAACAATGCCTCACTTTTTTATTTGCCATTAGATTTGCATTTGTTGTGAAGGTCCTAGGTATCTTTACATTTGCTTACCATCTTTATTTTTATTGGTAAACCTATTTCTTTGAATGGCAGTTTATACCTGGAAAGGAAAGCTGATGTCCATTATAGCGCATTCTGAACCACTTCACTATTATCACAAACTACTATCTTCTCAGCAGAGTTTGCAAAAGCAGATTATGGATGAAATTGATTCTTTTTACTCCGATGATACATTCCTTAGGAAGACTCATTAAGATACATTTGCTACATCATTCAGAGCATTTCAGAACTGGAGATAGACAAGCCATGAGTATGTCGCTGAAGTGGCTGCCTGCATTATATAATTTTCCCCAACAAAACCTGCCACACACATAATTCTGTACTTTATCTCAAGTAGTTTAAAATGGAAAGGATTTTCACTTGTGTCAACTTGCATAAAATAATGTGTAGCTTTTACATCCACTTTGATGATAGATAAGATATATGAAATGTCTGTATTAGCTGGAACTATTTCTATCACTCTATGTACGCAAACGGTAGAAAATAGCCTCTCAGTTGAGGCATAGCCATTAGCTCAGTAGCACTCTGGTCATTTTAATTAGTTTTCTTTTCCAATGTTATTTGCTTTCTCTGCAATTGGTGCACTAAAACACATTTTAAGTATTTTACAGAACATACATATAATGAGGGTCATGAGGACCCCTTGTGTGAACAGAGAATTGCTGTTGATCTCTAGAGAACATGTTGTAGCATAGTCTACATAGAAAGTTCCTTGGGTCAGTGGGCACAGTGTTCTAGGACACAGGTTGGGGGTAAAGTATCTAGGGCAGACACTTCACGAAAGTGTGACATTGTGTGATGAAGTCCATTTTCCTGTCTGCATAGTGCATCGGTGAGGCTGTCATTGGTGAATCAGGAATGCTGATCAAACGATGAAGAAAGAATGGACTTTTTAGGCATAATTTAAAAAGTTTAAGTATACATTTTATTAAAGCAAAGGAAAACATATATTGAGAAATATATAATTGTTAAAATACATATACCAAATAATGTGAGCTAAAAGAGTTTCACTGGCCAACTAATGGTCTAGTTTATCCTCAAGAAATGTAATTAGGCTAGACATCGCTGAGACTGGTAAGTAACGCTGGATGGTACTACAGTGGGTAGCCTAGATGGATAATATCCTGATAGAAGTATCAAACAATGAAGGGGATCAGTAAACCAACTCAGGGTATGATAATTCCATTCGGTATTGATTCTATCTGGGCTCAACTTGTTTTTGCGCACCCATGTGCTTCCTCGAGAGCTAATCATATCTAGTGAATAGAGATGCAAAGAAAGAAAGCATAAGTGATATGTTAATAATCACAAAACTTACAAAAATATCTATATATACAGTAGTATTAAACATCAAACATGTGCACATGTATAGCGGAATGACATTTACTTACAGGGGTTGTGATAATATACACTTAGTGTCAATAAAAGCAGGGCAGCCAGACAAAAGCCGTATACCACATTACTGCATTTTCTTGTACAATTTCCCTTTAGATTTACCAAACCATATAATATAAGGTCAAACCTAAACACTTTCAAATTGTATGCATGCAGGCAGGCCTTTGCACTACATAGTTGAAGGTAAATCTAAAGTAAATTGAACAAATTGTATAATGTGTATCCATGGGCATGACATAAGAGATGGTCAGAGACTGTGGACATAATACAGGAGATGGTCAGAGACTGCAGACATGAAACAAGAGATGATCAGAGACTGGGGACATAATACAGGAGATGGTCAGAGATTGCAGACATATTACAAGAGATGCTCAGAGACTGGGGACATAATACAGGAGATGGTCAGAGACTGCAGACAGGATACAAGAGTTGGTCAGAGGTTACAGACATATTACAAGAGATGGTCAGAGACTGGAGACATAATACAGGAGATTGTCAGAGACTGCAGACAGGATACAAGAGTTGGCCAGAGATTACAGACACATTACAAGAAATGGTCAGAGACTGGGGACATGATACAGGAGATTGTCAGAGACTGCAGACAGGATACAAGAGTTGGTCAGAGATTGCAGACATAATACAATAGATGGTCAGAGACTGAATACCTGCTGTAGGAGTTGTTGAAGTCTGGTACATGCTTCAGGAGACAGTAATAGAATGGAAAATTTTGCTAGAAATGGCTACCTTAACAGGGCAATAGAGATTAGTGTATGTAAGGGCCACATACAGCCTCTGGGCCACAGGTTGGGCATGGGGGATATAGAATTATTCTGCTGTTCCCCAGACCCATCCACTGGTAACTGCAAAAAGCAATATGTTTTTTATGAGTATGCTGTGGATAGCTGTAACAGAGGGTTAGTCTCCAGCCTCCAATGATTCAATAATTATTGAACCAATATGCCGTATATTGGTGTCTCCTATGGACAAACATCTTCCTAAAAATATAACTATACTGGTTTACAGAAATGTATCAAAACTGGGACAGCCAGAATCTGGTGCAGCTGTGCATGGCAACCAATCAGCTTCTAGCTTTCATTTTTGAAGCCTAAAGTGGAATTAAAGGTAGCAGACATTGTATGTCTATTCTGCAATGTTGGCAAAAAAAATGACCTTTAGTTCCACTTTTAAATGAACAAACTGAAGATAGAAGCTGTGTGTTAGAGGCCAAGTACACTGTTATAAGGGAACCATATATGAAGGGTGATCCAATCTTTCAGTTTTATAAGCAATTGGGTTGCATAGTCCACGCAACTCATGCTGTACTTCAAATGAATGTATTTACTGTATATAACGTCAGAAAATAGGAGATGCTGAGCTTGTGGCATGTTTGGAGTTTAGTCATAGAGTGCTCATACAAACAAACACACAGGTTTTAGAGCCATTACAGCATCAACTTCAGCTTCCACATTCAATACATAATGAGACTATTAGCTGAACTAAATTAACCCAAATAGTGCCAGATTAACTAGTTAATTGCAATAAAATACATATATTTAGAACGTTGATTTTCTTAAAATATTTTATTTCAGCATCAATCTGATAAATGTTAACTGTAAATGAACAAAAGATAACCCTTTATTGTACTATATATTTATTTATAAAAATAGGAAACATCCAACTCAAAATTCAGACCATGGGGGTATCTTCCTCACTTTGCCATATTTCATATTGGAGCTATGACACAAACGGGTCTTGCCCAAGAGCCTATCAGGAATCAGCAGCATGATGGCCAAATATGTGTAGCTACACTTGGGAAATTGGGACCAGACCATATATATTTAAAGTAAAATTTATTTACAGTAAACCAAAATCCATCCAAACACCACCAAACAGCAAACATAAAAATACAAGTGAACCAAAAACCCAGTGACAGAATACCTAACTAAACAACCTAACAAATAGAAAGCCTAACTAGCAACTATCAATGGGGAATACAGATAAGCAGGGGGAAACTGAAGGCGAATGGTCCAGATGGGGAGGGGGAACCAAAACTGGGATTAGGAACAAGGGATAGCAGGTACAAGGCAGCAGGGTACAGGGCAGTAACAAGATCAGGATCAATGGCAAACAGTATCTGGCAGTAGCAAAACACTGAAACCTTCCACTCTGAGAAGCACAGTGCCCACCACATGTGATCCAGGTTCGGACAGTTACCCTTCCCCCTTTGGAGGAGCGGCCTCCGAACGCTCCACCGTGCCCCACCGCCAGGGTCTAGAAGCTGATTAACTACTTTGCTGCCAGTGTCCGAAAGCTGTCTAGGCTCCCTTCTGGTCAGATCCCTGAGGAGACGTTCCAATGCTGGGATTATGAAAACAATCTGAAGTCTTCACACCAGAGTCGTTGGTCTATACAGGTACCCTGACACTTGACGCGTGTCTCATCATGGCAGGAACCTTCTCCATCTAGGTTGCTAGAAACCACTCTGCATTTTAACAACCCCTCAGGTCTTCCCAAGGCATAGATTACCCAACCTGGTCCCCTAATGCATCTGGAATCACAGAGATTACACCTAGCTCATGACAAGGTTCAATTGGAACGTTGTCCTTCCCTAGAGAACCTCTGCTACTGGGGCTATAATAGCAGGTGCCGCTCTCACATTCAAAGTGGGTATCTGGGCCTCCCGGCCTGGGCCCAACAGGAGCAAATGGCTGCAAAAAGAATTTGGGACAGCCAACAAAAGAGATCTTAAACTAAACAGGTAATCCATGCAAGCCACATGAAAACAATGGAAACTATGAAGCTTCAGACCCATCAGCATGCTCAACCCTGCTAACAGTGTCCAGCTGAGCAGTAAGTAGGGAATCAGCAAAGTCTGGCTGGGCAGCAGCCCGGGAATCAGTGCAGTCCAGTTGGGCAGTGGCCAGGGAATTAGCAAAGTATGGTTAGGCAGCAGTCAGAAAATCAGCAATGTCCAGCTAGGCAGGGGCCAGGGAATCACCACTGGTCGACTGGACAGCTGACAGCGGATCATTACGGGTCAACTTGGCAGCGAATCATCAGAGGCTGACTTGGCAGCGGATCGCCAGAGTGAACCATCAGCAGCAGACAGGAAATCATCAGAGGCTTGGCAGCAGACAGCGGATCACCAGAGACAGGCTTGGCAGCAGACAGCAGATCAACAGAGGCAGGCTTGGCACCAGACAGTGGATCACCAGTGGCAAGCTAGGCAGCAGACAGCATATCACCAGAGGCAGACTTGATGGCAGACTGAAATCCATCAGCAGGCATTGAGGCAGACTGAACCCCATCAGCGGGCATTGAGGCAGACTGAACACCCCATGGGCAGGCAACTTGGAGGCAGACTAAACCTCATCAGCAGGCATTGAGTCAGACTGAACTATGCACTTTGAAGCAGACTGAACACCATTGGCACCATCTAATTCAGAACATACCGGGAACCAAAGGCTGTGTTTCACTAACTTTATATCTGCCCTGATCAACTAAGGTATGTGTTACCTGAATATACTCCAACAGTTTTTCACAAGTGCAATCCTGCAAAATCAGGTGGCAGAGATCTTTATTCTCCAATGCCAATTTTACAAGAATTTACTGTCTGAATATGTAATTGCCTGTAAATATATTATGTATGCACTTCCTGTCCCTGGGTTATTGGATTTGAAAACCTGGAAGGAGGAAGTGGAGAGAGAAAAGGTCTCAGCCACATATGCTGCCCATGCTGTTACATCCTAAGCTGGAAGGGCCAATTATGAAAGTATTCCTATGGTATAATAGTTTAACTGCAGCTGCTGAGTGTATATCCAAATGCATGTGAGAGACAGAGTACCTCGTTATTATTTCACATGCACAATGCCAGATAAGTAGGTCTGTGCTAATGTATGTGTAGTGGTCTCCTTCCAGCAGTGGCGGCCCATCCATAGGGGGTGTTCCGTCACATATGGCGACCCGTCACATTTGGATACCCGCTGGACTGCGCATGCGCGACGCCGCCATATGCGTTCCAACACTGTGGCGATCTGCGCCTGCGCAGAATTTTGTGGCCACACCCCTGAGTCCAAGTTCAAGCCCCAGCATCCAAGTGGACATAGAGCTAGATTATAATTATGCCGAGCGAAGTGAGGCCGTACCCGAAGCGTGGCGAGGCGCCCTGTGGCAAAGTGGTGTCTTACAACAGTGTTGGAACGCATATGGCGGTGTCACGCATGCGCACTCCATCGGGTAGCAAAATGTGATGGATAGCCGAATGCGACGTGACAGGGGAGCGCCTGGGCGCCGCCCTCCCCTCCAGGCAGTCACAAAAAAAAGAAAAACATATTTTATTTTAAATATGGCCCTTTAAAAAGAAGACATAAAAAAGTCCTTAAGTGCACTGTGTTCGGGTGCCGGACACAGTGCACAATGGGAAGTGCTACGTCAATGCAATCACAAGATTGCAGACGCGGAGCTTCATTGGTGGAGTTTGGAGCTCCTTTGCCGGGCAATCCATCGTGCCGAGCAGCCTCCGCCCAGCGCCCGGCCGTGTGCTTTGTTCTCACTGCCTTCCAGTATATTGGTAGGGGAACCTGTTTATTGCAATATAGTTTATATGCAGCTCCTGCTATTCTAGTTAACCATGTTCCTTCTGGTCTGGGTTTCTATAGTTAGATTATAGCTAATTTTAGATTAGAAACTATTAGGGAGGGATTAAATCACAGTTTCTACCAGTGAGAAGATCCTTACCAGGTTGCTTGGACAACAGTTGGAGGATCCCCCCATGACCGCTGGTCTTGTCTTCAGGCTCCCGACACAAAGACAGATGCCACATCATCCTTGCGGGCCCCTGTAACTGGACCTTGCTGCAACACTCATCTGGAGGTATCTCTATTAATAACTAAATATACCAGGGTATATGTGATTGATTCCACCAGAACTCATAGTGGGCACTTTTTGCTGATAATACCGGTTTGTACATTGGATGTATGTACTGTTATTAATCTATTTTTGTACAAAGTGTGCATTATTTCTATACTGGTGTGAATATATATACTTATGTAAAAAATTATTAAAAAAATTGTAAAAATAATTTTAAAAATGAAGAGCTCATTCCCATGGGTTCTCTGACCCATACCGTGTGAATGAATGGTTTGTTCGTGCAGCTTAAGCTGCCTGTAAGGGCTCTTTCACACTGGCTTTCCGGTCAGCGGACTCTGCTTTGCTCAGGGGAGGAGCGATCTGTTGATCCCTGCTGAGCAGGCAGATGTCAGGTCCCTCTCCTCTCACTGTGATGAGATGGACCTGTCAGAGTCCCGTTCTCCTCTATGGGGAGTTCCAATCTGATCTGCCAGACGGATGGAAAATAGGGTCTCCATCTGTCTGGATTTCACAGACAGGATTGGATCGGATATTGGCGGATGTCAACGGACATGTCACCGCTGACATCCACCGCTCCATAAAGGTGCATGGAGCGTCCGATCAGGTCCGCCTAAAGAACTGACTGGTGGACCTTATCGGAAAGCCCATGTGAAAGGGGCCTTACTCTATAAGGATGCAGAAGCCGCAGGTCCTAATTTGACAGGTGTGCAGGTGCGTGTGATTGGCCCTGAATGCACACTGTTCATTTTCAGGGGCCATACACCTGCACCCACACACCTGTCAAATTAGGATCTGTGGCTGTGTTAGTACAACTGCTGCATCCCCATAGTGTAACATAGGCTGCCTACCTGCACCAGTAATAGCCACATTTAAATACATTTTTTTATTCACACTGTATAGGGGACAGAACCTATGTGAATGAGCCCCAATACCTTATTTACACAGAGAGCTTTATTATTAGCTTAATACAGTTTTATCTTTTCGATTTAGCAGGAATTTTGTAAGTTATGTTATGTTTGTGTCTGCAAATAATGACTTGAGTGTATTTTTGTATTTTTTGTGAAAATATAATTTTTATATTTTCGTTGGGGGGGGGGGGCATTGTCCAGGCTTTACAAGGCCCGTGACTTCTAACAGCAGCCCTGCTTATGATTAATGTTATCTGCTGTTGCAGTAGTTCTTCAGCTCCCAATTACTTTGTTTGGATTTCTGATTCATTTCCCAGGAAGGGAATCCCCACTGTTCACAGAGGCTCTGTTCTGGATGGAGGCACCTTCAACTTTATTATATTCCACTTAGAGAAGGTTCTGGTTCTCTTATTTACCTGCAGGTTTAGCGCAATATCTTCTGTGGGGAAGGCCATTTGCCATGATCCCCCTAGAAAGAGAGTTACACCTACTTTCCATTATATGTTTTAAAGTGAGAAGACCACTACAGAATCTGTTAAAATAAGAGAAGAGACAAAGAGAGAGAAGAGAAAAACAAATATCTTCTTAGATTCCAAGAAGTAAGGACCCAAAGAGTTTTTGTACACAGATCTGTCTACTTCTGAATTGCTTGCCTTCCTCATACTATTCAATGTGAATGCAAAACAGATTGGCATAGCTCAGAAGTAGCCCAAAGCAACTCAAGAGCAGGCAGTAGTCACACTTATGCCGTTTACACATGAGCGTATTTTCCGTCAGATAAATCTTGGATGGTTTTTCCGACGGAATTCCGCTCAAGCTAGGAATTTTGCGCGTCGGAATTGCTACAGACGATCAGAACTTTTTCCGAGCGAAAAATTGAGAACATGCTCTCAATCTTTTGCTGGCTGGAATTCGGCCAGCAAAAGTCTGATGGAGCATACACACGGTCACATTTTCCGACCAAAAGCTCTCATCGGTCTTTTGCTGGCCGAATTTCCGATCGTGTGTACACGGCATTAGAAGGCGAGATCAGGGTGAGTTGAGCTAGCTTAGCAGATAATTGCAGCATCCTTAGTACTGCTGCTGTAAAGCTAGAGGATGAATTTCCAATTTATTAGGAATGCATAAAAATCTAAAGGCCTCCAGTTCACTTTGAGGACCCTGGACCTCTACATCTAGACCAGGGGTAGGCAACAACCTTGGCCCTCCAGCTGTGGTAAAACTACAAATCCCATCATGCCTCTGCCTCTCTAGGAGTTATGCCTGTGATTGTCAGGGTCTTGCAATGTCTCATGGGACTTGTCGTTTCACCAAACCTGAAGGACCGAGGTTGCCTACCCCTGATCTAAACCATACATCCTGAACCAGTTTCTTTGATTATTTCTTCCTAAAGTGAACCTGAACTCGATTGCTAGGTCTCTGGCAGCCTTGATGTACAGTGTCATTGGTTACTAGGACACTGGTGACTGTCTACACATAACATCCAATGATGCTGTGGGGCCTGGGAGCTGAACATGGACTGAAGGCAGGTTGAATATGCTTCAGTGCCAACCCCACCATGCCTCCATGAGTGCTGTTTGAGGCAGCTGTCTCACTTGGCCTCATAGGCGGCATGGCCCTGTATCCAGCAAACAGCATAGATTTTACAACACAGTAGCAGTCTGGCAAAGACGTACACCTGAGCAGAGGTAGCATTTGTTTACACACCAGAAATTACAAATATATCTGTGCCTGGAGTTCTGCTTTTATTGCTGAGCTCAAGTCTTACCTTCAGTCTTGTACAATTGTACAGGCTCCTCTACTGTACTGAAAATACTCCCTCCCCCGGAGCCAATGCGAGTGCCCGGCAGTCACGATCACCGCCACACAGTTTCCAGTTCTCTGAGGGGAGAAGAGACAGATCGTCTGTTCATACAGAGTATGAACAGCGATCTGTCATCTCCCCTACATAGTCCCCTCCCCCCTAGAACACACACTAGGGAACACAATTAACCCCTTGATCTTCCCTAGTGTTAACCCCTTCCCTGCCAGTGACATATTTACAGTAATCAATGCATTTTTATAGCACTAATCGCTGTATAAATGCCAATGGTCCCAAAAATGTGTCAAAATTGTCCGATGTATCTGCCATAATGTTGCAGTTCCGATAAAAATCACAGATCACCGCCATTACTAGTAAGAAAAAATTAATAATAAAAATCCCATAAAACTATACCCTATTTTGTAGACGCTATAACTTTTGTGCAAACCAATCAATATACGCTTATTGCGATTTTTTTTACCAAAAATATGTAGAAGAATACATATCGGCCTAAACTGAGGAAAAAAATAGTTTTTTTAATATATTTTTGGGGGATATTTATTATAGCGAAAAGTTAAAAATATTACATTTTTTTTTCAAAATGGTCGCTCTTTTTTTGTTTATAGCGCAAAAAAATAAAAACTGCGGAGGTAATCAAATACCACCAAAAGAAAGCTCTATTTGTGGGGAAAAAAAGGACGTCAATTTTGTTTGGGTGCAACGTTGCATGACTGCGCAATTGTCAGTTAAAGCGACACAGTGCCGAATCACAAAAAGTGCTCTGGTCAGGAAGGGGGTAAAATCTTCCGGGGCTGAAGCGGTTAAAGTGTACAAAAGTGCATGTGCAGAAGTAAACAAGGATCCTTATTCACTTTTGCACATGCACTTTTGTACACTTTAATTACATTTTGGACTATTTATGGATTTGTTGTTTATTGATTTTGTTATTTGATGTTTTTGCACTATGCATTTTTTGTAACCACTGAGTTAGCCCCACATTCAATATTTTACATATTTATTCATTAGTGGGGACACATTTTTAATGTTGGCTGCAACTTAATTTGAGGTTCACTTGGTTTGCGCATTAGTTATTTAATTATTTTACTTAGTAGTTATACTTTGCTACCTGGATATCTCCATTGTATACATAGGTACTGTGTGTGTGTGAAGGAGACTACACTTTTCTATGAATCTGTAAATCTGTCATTTGGAATTTACAAATATTCGGAATATCCATAATAATATGTTTTAAAAGTTTATGACCACTTCTGCATTCAAAGCTGCCATTTTCGAAAATATTTGAAAAAAAAAAATTAGGATATAATTAGATTAAGAAAAATGTACCTCTGTAGAATTTATATAGTAAGCCACATCCATCCCATTAGGAAAACAGCAAGTGTCCAATGTCAGAAAATAATTCTGTTCATAAGACAATCCCTTACCCAATAAGGATAATTTATCTTCCAACATGAATTAAGGACAGAATTGGCCTGGTCTGGCCAGATAGGAAGTGTTATATGGTGCTATCAAGAGATACACAAGAGCTTGCAGGCAGCTGAAATATTTTACTGTGCAGTCAAAAGCGTAACTCAAAACTGAATTTGACAGAAACAGAATAAAGACAGGTATTAAACAAATGATTTCAAATGCAGTAGTTACACTACTCCATTTAAAGGGAAACTATTATAGTTCTGAGTCAATGATGATGTCAGTTTGTAACTTTAAATTGATATCTTCTGTGTTATTTTTACTATTTATATTACATAAATTAAATTATATATTTATAATTATATATAATTATTAAAATGATCTAAATTAATACATTAAATGTTAAATACAGGCAGCTTGATACATAGACAAATACAAAGAGATATTTACATGCCAGAAGGACTTTCTACCTATTTATCCCGCTCTGTTAGTTACAGCCCTGCCAGACAGCACAGCCTGCACACCTGATTTTCTCTACTGCAGTTAAATGTGGTTTCCTGGTGCCTCCATGACAGCATACCTCTGATAGAGCTCCGCCTCTACTCTGCCTTCAGGACTAGTGAATAGCATAAATAAAAGGGCATTTTCCCTCCCCCAACATTCTCCTTTTTTCCCTCATATCTCTTTACTGGTGAAGAGTAGCAGTATGTCCATACCTCTGCAGTCGGCAGCGTCCGCCGGGTTAAGCCTCTCCCATGCGCAGTCCCTGTTCTTGGGCCGCTATTAGCGCTGATAAGACTGGGAACCCCTTCTGTGGATCTTTTGGGGTCTTGCAGAGTTTCTTCATAGGAACGCAGTCTGCTGAAAAAATCAAGTACAAAATGAATGATTGGTGCATGCGACAGGAGGATCAGCTCTTTTTGGTTTTACCTGGGTCATATCAGATTCTTTTTCCCCCCTCATATCTTATAGAAATGTGTATGATCTGATAATAAAGTAATATATATAGTGGAGCAGAGTAATAAGGATGTTTTTATGGTCTGCAGTAAAATTTGTCCCCTTTAAGGTTTGTATTACCGGTTCGCGAATGCACGTTCCGGGTTACCCATTTTTATTCATCTCTGGATTCCTGTTTGTGCTTCGGTAGGATCCCCGGGCGTTCTCACCTGTCCTGTGCCTTTCTTCTTCTCTTCCGACTTGCTGTACGAGCGGTAGGAAGAGGGGAATGCGCCGCCATCCTTCCGATATGGTGCGGTGTGTCCTCAGGCTCTATGCGCAGGCGCGATCCAGAGCCCTGAGCAGATGCTGGGCCTGTTAAGCTTGTCTGCAGAGACTGTCTCAGGGACTGTGCAGCTAACCGGGAATTAGAAGGCCAACAGGTGGTTGACCTACTTAAGCAAACCATGAGAGACTCTCTTTCTATATTGACGGCCATGATTCTCGCTCACCCGGTTTTACAAGCTGCACAAGTATTGGATGTAGACCCCGACATTCCGGGTCCATCAGCTGTTAGTACTCCTTTGCCTCCATCAAGGAAAACAGCTAAACAAACTACACCGGTAGATTCATCCAAGGAGTCCTCAGATGATACTGAACCATCTGGTTTCAATTTCTCCCTGGTTCAACCCTTTGTACAAGCAGTGAGGAGAGCCATTGCCTGGGAAGACCCGGAAGAACCTACTCAAAAATCAAAATCGAAAGACCTATTTCCCATTTCTCAAGAGAAAGCAAATCTTCTTCCCATTAATGGGGGAGATCAGGGGGATCATAGAGGATGAGTGGAACAAAACCGACAAAAAGTTTTCTCTAGCCCGTTTAACCAAACTATATCCTCTGGCAGACTCGGATACTCAGTCCTTAAGCTCAATGCCGATGGTTGATGCGGCTGTAGTGCGTCTGGCAAAAAATGTAACACTGCCAAAAGAGGATTCAACGTCTTTCAAGGATCCCTTAGATAGACGTATTGACCTAGACCTCAAGAGGAGCTATCTAGCGGCAGGGGCGACTTGCAGACCAGCCATTGCACTGACATCTGTTTCCAATGCCATCAGGTCTTGGACGGAAATGTTGAGACAGCCCTGCACCAAGACGTTTCTAAAGAGGACATAATCAAAGCTCTGGAGGGGCTTAAGTTGGCGGTGGATTTCGTAGGAGAAGCTGCAATTGACACAATCCGTTGTTCGGCCAATTCAATGCTGCACTCTGTTATGGCAAAGCGGGCCTAATGGCTAAAACATTTGACAGCCGATCTAGCATCAAAGCAGAATTGATGCAAGATTCCCTTTAATGGAAAATCTTTGTTTGGCGAGAAACTCGACAAAGCAATCTCCAGAGTAACAGGGGGCAAATCTTGCTTACTTGCTCAGGACAGGAAGGTCCGGAGAATACAGGCCTATTTATCATGATTCCGGCAATCAAATTCTAGAGTCTTCAGGCATTCTCGCCCCTTAAGGGACAACAAGAAATCGTGGAGAGGCACCCAGACTTCTTTTTTGGGAGCCAGAAAGAACAAGTCCCCCAGGAGGGGACAAAGTCTTTTTGACGTCAAAGGGGCGGAGACGCCCCCATTGGGGGCCCGGTTAAAAAGCTTTTTCCCCATCTGGGCCTCCAAGAGTCAAGACCCATGGGTCCTATCAACGATCCGGTATGGTCACTTCTGGACTTTCTCTCAGCAGCCTCCTCACACGTCCTTCAAAGAAACACAGTTACCAGCCTCCCCACAGAAAGCACTGGCCTTAAATCAATTTTTGGAGCCCCTGCAGCATCAAGGGGCAGCAATGCCTGTCCCCCCATCAGAGCGATTTACAGGTTTTTTTTACACCCTTTTCCTGGTGCAGAAAAAACAGGCAACTGGAGACCTGTAATAGATCTGAAAAAGCTAAATCAAAACATCCATCCCGAAAGCTTCAAGATGGAGTCGCTCCAAACGATCATCCAAACCATACAACCAGGAGATTGGCTAATATCGATAGACCTGCAGGATGCTTACCTCCACATCCCTATTCTACCATCCTTCCAAAAATACTTAAGGTTCACAGTGGGTCATGTCCACCTGCAATTTCAGGCTCTGACCTTCGGGCTGTGCACCTCCCCTCGGGTGTTCACAAAAGTGTTGATATCTGTCTTGGCCCCTCTGAGAGAGAGGGGATTAAGAATTTATCACTACCTGGACGATAGCCTCTTGCTGTCAAACAACCTGAGCCAGCTTATAGTCCACCGGGAGATTCTTCTTCAGTCATTGTCGGAGTTCGGGTGGCTGGTGAACCATCGGAAGAACCAACTAGTTCCAACACAACCCGACTACACATGTGCGATTGGCGCAATCATGTGACCACTACTGTGTCACTATAAAGAATTGTTTGGGTTGTGTAGCCAACCCCATGAGGAAGTCTATACGACGAAACATGTCGGGGGTGTGGCTACAGGACAAACACTTGTACTGACATGAGGAGCTGCTCTACTCAGAAGCTACACTGTCGTCAGGAGCGGAGACCTAGGAGTTGGTGAGAGACTTCTGGTCCGCCGTGGCCACAGTACACCACTGTACCATTGCAGTTCGTTTGCCGTGTTTTTATTGAAGGCTTGATTTTATCTTGTGAAATGTGAGTTTTAGTATTGGAAGTGTTGGTGTGATTCATTAAATTGGTTAAACTTTATCACACTATGTGGAGCACTTATTTATTTTCTTTACATATGGAGTCACATTGATATGCAACACGCTGATCAAGTGGATTATCACTATTAACCCCTGTTGTGGGTGAAATACACTGAAGCCAAACACGAGAGTGGGAGGCTTTGTGAGCTGGTGAGTTTGCTCTTCAGAGGGAGTGGTGTTACAAGCACGCGGTGTGGTGGTTGATTCAAAATCCTTTGAAGATCCCAATTGAAGATTTGTTTTTGAAGATATACTTTGATTCACTTCATTTAAATTGGACTATTTTTTACATCACCTGTCACTGGGTGTCTTATATACACTTGTAATTAAGTAATTTATTTTATATCACGTTTGTATTATTGTACTTTGAAATTTGTATGAGATTTTTTTACACTAGCGCTACTAGTTTTTCCTATTTATATTTTTAATTTTTAGGTTGAATTGCAGACCTTACATGTCACAGTACATGTTGGCGTTCATGGTTCCCTCAATGAACTGTAGTTCCCCAGTGCCGGTGTTGTGTCGAATACTGTCCCCCGTCAGATAGTGTCTGCGAAGTCTCCAAAGATGAACAGCGCCTGCGCATTGAGTCCAGGTTCAAGCCCCACCATCCAAGTGGATATAGAGTTAGAATAAAAAGCGTGGCCGTGCCTGAAGTGTGGCAAGCGAAGCGAAGCGAGCCCATGAGGGGCCTTGTTACTATAGTTAATAGTGCTACCGTATGTCCACTTGGATGGTGGGGCTTGAACCTGGACTCAGTGCGCAGGCGCCGTTCATCTTCTGAGACTTTTGGAGTCTCCTTGTCCTCCGTACTGCGCAAGCACTGTGCCTGCGCAGTACGGGGCGGACACTATCCGATGGGGGGACAGTTTTTGGCAGAACACCGGCAGCACTCATGCAGCCCCAGACCATGACACTCCCACCACCATGCTTGACTGTAGACAAGACACACTTGTCTTTGTACTCCTCACCTGGTTTCCGCCACAAACGCTTGACACCATCTGAACTAAATACATTTATCTTGGTCTTATTAGACCACAGGACACGGTTCCAGTAATCCATGTCCTTAGTCTGCTTGTCTTCAGCAAACTGTTTGCAGGCTTTCTTGTGCATCATCTTTAGAAGAGGCTTCCTTCTGGGATGACAGCCATGCAGACCAATTTGATGCAGTGTGCGGCGTATGGTCTGAGCCCTGACAGGCTGACCCCCCCACCCCCTCAACCTCTGCAGCAATGCTGGCAGCACTCCTATGTCTATTTCCCAATGACAACCTCTGGATATGACACTGAGCACGTGCACTCAACCTCTTTGGTCAACATGGCGAGGCCTGTTCTGAGTGGAACCTGTCCTATTAAATCGCTGTATGGTCTTGGCCACCATGCTGCAGCTGAGTTTCAGGGTCTTGGCAATCTTCTTATAGCCTAGACCATCTTTATGTAGAGCAACAATTCTATTTTTCAGATCCTCTGATAATTCTTTGCCATGAGGTGCCATGTTGAACTTCCAGTGACCAGTATGAGAGAGTGAGAGCAATAACGCCAAATTTAACACACCTGCTCCCCATTCACACCTGAGACCTTGTAACACTAACGAGTCACATGACACTGGGGAGGGAAAATGGCTAATTGGGCCCAAGTTGGAAATTTTTACTTAGGGGTTGGCTGTGTGTTGAGTCATTTTGAGGGGACAGCACATTTATACTGTTATACAAGCTGTACACTCACTACTTTACATTGTAGCAAAGTGTAATTACTTCAGTGTTGTCACATGAAAAGGTGTAATAAAATATTTACAAAAATGTGAGGGGTGTACTCACTATTGTGAGATACTGTACATTTGTGATAGGGTTTTGCCATGATGTAATGCTCTTACTTGAATTGACGTCAGCTGGAACAATTAGCACTATAGGAACCATGTAAGGAATCTACATATATCTAACCAATATCATGTCCGCCAGTCTCCCACATTGGAATCAACCATGTGGTAGAGGAGACTTGTTTTGTCCTACCGATAAAATGGCTGCCATATGGAATCTGATTGGTGGCTCTTCTAACCGGAAATTAGGTCCTTGATGACGACCTGTGGGAGGGCGAAACACATTGACACAATTTCCGGTTCTGAGTCCAATAGACGTCACTTCGAACGTTACAAAAGTGCATTCAGGTATTAGTGTTTGTTTTGCCATCAGGCATCAAGGGGTTGAAGATACTTTCAGATACATTTTAAAACCACTGTTTACCTAACCATTAATATGTACCTGGTTTCTATAAATTTTTAGTCACTGGCCCAGAAATATATGCTGATCAGGAGTTGTGACTTTGACTTCACTGGATGCATGCTTGTCAGTGACAACAAGTGGATTGATGTAAGAGACAGTCAGTCAACTATCATTTTTGTGAAATCAGTAACTGCGGCTGTCAGATTTAACCAGCATAGCCAATCACAGGAGGATTATTGGTGAAGGAGGAACTTCGGCCGAGACTGCAAAAACTCGGCAGTTGCAAATATTGTCGCTGCTTACTTTTGCAAAACAGATACTTGCCAACCCATTGTGTCCAGTGTTGTGTTCCTACTACCAAAAAAGGTCAGCGCTGTCTTCAGTCCTGCTCCGCCGCCTTGGATTCAGGAGCCGACTGTGTCTTCCTGATCAGTCACAGCCGGCTCCCCACCTGAGCGAAATGCACAGATTGGAGGAAAATGTCCCAGAACTTCCCGGGATGTATGATGCATCCCAGGAGGCTGCAGGTGAGAGGGGCAGACCCAGCGAACATTATTCGCATATAGACAAGCAATTTAAAAAGATCCTTGCTACCCAAAAAAATTAAACATACTTTGCAAATGTGTTAAAATATGGGGGGGGGGGGGGGGGCTGGAATAAGCAATCCACAAAATGAGAGTGAAGGTCCACTTTGAGTGAACTCAGAATTCAGTAATGATTCACAAAGGCATTACTGAATCCTTGTACTCAAGAAACAATCTTCGGGCTTCAGAGAATGGGATTATAGATAGAACTTTTATGTAATAAATAATAACATTCAGACACAATATCAAATTTTAATTTTTTTTTTTTTTTTTTTTAATTGTTTATATGGTTGAATAGGCCGTGCCCTTTATTATAGGTTTAATAATTAAAATAATAACCAATACTATTTTATTTATAACATAACTGCTACTATGTAGCATATACACAGCTCAGCTATATAAGCTCGAGCATACTTTAAAAACAACACATTTTATTCCCCTATAAACACTTTTCAGGGGAAGAAAAAATTTAAACAAGCACAACAAGGAAACAGACACCTCATAAATAGGGCCACGACAGGGCGGGAAGGGTGGGACAAGCTTCTTCTGTAATCTTCTCTTCTTCTGACAGTTGAGATGACGCATCCTCTTTCTTTTATAGGTACCCTGCTCGTGCCAGAGGATCGTTTATTGGCTAACTGTTACTAATTTCAACCTATCTCAGGTAAGTATATATTTTTTTTTTTTAAACTTTAATTTTAATCATGTCTATCATAATCCCATATGTGGTGGGGACGGGGGACATTTTATGCCCCATCCCTCACTTGTTATTCTTTTAATCTGAGTAAAGATTTTATGAAATGCTTGAATTTTTCTACCATGAAGAATGCTCTAGAAAATGTTGGATGTTTTATTTATCAGCTACAATTGTTAAGTACTTTTGTTAATCAGTTTGAGTTCTGGCCTGGGTTACATTGCTTGAATTTAAACATTATTGGAAGATCTATGTTTTATCAAGGTACATTTTATCCTGCTTATTGTCCTATAACACTATGCTACTGTTTACAATGTAATACCTACACAAATGTAATGTGACACTTACAGTATGCTATGCTTTTATAATGTAGGGTTGTAGTACAAAACCTAAAGAAATGGTAAACTACTGGACTGTTGCCCATAGCAACTAATCAGATCTTTCATATTCAAACCTGATCTGAAAAAAATGACAACTGGAATCTTGTTGCTATAGCAACAATTTTACTTTTGTTTGCCCTAATTTTTACAGATGAAAGTACAAAATGAGCTTTACTGTTATGTACTCTAGTATTCAGCTTAAAATGAAATCATACGTTATTTCAAAATGATGTAAAAAATAGATGCAATATTTGCCTATGGTTATAATAATAAAGCTACTTTCTTAAATAACATCATATAAGGCTGTCCATAGGGACAAGGGGCAATAGAACAGAAAAAACAATAAACCAGACAATGCTAAAGGGTGGGGACATAGAGATGCCCTAGTGTAGTTCCCCAAATTGGTTGCCATGAGTACAGTTGGGAACCCTGTAGTGTGGGGTAGGCAGTGTAAGCTGGAGTTCCCTAGAGTAGGGAGTGGGTTGTACCGTTAACAGGTAGTGCCACCCCTGCCACTGTGGGCCATCTTGGGGAAGAGTGCTCTGTATAAACAGACTGGTGGGAGTTGGCCTGGGTGGTTGGTCTTGGGAATCAGTACAAGGACCAATGCATGCAAAGATACAATATTTGAGGCTCTAGCTTGTGGAAGCTTCCCCTTATGTGAGCAACTAGGAAGGAGGGGTGCAGCACTAATGAGACCACTCACATCCCTTTGGCTTGGGGGTGCTCACGCCTCTCATCCCTGCTGTTGTTTGTTTGCAACTAGAAACGCATTCCAGTAAAAGAGTTAAAAGTCTGTCATCCCATGGACTCTTCCATCTCCTAACCTCAAGATGGGGACATCTCCTGGAAACAAAGCTTGCTGAGTGAGACTGCTATTGAGGTCCTTTGCCATAAGGCCTTAGTAAGGTATTGATTAAGTGATTTCATAAAGGATCCCATACCAAGGGGTGTAACTACAGGGGTTGCAGGGGTCACAATGGTGACCCAGCCCCATTCTCCAGGGGGCAGGTGTGGCTCCCCTGTACACCTGAACAGGGGGGGCGGTTGGGCGGCATATAGAGGAACCAATGCCCTGCAGCTGCTGAAATCCTGCTTCTCCTCCTCTCCCTCCCGCAGGCATTCAATTGCTGCAGGAGGAAAATGGAGGGCCTCGGCTTCTCTATATGTCACTAATCCTCATATCCAGTTTCCTTTTCTTTCTGTTGCCCCCGGGCCCCTGTGTGCTCCCCTTGCCCCCCTTATCCTTTAAAGGTCTGCTGGTCTCCCACCTGCTGCTTTCTTACCAGCTGCTGCATGGAAGTGTCAGGATGGAGAGCGGGGAAGGGGCCGGTAAATATGTAATTTACCGGCCCCTTCCTTTTCTAAATGAACAGAGTCAGTGATCGGTACCATTTATAACTGAAGCATAGTAAACTGTGAATGAATGAGAAGGTCTGTACAGAGCGATTCCTGTCCATTCATTCTGTGCAGCGGAGTCTGCAGAGATGGAGATTGAAGGCTGTGTCCTCAATCTAGAAAATAGTTCTGTACCACTAGACTGGGATTAACTCATAAATCAGCAAAGTCAGCAATAAACAGTGCATATACTGTAAGCATTAATTGCGATGTAAATAAAAATACTATAACTAGTCTAGAGTGCACTCTAGGAGAATAGCTAGGTACCTCCTAGCATAAGCAATAGGTGAAGGTCCTTGTGTAGCAGTTGTAAAGGGACAGTCTTTAGTCTTAACTCTTCAGCCAGCTAGTGTTGGGGCCCAGTTGTACCATTGGTGCATGTGAGAATAGTCCCAGTAATTGCAGGCAGCAAAAGGCTGCTAGATGGCTGTATGGTCAATTCCTAAAGGGTTCAGTCTCTCTAGCAGCTGTTAATAAATCCCCACAACTGCAGCTCACCAGTCTCAGTGATATTGCAGCTTACCATCTGGTCACACATACTGATAAGTCCACACTGCATCCAGGTGACTCTGACTGTCAGCACATCTGGACTCAACACTGACTCAATCCTGCTCAGGCTTCCGTTATGAAGAATTTGTGGTGGACACTGGACAGCGATGTGAACTGTGCTGACTCCCTCATGGCAAGAGCAAGCTGAGTCCTCTGTAGCTTGAAAAATTAAGCTCTTTCCCCTCTTCCTGGCAATCTCCCTCTGGGAAATGCAGTTCAAAAGCTCTTGACTACAGTAGAGTCTCTCTCCTCTAGACTAAAGTTTCCACAATGCAGTGCTGCATGACTCAGTTTATTGAACTCTTCCTGCTCAGCAGCTCCCCCCTCTTGCTGATATATCTGTTTACCAGTTCAGCACCTCAGGGCAGCACGTACAGAGAGAAGCTGGAGCCAGTGTTTCTCTTACTCACTATTCTTAGCCAAGCACCTGGCTAAACTTATATCTATATTTTTGGTCAAGAAGTCATATCTTGTGTAGTACAGGCCGCATTTCTAAAAACTAAAGACTTGTTTAATCAAAGTAATTTCTGTTTTAGTTCCAGAACTATCTATTCATACAGTCAGTGTACCTGCATCTTGAAGAAACTTTTTTGCTCATACTTTGCCTATTTGGTAAAAGAATTGCTAAACTTTTTCAACAGTCTGTTTGCAAAACTAAATTTTGTAAGGAAAAATGAAGGCCTGTTATCACAGAATAAAATGGCACAAAAACAGATAATCTAGTTCCAAAGGCAGGCTTCAAACACTGCTCATGAACTGTTGGCTGCTATGGAAGATAGTGGCATCATTACTGGTGAGCCGCCTTCAATTTTGCATTCAATGCATTCTTTATTTTGATATACAACACGTAATATGATACACAACTTTACCAGCCATTTTTAGAAGGAGGATGTGCCAGACAGAGGATGCCCACTAAGGCAGACCCAGGCCAGCGATGCAACAGTAGAAAGGGCCAGTTTTCATTCGGACAGTAATCTTGTAAAGTCATCTGTACAGGTAAATTTGATCCAATTGTACAACATCACGGTGTATTTTGAATTTGTATCATTTGAGCTCATGAGAACCTCCATTATCCTGATGTCCTCAACCTGTCTTATCCACTGGGAAATTGTTTGGGTTGAGGGGGATTTCCACCGTGACAGAATACACAAGCGTGCTGCAATAACAAGGTGCCCCAGGACAGAGCTTTGGTATTGCTTGGTGGATATAGAGTTTTAATGTAGTAGGTAGCATCCTGGCAACTTTGGGATGTGTCTGTCCATAAATGTTTTACTTATTTTGTGTACTTTGGTCCAAAAGGAGTCCAGAATGGGACACAACCTGTGACTGCACCACCAGCATGTAGCAGGTAAGTTTAGATACATGAAAAATATGAATGTTATACTCAGCGCTGCTCCAGTAAACAATAAACACTAATACAATATATAATACAGTACCTACATCAGTATAATCAATAACATGATATTACTTAATAGAGATGGCCTTGCAGTTCGCCCCGCGGGCGGTTCGCGGTGAACTTTGCGTGTTCGCTATTCGCCAAACCAGCGGACATATGGCGCTGTTCATGGCTGCCATATTCTTTTACATTGTGAAGAACTTTGACCCATGACACATCCATCATGTGGTACAGGACAGCCAATTGAGACATTTCAGCACATGGACATACCCCCTACCTTATAAATAGACCTGATCTGGCTGCCATTTTACATTTTGTCTTTTGTCAGTGTAGGGAGAGGTTGCTGTGTGGAGCAGGGACAGTCTGTAATCACTAGCTATTAGGTCCACAAAAGTCCTTTTAAGGACTGGTATAGGTGTACTATCAGGGGCGGACTGACAACTCATGGGGCCCCCGGGCAATAGAAGATCATGGGGCCCCCTTGGTCCCCACACTCAAGGGGACCAAGCGCACACACGGGGAGGGGGGACACACGCACACGCAGGGGGACACTGGAGGGAGAGCGCACACGCAGGGGGACACTGGAGGGAGAGCGCACACGCAGGGGGGGGGGGGGCACGCACACACAGGGGGACACTGGAGGGAGAGCGCACACACAGGGAGGCACTGGAGGGAGAGCGCACACACAGGGAGGAACACACACAGGGGGACACTGGAGGGAGAGCGCACACACAGGGAGGAACACACACAGGGGGACACTGGAGGGAGAGCGCACACACAGGGAGGCACACACACAGGGGGACACTGGAGGGAGAGCGCACACACAGGGAGGCACACACACAGGGGGACACTGGAGGGAGAGCGCACACACAGGGAGGAACACACACAGGGGGACACTGGAGGGAGAGCGCGCACACAGGGGGGCACTGGAGGGAGAGCGCGCACACAGGGGGACAATGGAGGGAGAGCGCGCACACAGGGGGACAATGGAGGGAGAGCGCGCACACAGGGGGACACTGGAGGGAGAGCGCACACACAGGGGGACACTGGAGGGAGAGCGCACACACAGGGAGGCACACACAGGGGGACACTGGAGGGAGAGCGCACACACAGGGGGACACTGCAGGGAGAGCGCACACACAGGGGGACACTGGAGGGAGAGCGCGCACACAGGGGGACACTGGAGGGAGAGCGCGCACACAGGGGGACACTGGAGGGAGAGCGCGCACACAGGGGGGCACACACACACACAGGGGGACACTGGAGGGAGAGCGCACACACAGGGAGGCACACACAGGGGGACACTGGAGGGAGAGCGCACACACAGGGGGACACACACACACACACACACACACAGGGGGACACTGGAGGGAGAGCGCACACACAGGGGGACACTGGAGGGAGAGCGCACACACAGGGGGACACTGGAGGGAGAGCGCACACACAGGGGGACACACACACACACACACAGGGGGACACTGGAGGGAGAGCGCACACACAGGGGGACACTGGAGGGAGAGCGCGCACACAGGGGGACACTGGAGGGAGAGCGCGCACACAGGGGGGCACACGCACACAGGGGGACACTGGAGGGAGAGCGCACACACAGGGGGACACTGGAGGGAGAGCGCACACACAGGGAGGCACACACAGGGGGACACTGGAGGGAGAGCGCACACACAGGGGGACACACACACAGGGGGACACTGGAGGGAGAGCGCACACACAGGGGGACACACACACAGGGGGACACTGGAGGGAGAGCGCACACACAGGGGGACGGACACACACACACACACAGGGGGACACTGGAGGGAGAGCTCACACGCAGGGGGGGGGGCACGCGCACACAGGGGGACACTGGAGGGAGAGCGCACACACAGGGGGGCACTGGAGGGAGAGCGCACACACAGGGGGGCACACACACACACAGGGGGACACTGGAGGGAGAGCGCACACACAGGGGGGCACACGCACACAGGGGGACACTGGAGGGAGAGCGCACACACAGGGGGGGAAACGCACACAGGGGGACACTGGAGGGAGAGCGCACACACAGGGGGGGACATGCACACAAGGGGACACTGTGGGCTGGGGGGTGACACTGTGGGCTGGGGGGTGACACTGAGGGCTGGGGGGTGACATTGCGGGCTGGGGGGTGACACTGCGGGCTGGGGGGTGACACTGCGGGCTGGGGGTGACACTGCGGGCTGGGGGTGACACTGCGGGCTGGGGTGACACTGTGGGGTAGGGGTGACACTGTGGGGTAGGGGTGACACTGCGGGCTGGGGTGACACTGTGGGGTAGGGGTGACACTGCGGGCTGGGGTGACACTGTGGGGTAGGGGTGACACTGTGGGGTAGGGGTGACACTGCAGGCTGGGGTGACACTGCGGGCTGGGGTGACACTGTGGGGTAGGGGTGACACTGCGGGCTGGGGTGACACTGTGGGGTAGGGGTGACACTGCGGGCTGGGGTGACACTGTGGGGTAGGGGTGACACTGCGGGCTGGGGTGACACTGTGGGGTAGGGGTGACACTGCGGGCTGGGGTGACACGGTGGGGTAGGGGTGACACTGCGGGCTGGGGTGACACTGTGGGGTAGGGGTGACACTGTGGGCTGGGGTGACACTGTGGGGTGGGGGGACCCGGGGCCCGTGACTCACCGATGCCGATTCCGATGCTCCCCGCCGGTGTTGTGCCGAAAACGGTTCCCCCCTTTGATACACCGGCCCCTCCACTCTTCTTCCATTAGGGGCCCGGACTCGGCAGGCTGTATTACATGCCGCGAATACCGCTAACAGCGCGCGGCTCCCCACCGGTCCCTCCTTCCCTCCCGTCCGTCCCAGGTGACGTCACGACGCATACAGTAGAAGCACCTGGGACGGACGGGAGGGAAGAAGGGGCTGGCGGGGAGCCGCGCGCCGCTAGCAGTATTGTTAGCGGCATCGCGGCATGTAATACAGCCGTTTCAAGTGGCCCCTCATGTGGCCGAGTCCGGGCCCCTAATGGCCCCGGGCCCTCGGGCGGCGCCCGAGTCACCGACCTGTCAGTCCGCCCCTGTGTACTATTGTTTGGTGTGCAGTATATAGGGGTGTAATACACTTATAATATACTTTCAAATATAGAAAGCATATTATAGTTCATTTCTATTGTGCAGCATTGTGACTGCAGTGCTGAGCGATTCTGCAGCTGTCTTTTGTCAGTGTAGGGAGAGGTTGCTGTGTGGAGCAGGGACAGTCTGTAATCACTAGCTATTAGGTCCACAAAAGTTCTTTTGGACTGGTATAGGTGTACAGTATATAGGGGTGTAATACACTTATAATATACTTTCAAATATAGAAAGCATATTATAGTGCATTTCTACTGTGCAGCATTGTGACTGCTGAGCGGTTCTGCAGCTCTTTTGTCAGTGTAGGGAGAGGTCGCTGTGTGTTGCAAGGACAGATTGTAGCGACACAAATCGTTAACGAATATAGGTCCACAAAAGTCCTTTTAAGGACTGGTATAGGTGTACTATTTGGTGTGCAGTATATAGGGGTGTAATACATGTATAAAATACTTTCAAATATAGAAAGCATAGTATAGTGCATTTCTACCATGCAGCATTGTGACTGCTGAGCGGTTCTGTAACTCTTTTGTCAGTGTAGGGAGAGGTTGCTGTGTGTCGCAGGGACAGATTGTAATCACTAGCTATTAGGTCCACAAAAGTCCTTTTAAGGACTGGTATAGGTGTACAGTATATAGGGGTATAATACACTTATAATATACTTTCAAATATAGAAAGCATATTATAGGGCATTTCTACTGTGCATCATTGTGACTGCTGAGCGGTTCTGCAGCTATTTTGTCAGTGTAGGGAGAGGTTGCTGTGTGTTGCAGGGACAGACTGTAGGGACACAAATCGCTAACAAATATAGGTCCTTTTAAGGAATAGTATAGGTGTACTATTTGGTGTGCAGTATATAGGGGTATAATACACGTATAAGATACTTTCAAATATAGAAAGCATAGTATAGTGCATTTCTACTGTGCAGCATTGTGACTGCTGAGCGGTTCTGCAGCGATACTACAAAGAGTGACAAACGCAATTAGAAAAAAGTATTATAACTGGTGTGATAGAGCAGTGGCCCCCCAAAACGACAGTTAAAGGTACTGGGCCTACCTGGAACTCCGTAGCCTTGGGCTGAAGGTGCTTGAGACCCCACAGTCAATGCTCGTATCCCCCCTCGAGGGGATACACTCCTCCGGGTACAGGTCCCTGGGTATTCACGCCCAAAAAAATGGCGTCTGCCCCTTTTGTACCCTCTTCCGGAATGCACAGCAGGTAGACCACGCCCACTGCACGGCTGCCGTGAGAGGACACCCAATAGCCACTCCATCACCTGTGGTTCAACCCCGGTTACAAATGTCAGCACCACCTATACACCTAAGGGGAACTGCACGCCAAACAATTAGAAGACCCGAGCCAACTATTGCCCAGGTCACCTCTAAATTTGTGATACCCGCTACAATAACTTGTATGCTGACGCGTTTCACACTAAACGTAGTGCTTACTTATATGAGTAAGCACTACGTTTAGTGTGAAACGCATCAGATGTTTTTGGTTCTGTATTACTTTTCTGTGACATGTACAGTGTGATCCTGATGTTCTAATAAAGGCACGAGAAATTTCATTTGGAGTGCGGCTGTCCAGAATTTTCTACTCACCTTGACCGGCGGAAGGAAGGTGTTATTCTCACCCATATACTGATCACATTCAACAGCCCTAGCCATTGACGGGAGACGCCATTCTAAATTTAATAACAAGCGCATTTAAAGACTATTGCTGGTGAGTGGGGACCCAGGAGGGGAGCATGGAGTGTCTACACCAGATCTACACCAACTGCGTATTTCGCACAAGTTCAGCACACCATATAACTATATGGATGGACTTTATATGATTGCACATTATTTGTTTTGCACTATAATTGCACTGAGCACTTTATATTGTTAAGTAATATCATGTTATTGATTATACTGATGTAGGTACTTTATTATATATTGTATTAGTGTTTATTGTCTTCCGGAGCAGCGCTGAGTATAAAATTCATATTTTTCATCATTTTACCTTGCACTACAGCAGCAGCGCAAACCACATATTCATATTGATATTTATTTTTAGTTACAATTGTCTCCATAGTGCGGGTTTTTCAAACTTATTTACAAGTTTAGATACATAGTATGGAGTCTGGCTGGGGTGCGGTACCAGTGGGTAATAATTTTAAAATCTGACTCCTGGTAATAGTTACTAATCAAAGATTTAGAAGGCAAGATGGAAAGCAAGTTTGATTGTTTGTAAAGGGAAAATACTACATCAAGGTTTTTCTCCACCAAAGCCAGGAATGGCAAAGACAGTGTGGAGGTTTCCTGTAACAGTAGCTTTAAGGACTATGAGAAAGTGTGATGTGTCGAACCAGACTGCAGGCGTGCCTTTTCAAAAAGTGGCAATGGGCGTGTAAATAGAACTGCGCATGGTAAGGAACAAAGGACGTGAGTGAGTTGTAACAGCTAAAATGCGCTGAGACACAAACTCTGCCTCTCTGGGACATTCGAAGAAGCGCAAGCCAGGATGATTGACTGACAATTTTTAACTTTAGGCTCGATTCATCTGGCTGCCCAGCTGCAACGTTTTAGAAAATGTAATTGTTCATTTTCTATTCTTTATTGTCGATGATAGTTTCCAAATATATATGTTATCTTTGCACAAATGATTTGTCTGTATGGATTCTTTTCAAAATGAACCTTGGAAAGATATATATTTTAGGAAGCCAAAACTTCATTCATTTCTTAAAGCTTGTTACAACAACAGGTAGCAGCACAGATGTCCTTGTCAGTAATGTTTAGCTTAAACATCACTGATTTTATGTTTTTGCATATTTAACAGACTCTACAGACTAAAATAAAATATTATGTCAGGAAATCTTTGGTATACAATGCTCGAAATTAACTGTAATGAATACTCTTAGGGGTCTATTTCTTTTTTTTTTTTAAATGCAGTATGAATGTACCGTATTTTCCGGCGTATAAGACGACCTTTTACAGTAAAAAAAAAATGGGCAAAAAGCGGGGGTCGTCTAATAAGTCGGGTAAAAAAAGCTGGGGTTATCATATGCCCGCTGGATGTTAAGCCCTCTGGAGTGTGTGGTAATACTGTATACATACAGTATACACCGCTGAGCCAATCCTGGCGAGCAATGTATTCTATTAATGAATACAGCGCCTGCTCGGATTGGAGTAACAACCTCTGCCAATCCAAGCAGGCTACATACAGTAGCCTGCTCGGATTGGCTGTGAGAGTCAGAGGCGCGGGCTGATGATGTTACAGCCTCTGCCAATCAGAGCAGGCATTGCATTCAATAATAGAATGCATAGCTCGCCGTGATTGGCTCAGGGCGGTATACTGTATGTATACTGTGAGACAGCATGTTACCCGGCGCCAACTTAGTTTCTAAATATACGGTATTACCGCACAAGGGGGTCGTCTTATACAGTGAGTACAGCACAAAACCAAAGTTTTAAATCGAAAAGTAGGGGGTCGTCTTATATGCCGGGTCGCCTTATACGACGGCAAATACGGTACCTGTAATATTTGCAAAATGTGTGAAAAGTTAGTCTCTAGTAGTTGTCTTTCGCATGGAGGATGTCACATTATCTAACATTTGACCTTCAGAGAATACAGCCCTAGGAATATTTGATCAGAAAATTGATTGATAGAGAAAATATCCTAACACTATAGGCTAAGAACATTCAACCAGAAGAGGAAATATGATGTAGACTTCTGTACTTTAACCACTTCAATACAGGGCTTTCAGCGCTCTCACATTTTGAATGACAATTACTCAGTCATGCTACACTGTACCCAAACAACATTTTTATAATTTTTTTCTCACAAATAGAGCTTTCTTTTAGTGGTATTTAATAACCACAGGTTTTTTGTTTTGTTTTGTTTTTTGCTATATAAGTGTAGCACTGGCTCCTGACGAAAATTACACTTTGCTACAATGTAAAGTAGTGAGTGTACAGCTTGTATAACACTTAACAGTGTAAATTTGCTGTCCCCTCAAAATAACTCAACACACAGCCATTAATGTCTAAACCACTGGCAACAAAAGTGAGTACACCCCTAAGGGAAAATGTCCAAACTGGACCAAATTAGCCATTTTCCCTCCCCGATGTCATGTGACTTGTTAGTGTTACAAGGTCTCAGGTGTGAATGGGGAGCAGGTGTGTTAAATTTGGTGTTATCGCTCTCACTCTCTCATACTGGTCACTGGAAGTTCAACATGGCACCTCATGGCAAAGAACTCTCTGAGGATCTGAGAAAAAGAATTGTTTCTCTAAATAAAGATGGCCTAGGCTATGAGAAGATTTCCAAGGCCCTGAAACTGATCTGCAGCATGGTGGCCAAAACCATATAGAGGGTTCAACAGGACAGGTTCCACTCAGAACAGGCCTCGCCATGGTCGACCAAAGAAGTTGAGTGCACATGCTCAGCGTCATATCCAGAGGTTGTCTTTGGGAAATAGATGTATGAGTGCTGCCAGCATTGCTGTAGAGGTTGAAGGGGTGGGGGGTCAGCCTGTCAGTGCTCAGACCATACACCGCACACTGCATCAAATTGGTCTGCATGGCTGTTGTCCCAGAAGGAAGCCTCTTTTAAAGATGATGCACAAGAAAGACCGCAGTTTGCTGAAGACAAGCAGACTAAGGACATGGATTACTGGAACCATGTCCTGTGGTCTGATGAGACCAAGATAAACTTATTTGGTTCAGATGGTGTCAATCGTGTGTGGCGGCAACCAGGTGAGGAGTACAAAGACAAGTGTGTCTTGCCTACAGTCAACCATGGTGGTGGAAGTGTCATGGTCTGAGGCCTGGGCCACATGACTGGGCCACAGGGCAGTATTCCAACATGAAAACGACTCCAAACACACCTCCAAGACGACTACTGCCTTGCTAAAGAATCTGAGGGTAAAGGTGATGGACTAGCCAAGCATGTCTCCAGACCTAAACCCTATTAAGCATCCTCAAATGGAAGGAGGAGGAGCGCAAGGTCTCTAACATCCACCAGCTCCGTGATGTCGTCATGGAAAAGTGGCAGAGGACTCCAGTGGCAACATTTGAAGCTCTGGTGAACTCCATGCCCAAGATGGGTTTTAGGCAGTCTTGGAAAATAATGGTTGCCACACCAAATATTAACACTTTGGGCCCAATTTGGACATTTTTACTTAGGGGTGTAATCACTTTTGTTGCCAGCGGTTTAGACGTTAATGGCTGTGTTGAGTTATTTTGAGGGGACAGCAAATTTACACTGTTATACAAGTTGTACACTCACTGCTTTACATTGTGGCAAAGTGTCATTTCTTCAGCATTGACACATGAAAAGATATAATAAAATATTTACAAAAATGTGAGGTGGGTACTCACTTTGTGAGATACTGTATATTTCGAAATGCCCCGTGACCAGTTAGTGTATAATATGCATAAAATTACCCTGTATCCCTTATTATATTATATTTATAAAAAACATAAATCACAGTTAGTTTGATAAATTCATGATTCACTATATCAACAGACATTTTTTCACATAATCAAAAACAGAGTTCAATATTTCATTTATAATTACATTTGCTTATAATTTAATATTGCTTAATATGACTTTTTAGTCTTTAGGAATATTCCAGCCAGAGACTATTATACACTCTTCTATATCACTTTGTTATGCAAATTTTCTGTTTTCTACAGTATTTGGGGCATCCATACGTATTTACGCTAAACATTTATAAGGAATTGGCTTGACATAAATAATCTTATACATAAGTAATGATTTTAAATTATTATTTCTATGTCAAATTTTTTGTATGTACAGTACTTGGGGCATCCCAACATACATGCTCATTACATATGCAAACTTTGAAGAAAAAAAAAAAAACGTTAGAGACTTAATTTGGGTTATACTATATTATTAGTGTTGGGGTCAGATAGTAGACTTAGTTCAAGTTTTAGGGTTATGGTTACGTTTTAGAGGGAAAGTGTTATGTGTGTGTGTTTAGCGGGGGCTGATATTACATATTACATATTAAAGGCTCACTTTTTATATTAGTCTAATGCCGCATACAAACGATCGGAAATGCCGCCAGCAAAACTCAGATGAGAGCTTTTTGTTGGAAAATGCAACCGTGTGTATGCTCCATCTGTCTTTTGCTGGCGGAATTCCAGCCAGCAAAAGATTGAGAGCATGTTCTCTATTTTTCGGTCGGGAAAAGTTCCTGTCCGAAAATGCGATCGTCTGTCGGACGTTCAAAAAATCATACATGCTCGGAACACAATTTGACGCATGCTCGGAAGCATTGAACTTCATTTTCTCATCTCGTCGTAGTGTTGTACGTCACCGCGTTATTGACGGCCGACAGTTCAGAGAACTTTTGTTTGACTGTGTGTTTGCAAGCCAAGCTTGAGCGGAATTCCGTTGGAAAAACCATCCAAGTTTTTTCTGACGGAAATTCTGATCTTGTGCATTAGGGTGAGGGATAACTGTAAGCCCCCGTACACACGGTCGGAAATTCCGACCACAAAATCCGTCCTTTTTTTTTCCCGACGGATTTTTTCCGAAACTGGTGTTGCATACACACAGTCGGACAAAGTTGTTGGAAAATCCGATCGTTCCGAATGTGGTGACGTTCGTTGCATACTACGGAACTATGTGGAGGCTAGTAGCCAATAGCTTTGGTCTCGTAATTTGATCTGAGCTTGCGTGGCACTTTGGCCGTCAGAATTCCCTACACACGATCGTAAAAAGTCAGATCGGATTTTGTTGTCGGAAAATTTGAGATCCTGCTCTCAAATTTTTTCCGTCGGAAATTCCGATGGAAAAAGCCCGCTAGAGCCCACACATACAACAGTTTTCCGACAACATACCGTATATACTCGAGTATAAGCCGAGTTTTTCAGCACATTTTTTTGTGCTGAAAGTGCCCCCCTCGGCTTATACTCGAGTCAAGCACTTTTCTGCAGCAAAAAAAATAATTTCCGACCCGACTTTGGGGCCCCGTATCTCGGGGCCACTTGGGTCTAGGAGTTCCAAATTTAGTGTGCCAACCCAGTGGACCTAGTACTATAACATATCCAATATGGGGTTCCTAGCACTAAGTGGCCCCGAGATACGGGGCCCCAAAGTCGGTTCGGAAAATGTCATTCTCTGCTGAAGAAAAGTGCTAGACATTTTCTGACCCGAATTTGGGGCCCCATATCTCGGGGACACTTGGAGCTAGGAACCCCAAATTTGGCATTCAAACCCAGTTGAACTAGCACTACAACATATCCAAAGATGGGGTTCCTAGCACTAAGTGGCCCCGAGATACAGGGCCCCAAAGTCGGTTCAGAAAATGTCATTCTCTGCTGCAGAAAAGTGCTTGAGATTTTCTGACCCGAATTTGGGGCCCCATATCTCGGGGACACTTGGTGCTAGGAACCCCAAATGTTGTATTCCAACCCAGTGGAATTAGCACTACAACATATCTAAAGATGGGGTTCCTAGCACTAAGTGACCCTGAGATACAGGGCCCCAAATCGGTCAACTGTGTCCATCTGCATGGGCACAGTGAGGCTGCAAATGGGCATCGTTGACCCTCTTTTCCACTTACAGTAGCTGCGCATTTCTCACCCTAGGCTTATACTCGAGTCAATAAGTTTTCCCAGTTGTTTGTGGTAAAATTAGGTGCCTCGGCTTATATTCGGGTCGGCCTATACTCGAGTATATACGGTAATCTGATCTGGCTTCTTCCATCGGAATATCCGACCGTGTGTACGGGGCATTAGACTTAGTTTGAGCATTGGCATAGTAGCTAACATTTCAAAAAACATTTCAGGGACTCTCTTTTTCACTGTGTGCATAGCGTACGTTTGTAGGTGGAGAATTACTTTAATTAGGGGTGGGGCATTAATTTAAAATGGCCATGATTTTACTTTAATTGCCATACTTCAATTAAAGTGGTATTAAACTCAAAAGCAAATGTATTATATTGTAGCTTAACAATTTTTGGATGTGATGGTTGCATTAGTTTTCTTTTAAAGTGGTTGTAAAGCCAGAAGTTTTTTTTTTTAATCTTAATGCATTCTATGCATTAAGATAAAAAGCCTTCTGTGTGCAGCAGCCCCCCTCAGCCCCCTAATACTTACCTGAGCCCATCATGATCCAGCGATGTTGGCTGCCCTGGACTCTCCCTCCTCATTGGCTGAGACGGCACTATTGCTCCATTGGCTCCCGCTGCTGTTAATCAAAGTCAGTAAACCAATCAGGGGAGAGAGGGTACGGGACTGTGGGGGCATTTGGCAGGAGGGAGAGAGGGGCCAGGAGCACCGGCGAGGGACCCGAGAAGAGGAAGTTCTGGGCTGTTATATGCAAAACCACTGCACAGAGAAAGTATAAAATGTTGTTTTCTTTTTAAATAAAAAAAACTAACACTTTGGTATCACTTTAAGGCTTTATTATCTTTATTTTCACTTGGTGATCCAGCTAGTAACTCTGTTTTTCAACAGGCCAAGCTGTCCTACACATGTAGCAATGTTGAAAGAAACTATTTACCACTAACAGGGGTGCTTACATTGATCAGCTTTTAGGTATTCATGTACAACCTTTATCCCCAAAACTGTTGCTGTAACTGCTTGTGCAATTGCAGTGTTAGCTGGCGTTTGGCTTCAATTTGTTAGTGTATTTAAATTTGCTAGTGCATTTAACACTCCTCTTCCCTAGATTGACAATGCTGCTGTCAACTGTGCCCCTTGTGCTTTTTCATACAGCGTGTGGGCACTATAATACAAAAATGTGTGTTACTGGCTAGATCACCAGGAAAAAAAACTCAAAAATAAAACAAATGCAGCCACCACATCTAATGATTGGTAAGCTGCAATATATTACATTATGGCTTTGGGTTTAATACCACTTTAAGGATATATAAGAGAGCTGTAGTTATGGGGCTAAAAAATGCAAAAGTAAACAAAAAAGTACAGGGCAGGCCAATAAGGCAATGGCAGTGCAGAGCTATGGTATGTAGCAGCAGGGTGGTCCAGTCAGTGAGCAGGATGTAGCGACAGGGCAGTCAGTAAGCAGTGTGTAGAGATAGCCCAGATAGCAAGCAATTGTGGTGCAAGTTTTAAAATGGCATGCTAAGCTATTGCTAGATTTGCCAGGCTTCACAAGTGTGTTGCACAATTGCAGCAAGTCCGCATTGCATGACTCCAGATCAACTTTCTTTGCAAACATTCTGCAAGTCTGCTGTAAGTTCTGGTTCAGTTATGTTGTGTAATAGTCATCCGACCACAGGGGTCACTGTGACTTGCAGAGCCCTTGCTGTAGACTCACCACTGCAACTTTGCTCTTGCTAGAGACCTGCCACAAATGAAAAAATATTGTGGTGCACGGAGCTACCGCACTATTAATATACAACTATTTTGATAATTAATATAGTAATTACTTCAACCTTTCACCGTGTAGTATCAACAACATGGCACAGTCTGTGCGACCACAAAAACTGCATATAAGAGAAAAGGAAAGGACAAGGCCATCCAAAGGGGTGTCAGTAACTGAACACTACGGTTGAATTTAATTAAATTGTATTTAGAAAAAGCACACCATAGTATCAAATATGACAAAATACCAAAAATAGCGGTCTGAGTATAACCTTTCAAAACATTAAAAAAGACAACGTTGTCATTTGAAAAGAGGGATCGCAGCTGCACACACATCCACACAATCAGACATACACACAGCTCGAAGGATGGGAGTTGATTGAAGTATTGTTGATCAATATATTGCATATACTGTCGTCCTCCTTCCTAATTAAGTAGTGGATTATGGCCATCCCAAACAGGATATGTAGCTGTAAACTGATTGAAATGTGGATGTGCATAAACAAACCAGTGGGTATATCATGGGCCGTCCTAAGTCATTAGTACACAAATTCAACTGTGGCACCTAGGATTAGGGGCTCTCATTTGTCTATTGGAGGCACGGGTGGCTTAATTGTATAGGCTGCAATGTCCAGGTTGGCTGGCAAGCTGGTCGTCTAGTGGTTAATAAACAAATGATTATAATAAACAGTGCTGTGAATACCCTACATTTTGTCATCTTACATCCAAAAACGTAAATGTATTTTATTGGGATTTTATGTGATAGACAAACACAAAATGACACATAATTGTGAAGTGGAAGGAAAATGATAAATGGCTTTCCATTTTTTTACAAATAAATATCTGAAAAATTGTGGCATGCATTCATTTTCATTCTTTACTCTGATACCATTAACTAAAATCTAGTGGAACCAATTGCCTTCAGAAGTCATCTAATTTGTAAATAGAGTCCACCTGTGTGTAATTTCTCAGTATAAATACAGCTGTTCTGTAAAGCCCTCAGAGGTTTGTTAGAGAACCTTCGTGAACAAACAGCATCAAAAAAGCAAAGGAACACACCAGACAAGTCAGTGAAAAGTTGTGGAGACGTTTAAAGCAGGGTTAGGTTTTAAAAAAAATATCCCAAGCTTTGAACATCTCATGTAGCACTGTTCAATCTATCATCCGAAAATGGAAAGAGTATGGCACAACTGCAAACCTACCAAGGCATGACCGTCCACCTAAACTGACAGACCGGGCAAGGAGAACATTAATCAGAGAAGCAGCCAAGAGGCCCATGGTAACTCTGGAGGAGCTGCAGAAAGCCACAGCTCAGGTAGGAGAATCTGTCCACAGGAAAACTATTAGTCGTGCACACCACAAATCTGCCCTTTATGGAAGAGTGGCAAGAAGAAAGCCATTGTTGAAAGAAAGCTATAAGAAGTAACGTTTGCAGTTTGCCAGAAGCCATGTGGGGGACACAGCAAACATGTGGAAGAAGGTGCTCTGGTCAGATGAGACCAAAATTGAATTTTTTGACCTAAAAGCAAAATGCTATTTGTGGTGGAAAACTAAAACTGCACATCACCCTGAACTCACCATCCCCACCTTGAAACATGGTGGTGGCAGCATTATGTTGTGGGAATGCTTTTCTTCAGCAGGAACAGGAAGCTGGTCAGAGTTGATAGGAAGTTGGATGGAGCCAAATATAGGGCAATCTTAGAAGAAAACCTGTAAACCCCCGTACACACAAAATCTGTCGGATTTTTTCCGACGGATTTTGTCCGACACTGGTGTTGCATACACACGGTCGGACAAAGTTGTCGGAAAATCCGATCATTCTGAATGTGGTGATGTTCGTTGCGTACGACGGAACTACGTAGATGCTAGTAGCCAATAGCTTTGGTCTCGTAATTTGATCTGAGCATGCGTGGCACTTTGTCCGTCGAAATTCTCTACACACGATCGGAAAAAGTCCGATCGGATTTTGTTGTCGGAAAATTTGAGAGCAGGATCTCAAATTTTGTTCCGTCGGAAAAAGTCAGAGGGAGCCCACACACGGGTGGATTTTCCGACAACATGGTCCGATCGGACATTTTCCGTCGGAAATTCCGACCGCGTGTACGGGGGCTTAGAGTCTGCAAAAGACTGGGGCTGCGGTTCACCTTCCAAGCAGGACAACGACCCTAAACATACAGCCAGAGCTACAATGGAATGGTTTAGATCAAAGCATATTCATGTGTTAGAATGGCCCAGTCAAAGTCCAGACCTAAATCCAACTGGGAATCTGTGGCAAGACTTGAAAATTGCTGTTCACAGATGCTCTCCATACAATCTGACAATGCTTGAGCTATTTTGCAAAGAAGGATGGGCAAAAATGTCATTCTCTAGATGTGCAAAGCTGGTAGAGACATCCCCAAAAAGACTTGCAGTTGTAATTGCAGCGAAAGGGGGTTCTACAAGGTTTTGACTCAGGGGGGTTGAATGCAAGTGCACGCCACACTTTTCAGATATTTTTTTGTATAAAAATTTTTAAAATATTTATAATTTTCCTTCCACTTCACAATTATTTGCCACTTTATGTTGGTCTATTACAACAAACGATGTTTCCCATGATGCTTATCTACACTACAGAGTCATGGGAAATGTAGTTCCAAAACATCTGGGGTGCCAAGTTTTGCCATCACTGGTCTATCACATAAAAACCCAATAAAATACATTTACGTTTTTGGTTGTAACATGACAAAATGTGAACAAAGGGATACGAATACTTCTGCAAGGCACTGTAAAGCTTCATGTACACGGGATGTTTTTACAACCTCTCCTGAACGATTTAACTTGACAGATAGTAACCCACGTTTAAAATGTCCGTTTTGCCGCATTTACATGCTGCGTTTAGTTGCGATTTACCGCGTTTGTTTAGAAGCGTTTCAAAAAAATTATATATATAAACTCAACTTTCTAGAAACAACTGTAAACGACCCTCTGTACATGTACTAATAAGATAACAAAGGAGAGTTCAGGAGCAGTTGAAAAAAAAAAAAAACAACTGCTTCTAAACATCCGTTTAGCAGCAGTGTACACGAGGCCTTATAGACATCACACTCCCCAGTGCTCCTCAATAACACAAAATTAATATCAGCCCTAGCTTCTATTTAAATTTGTTGAAATAAATGTGATACAAACAGATTCTTGTGACGTGATAACAATTAATACATGTGAAATAAGACATAATATATGTGAAATTAAATATTAAAGTGCAATCATTGACATAAAAGTCCAATAAAATAAGGTCCCAGCTCCTCCACTACATGTTCAGTGTGTTCACAACAACTTGGAGGCCCACCGGAATATGTTGACCACTTAATTATAAGCAGGTCAAGAGTGCTTTTTCCCAAAGTGGTAAGTTTACCCAATACGATGTACACCTCTTCTTTGCCACCCCAAATGGATCGTTCATATAAAAGGCTCAAAAATTAAATAGACTTGTTATCTCAGAGTCAAACAGGCATCCTCTATTGATCCTTTCTTTGGCATGGGTTCTCTCCACCACTCCTTCTGCATCCACACTATGACCTCTTTGTGCTAATTCAGATCAAGTGGATTCCAAGAGTTACGCACTCGCACTGGTATTAGAACAGAAAAACTTTCATAGTGTAGTAAATCAAATATCTGTAACAAGCTTAACCACCAAGTGAATCAAAATCACATTCCACCAATGAGTGTTGTATCTTAAAGTGGTTGTAAAGGTAGAAGGTTTTATACCTTACTGAAATATATCCAGGAAGGTAAAAACCTTCTACATGCAGCTTCCCCCACAGCCCCCCCCCCCCCCAAAATACATACCTGAGCCTGATCTCTGGTAGCCTAGTCTTTTGCTGGAAGGCCTTGCCTTACTTACTAGAGTCTAGGCTAAAGGGCTACAGGTCAGAAAGATCTGTTGGAGATTCACATTCCTACAAACATCCATTTTTGGCTATATCTCTTTAAGCAAAGGACACCAAAGGTTTTCTCTGATGAAGTGTGTTTTTTTAACGGGAAACTAAAATGGTCCTGAGATAATTTTATTTTTTTAATGTATGCATATTTAAACTTATATTTTACATACTTTACAATTTGCATATCCAATCAATATTTTGCAAATAAATTTTAATGTTATATGTATCTATGACAATCGTGTCAAAAAGCCTTCCTGATTTGGTAAAGAGAGCACACTGCAGAAGCTGTTTGCTTTCAGGCTGTCTCTCCATAATAGTAAAGCCCCATACACACGGTCGGATTTTCGCATGGATTCTGTCCGATCGGACAATGTTGTTGAAAAATCAGACCGTGTGTATGCACCATCGGACAGTGTATGTCGTATTGTCCGACGGACAAAGTCCTATCTCCTGCTGGATAGATTTTCCGACAACACGGTCCGATCACACCAAATCCGATCGTGTGTATAGTAGTCCGACCGGACAAAGTGCTACGCATGCTCAGGTCACATTACAAGACCAAAGCTATTGGCTACTAGCCTCTACGTAGTCCCGTCGTAGGCAACAAACGTCACCACGTTCAGAATGATCGGATTTTCCGACAACTTTGTCCGACCGTGTGTACGCAAAACCAACATCAGACAAAGTATGACGGACATGGTCTGACGGACCTGGTCCTCGGATAATCCGCGCGTGTGTATGGGGCTTAAGTCTGCACAGAGCAGGGAGGGGAAAGAAGGGGGATATTCTGATCAATATTTCTATCGCACACGTTCCTGGTGGATAAGGCTCATAAAATGGTGGGTGCTGCAGCGATTACCAGTTGGGTCCTGGAAACATCAAACAAGCATACATATTCGCCAGCACACCATGGATCGTCAATTTTCATCCAAAAAAGTTTTAATGAAAGAGATCACATCACAAAGAAAAGTGCAACGTTTTGGAGCTGCGCAGGGCCCCATCACATGCCTGACGAAGGGGTCCTGCGTGGCTCCGAAACGTTGCACTTTCCATTGTGATGTGATCTCTTTCATTAAAACTTTTTTGGACGAAAATTGTCGATCCATGGTGTGCTGGCGAATATGTAGGCTTGTAGGAAGGGGGATATGTCCTCTAACTTTTTCAGCTGTGTGTATGTGATTTGAGTTTGAGCCACTGAGCCCTGTTTTCATCAAGATTTTTGGCAACCAAGCAGGGTTAGGCCTGATAAAACATATAAAAAGGAGCTGTGCATTCCATTATTCACCAATATCTTACTTTTAAAATAATTTTTTAGTCCTTATAAAGATAAATATTTAGAACATATGCAAAAACACTATACGTTAACCTTAAAGCTGAAACAGAAGGCAGGTATAATATCCACAGGTAAGAGTATCTCTGTATTCATTAATACACCATTAAATGTATGTTTTAACATGCAGAAGGCCAAGAATTAACATGAGGATGACATTTTCAGATTAAACCAAACTAGTCCAGCTGTGCTGCATGGCATTTTCCAAATGCTTCCAGTTCAGTTTTAACGAATAAATTGATAGAAGGCTTTTATGGAGTCTGACTAATGAAGAAGGCTTGGTTCTTCACTTCGGAGATTTATTTATCTCTAAAGTCTGGCATAACTCAGGAAATGTCTGCACAAAAACATATATTATGACGCAGTTCAAGCCATTTTCATTACTTTGTCATAAATACGTTTTCAGTTTGTGGATTTGTAATTACATTTTCTGTGGCTTTTGACTGCGGAAAGATATTTTGCTCATTGTAATGATTACTAATGGAGCAGTTGTTATTTGTTAGAAGTGGTCAAGCCCCCCTTTTTTTTTTTTTCTATGAAAAATTATTTCAGTGTGCCCTTTACTAGAATACTGTCCAGAAAGATTTTACTGGAAGCTGTATGAAAATATCATCATGTACCTAATTTGTAGACTACAAAAAGAGAACAAGATGCATCATATGACTGAAATGTACATAAAACTCTAAGTAACCAGTATAAAAATGAAGACTAATTTTATGTCTGTCAGAATGAATTTTTTGAAATGATCAGATGTATTTTCAGCTGAATTGTGCACCTGCTTAAACAAATTTGTAATTTTGGCCAGTTATTTTTGTGATTCACAGACCTCGCTAGTCAGGAGTATCACTCTTGGATCAGGTTTATAGGAAAGCTCACTGGACAAAGGTGGTTTAGATATTCTGTCCAGTGAAAAGGCTGAAGGCAAAGAGGAAGCTGCACTGCTGAATCGGGAACATGAACAGAAGCTACCCGTGTCATCTACCTGGCTGTGCGGGAAATGTGTGGAAATCCCAAGACTGTACATAATTACATATTGTTTGGTGGGTAAAACACAGCTTGTGCATTTTGAAAGAGACATTAATGCAGCTCTATAGCCATTAATACATCATTAAATGTATTTTCAAAAAAATCATCGACTTAGTTCCTACCTCTGGCTTACAGCAGAGCTCAGGCTGCGGGAGGGAGAAGCAGTACAAGCAACCAATCAGTTGTGCTGCAGTGCAAGGTTCATATTGATAAGAGAAGAAAGCAGAATGACAAACATAAGAGCTCATTAGTAGGCTGCTTCTCATTTCACTGTCTAATTACAGATGGGCATGTTGACACATAAGTGGAAGTCCAACTGCATCAGAATAAGATCATGTCTCTCTTAGGGCTGTGCTGTGGGGCAGAGCTGTGTATACCTCAGGACTAGATAAACAGAAATATGAATCCTTTGGCAAGTACAACAGCTCCCATATATGCATATATTTGTGTACTTAATTGTTTACCTGGAGTTCAGCTTTAACAATATTACATGGTGGCAATAGAAATGCTTTCTAGGGCACTGTATATTAACTGCAGGGCAGCAACTACATACTAATGCCCCATACACACGCTCGGATTATCCGAGGACCAGTTCCGTCGGATCCTGTCCGTCGTACTTTGTCCGATGTTGGTGCTGCATACACACGGTCGGACAAAGTTGTCGGAAAATCCGATCATTCTGAACGTGGTGACGTTTGTTGCCTACGACGGGACTACGTAGAGGCTAGTAGCCAATAGCTTTGGTCTTGTAATGTGATCTGAGCATGCGTAGCACTTTGTCCGTCGGACTACGCTACACACGATCGGATTTGGTGTGATCGGACTTTGTTGTCAAAAAATCTATCCAGCAGGAGATAGGACTTTGTCCGTCGGACAATCCGATGGAAACTGTCCGATGGTGCCTACACACGGTTGGAATTTCCGACAACATTGTCCGATAGGACAGAATCCATCGGAAAATCTGACCGTGTGTATGGGGCTTTAGGCTTAATTAGGCTAAATACCTGCTTTCTGCAGGCTGTTAGTCATCAGTTATCATTGCTTTCCTGCTGGGAAAATTCTTCGGAATGAATGGCACAACGCTTGCTGAAAGCAATGATAAGCATTGCGTGACCTACTCATTGCTTCATATACAATACATTTGTTCTGTGCTATTTGCATTAGTACAGCCTGTTGTACCAGGCATTAGAGGTGGCTTGGTAGGTGCTGTACTGACCATTGAAGAGATATCAGCATTTCAGAAGTCTTCCCTGCAATAATTAGCCAAGGGAAATGATTAATAACAAACATGCATTGGAGATATATTATAGCTATATAAACACAGGTAAAAAAAAACACGTTGGATTCTTTCTTTACCGTTCCCTTGTTGACATCTTCAGTAAACACACTAAATGTTCAACATGGGTTTAAAGGGCCCCAGTTGTTCTTTTTAACCACCAGAACAATTAACAGTTCCAATTAACAAATAACATAACGTCTGTTTGTCATAAGAAGGGGGTCTTTGGTGTTCACTAGCAAAAAGGCTTTTCTAAAATCCATCCTTGTCCCCAACAACCTCGAGGAGAGCTCCAAAATTGACTATAGTTGATTTTCAAGGGACAGAGCCCCCGCTTAGATAACTGACACCAACAAAGGTAGCCCAAACCACTAGACTGGCTCCTGGCTTTGAAATTATCTCACTTATCTATCTTTACAAAGACCCCCAAAGATCCCATAACCCACAATGTGTGTATGAGTCCTCTCACATTTTCCTCTGAATTCTGTCCTGAAGTCCCAGGAACCAAATGACTGTGCCCACCACATTCAGATGAATGCCATCGTCCCTCCAAACCTGGGCTATGTGATTCTCCAGCTCAGCGTGCCTCTAATCCTAGCTACAAATTTGCCCACCCCTTTAGTGACTTTGATCTGAGCTTTGTTAAGGGAGTTTACGAATCGAAAATAGCTTCACACCTTCCTGGCTACTATGTCAGATCAAGCCACCACCACTCCCAAGAATTCTCTGAAGAAGCAAAGCAAGTCAATCTTGATGTCCCGGAACAAATTCCTCTAATGTCTTTGCCTCCATCAAGCAATTCTAAGACATTTGTGGAGCCTACCTACCCTTAAAAAACAATGGAAGTCCAAAAAACCTGACCACACATCATGCCTCTGACCTCAGGCCCTTTTAGCACTGCTATGTGGCGTTGCACACCCAGCTATCTGTCTTTCATTTTAGGAACAGTCTGAATCACCCCCTAGAAGACGTACAGTATGAGTTGGCCAAGATCCACACTAGACCTTGTGATAGATATATAGAAGAAATAAAAACAGGAAGAACATTCCATATAATTTATTGTAGAGAGTCAGCCTGGGGCAGGGTAAAGAGAGGTTTAACTGAAGAGGGCAGGTACTTTCCCTTCAGACCTGGGTAATAGTCAGCTGCTAGCAGTGAGAGAGATATCTGCATGCTATCTGAAGGCTCCACTTGTGGACTGTGACCTGCTGGGTGAGCTAACCTGTGTAAAGGACTGTAGCTCTGGCTAGAGCTGTGAAGTGTTTCCCTTTCTGTTGCAGAAATGGAACTTTACCCATGTGTGGGACTGTATTTAAAGAAAAGCCTCTCATTTCTTCCATTTGTATTACTTTTATGCTGAATAAAGCACCTTTTACTTTTATTGAACTGTCTGTGAGCCGGCTGTTCACCCCTCTGATACCTAAAATATAAACATAGATAAAACCAATCAATGACGGAACAATGATGAAAACCTCTCCCTTTATAACAAATGTGTCTTAACATAAACCTATTCAGGTGGTAAACCCCATCTAGCAACCTTTGTAAATGTCTGAAAACTCCCACAAAACTGATACTGTGAAAGAGTCGTCCTCGTGCTACAGAAAGAGGCCAGGGGCACAACCTCACACTTCCACATACCTTGTAAAACAAAATACCAGTCAAATTCTATACAACACCATTCTGTGTAATATGACTCTCACCCCTGACCCAATTGGTCAGTCTGAGAGTGAGGAATGAGAACAGGAACCTGATTATCCAGTAATTGCTCATTATCACATTGCAAACCACCCAAGCCTCGTTTGTTTTTACTTACGAGCTTCGCACATGCAACCCCCTGAAAAAGGCCAAAACGAATGCCACCAAGAACAGGGAAACCTCATATTGTGACATGCAATTCTCATACAATAACCAAGTATACCAGCAACTCAACTATATGTCGTACATCCCCTCCAAAAAAAAACAACTTGTACCACAAAATACTTTGTTACATCCTGTACACCCATCAACTTAAAGCGGTATAAAACCCAAAACACAAAAATTTTATTTATTGCAGCTTACCAATCCTTAGATATGGTGGATGCATTAGTTTACTTTTTTTCAGGCTTTTTCAATCAGTTTTCACCTGGTCATCTGGCCAGTATCACATCTCCTGTATTAGAATTCCTTCACTCTGGATGAAGGAGCACAGAGATACCTTTGGACAGCAACATTTTCAGTCTGGGGGGGGGGGGGGGGGGGGGGGTTAGAAGCACTAGCAGACTTAATTACACTAATAAATTAAAGCCAATCATAAGCTAATACTTTATAAACACACAGCAACAGTTCTTTCCTTTTGGGATAAAGGTTTTACATATATAAAAATAAAAGCTGATCATTGTAAATAACCCTGTCAGTGTTAAATAGTTTATCTCAACCCTCTAAGTGCTACATCTGCAGGACAGATTTTACTGTCACGATCACCAGGTAAAAATAAAAGAAAGAAGGAAAAAAAGCCTTTAAAAAGAAAAGGATGCAGCCTCCACATCTACAAATTAGCAAGCTGCAATATAATACTGTAAATCTTTGATTTTTGGGTTTAATACTGTTTAAAGAAAGAACGCAAATGTAGCTAAGCACCTATTTATTTTAAAACCAATGTATTAGAGGCAAACTCCTTCCCAAAAAAGTACAACAAAGATGATAGTCTGTCATGGTCTGACAAAGGTCCGTCTGCACATCTCATCCACTCAAACAAGTTCCTCCAAGCCATCAAGTATTGCGCCCAAGCTGACCAAAACCTGTACTGCCCACCACATCTGTATGCAGTTCATATCCCCTGATGAAGTCACGTGATTTGATGACGCAATGCATGGGGTGGAAACGGTGATGTCACCACACAAGCTCGGAAGTGTGAGGTTGGCCATTTTGTTGGAGGTTTTTAATACTGTTTTGCCTGGATACTGATGTGCACCAGTGTTAGTGCACAATGTTAGTTAAGTCTAATACTTTCAATAAAAAATACAGTTTTCTATATGGAGAGCACTGTATATTCTAATATATTTTCAGTGAATCTCACCCCAATGTCTGCAATAAAATTGAGCAAGAAAAGAACCCAACGGGCATATGCACAAAAAAAATTATCCAGGTAGTGGATGACAGAACAAACCTGAGCCTCTTCCTGCACCATCCATTAAACAAACGAAAAAAAAAAATTCAAAGAATGAACAGCTGATTGACCAGTCCATTGGCAGGGAACTGTCAATAAAACAGCGCCCTTTTCAATGACAGAAGGTTATCCAGAGGAATATGCTGATTCTTGCCATCAGGGACCCGGCTGACCATAATGCTGGACTCAAGCCAATGCTGTGTCAAAAGAGGTATATAACACTGAACACAATTCCTGACTTATGGCATTGGAATGCCCCCCCTTGGGTAGATTATGAATTGGGGGCTCAGCAAACAGCCAGCCATCTTCCCTAATTTTACCTCCATATTAAATTTGTTAAAGACAACTTGAGACTGTGAAAAGGTGTATGTAAGATTCCTGGGTACTAAAACCATAACGGGGATTAGCACATGGAATCCGAAAAACAAACCAAAAGCTATCTGTCAAAAAAACTGCATTTGCCGGCCTCTGTTATCTACTTAGATACAGCACCATCGTTCCCATTTTATTTGTGCCCTATCTTTCTACAGAATTGTCAGATGACTGAGACTTCCCTTTCTTGAAACATTGGCCAAAACAATTTGACCCTCCACCGCCAGAGCATTGATACTTGAATCAGTATACAGTACAGAAATGTCAGGTGCTGTCCTTGCACTGCCAACAATAGCCTTTGTTTTGCCCAGTCGGCTGCCCCCAGGCTCCCAAAACACTGGCCTCCACCTAAAAAGGCTGGCCTGATGTCCCGGGCTGTACCCTAAACTTACAGTAATTCACAACTTGCTGTCCTTGGACACATGGCCTTGCTCTGCCAAAATTGGCCAGTGTAATATAGTCACGCCAAGCCACCATACACCCTGAGAGGCTCCCTCATTGCATCAATATAGCAAAAAAGAGCAAAACAGTTTTCAGGCACTTTTTCACATGCCACGCTGGCCTAAATGACAAATGCCTACAACCAGTTGCACCCCAGTCTTGTCCCTTTAAGGGGGTGTGGTTCCACCACCCAGCAGATGAACCTTTTCAGAGCCCTGCTCTCTGGGGATGTAGTTGGGGATTCCTCTTACCCCTTGTTGCACTGGATAGTGTGTGCTGGGAGTAAGCTGCTAGAGGGTCCCTAGTGGGGCTCCCTGATTGATGGCGGACCCATTTTGGACTGGGGCGTTGTAGGGAGCTCTCTGGGCCCCCAAATACAGTGGGCAGCTGCTCTTGGAGCCAATGTGGCCCTCTTTGTTCAGCAGCCATTGTAACCTACAATACAAGGGCATCCAGGCCACTTGTGTCTAAGTGACTTACTGCTTTCTGTTCTTGCAGGTGAAGTCAACAGAGTCTTCTGGACAACTTTGTTCCCTTGTCAACCTTACAGGAAGAACTTCCAGCAGCCCCTGCAGTTCCTACCCTTGTGGTTCCTTCCTGTCACCTGACCCTCGACCACCAATCAGGAACTAACATTTATACTTAAAGCAGAGCTCCACCCGGTTTTAACATAATATGTAAAAGTGATTAAATACATGTCATCAATATAAAACGGAAGTTTTTTTTTTTTTTCTTCTCTCTACAGTACCTTTTTTTTTCTTGTGAAGTTGTCTGCTTCCTGTCTATGGGGATTGCGGATATGGGCGGGGATAGTGCGGCTATTTCGCAATATCCTCTATCCGCACTGTCACCTGGGAGCTTATGTCATAGTTCCCAGGAGTCAGTGCGGCAGCCTGGCGCGAGTTATCGCGTGATTTAGAAACGCAGCGCAGTTCTGTTGCCATCACAACTGGGCGGGACTTCCTACGGCGCCGCCCGTTGTGATGGCAACCTGAGCTGTTGATGGCGCTCGTAATTGCCGTTACTGCGCATGCGCGAGATCGGGGATCGAGCGGGGGTGCATGCTGGTCCATCAGCAGCACAGTGTCCCGGAAGAGGATGCCTGTGGGCTTCACATGCCCACAGGCAAGATGACAACCAGCAGCATCCAGATTTATACGTTTTTTTATGTGCAGACAACCGGCAGCAGCAGTGTTTCAAAAAACGGAACGTGAGTGATACATTTATGTATACTAATCGTTGTCATTTTACCCAAAAAAAAACAAACATTGGAGACAGTGGCACCCCGCTTTAACAATTAACTCTTTCCTAGGGACTATTCCTACCCCGGTCAGGTAGCCCCTCTTTTGATTTCCCCCAGGTCTGTCATTATATAGTGTAACAGAACCTGTACAACTTGCATGAGTCTGTTTTTAATATGGATTTATATTTATTAAACAGCAGGCATGGCTATAACTGTTTATATTGCCTTTATGCCATGTAGAAATGAACTCCCTTTTATTGGAGGAGAGATTTGAGTAAATTACAGCTCAAAGCAGCAGATAGTAAGAGCAATTGCAAACATGACAGTTGGTGGTAAGGTGACATATTACCTCATTTATTGTTCTGCACAATAAACTGCCCTCAACATATATAAAACTCATTCTGTTTTTACACGTTCTTTTGAACCATTTTGATTAAAGTAACCATATTGCCCGAACATTGTCTTGCTTCTAGACACAATCCTAAGGAAGGCAACTATGTAATGTATATGTAGTGATCAATATCAGAACGATCAGCAAAGGTCACCTCAGCTGCTTAATTATTCTAACAGATATCTACTTTCCTTTGACCTAAATTAATAGCAATCTATGACAATCTATGCATCAGCCCAGTTAATTGTACAATGGCTGTAAGATCCATTTGCAAAATGTATGAGAATGGCAGGAAAAAAACCACCACAAATCAAAGCTGGAACATTGCTTAGGCGCACTTGTAGCAGGAGCATCAATCCAGCTGTAGAGAGTGTGCTGAACAGCTGACACTATTGACAGCCACATATATTACCATCATAATTTATTTACAAGGAGCTGACACTGTGCTCTGCGTCTCTGTCATGTTTGGAAACAGTCATCACATATTATAAATACTGACAATAAGGTGCTGTATGAATAAAACTCAGATTTGCCTTTTTTGCTAAGTATCCTAACTCTGCACATCTTTATCAATAAGCTCCTTCTATAAAAACAGGGACGTTATTAGGCCCTGGCACGTAGACCACTGGACCAGGTCTCCAGCCAAGTGCCCTAATTACAAGTCGGCAGCTACTGCATTTCCGAGAGGGTCCATCTGCCAACTGCTTGTTTTGAGGGAGAACAGTAGCAAAGGGAAAACTGTTTTTTTTTCTGTGTAACAAATACACAGAAATCCTTGTTTGCTGATGAGCCTCTAGTGCTGGGCTGAAGTATATTACAAATTTACTGTCTAGACTTGGTAGATAGGCTTTCATTCTACCTAGAGGCAACCAATACTCAAGGTACTAGGGTAGACAGAGGAGAACTGGTAGATACAGGGAAGAGAGGGGGCACAGAAAAGATAGGTGTGGAGAAAAAAAATAGACACTTAATAACTGTGGATATTGTCATCCTTTCTCCCCACCTAAGATACTCAAGGGCGCCCAAGGGTCTTTAAGACCCTTAAAAAAATCATTGATAAATTGCTTTATTTTACAGTGTGCCCCAAACCAAACCAAGACCTCTCTCTGAAATGTACTCATGTTCCTTTTCCTTTGTGCACATTTCACTAAAACATGTGTCAGTTTTTTTTTTAAAAAAAAGTCCAATTAAAAAAAATAAAATAACACAACATATACCTAATGAACACGTCATTTTGAATTCTAGTTTTTAAAATCAACTTTAAGTCTGGTTCTAAAAATGAACAAAACATTGTTGCTTCAAACAAAAAACATGAAAAAATAAAAAAAATAATATAAATATAAAACCACAAACCTATATAGATTTACTAGAAAAGAATTCAATAAGTGATTAAGTTCATATGTGAAAAGTCCATAAGTGCCACACAAAAATGGATCATGGCAATATATGAAATTGATGCAAAAATAAAAATAATAAAAATATTTTTATTATAAAATATTTTTATTTTTGCATCAATTTCTAGATAGATATATTATCATCCATTTTTTTGTGTGGCACTTATGGACTTTTCACATATGGACTTGATCACTTATTGAATATTTTCTTTTTTGTACAGAATAGTGTATACCTACACAGCCAGGGCAGCCATCAGAAATTTTTGGGTCCCTTACACAGCTTTAGGCCTGCCCCCCCCCCCCACCGAGCCTGACCACCAATATTCCCCAAGGCTTGCCCACGGGCCATCCTACCGAATCCGCACACCAGCCACCCCACCTGTACACACTCAGCCCCCCTCAATCCTGTATATATGTCAGCCTTCCTCCCACCTGTATACATGTCAGCCCCCACACACCTGTATATATGCCAGCCCCCCCCCCCCCACACACACACCTCTATATATTTCAGCCTCCCCCACACACCTGTATATATGTCAGCCTTCCTCACACCTGTATACATGTCAGCCCCACACACACACCTGTATATATACCAGCCCCCCCACACACACCTGTATATATGTCAGCCCCCATCACATCTGTATATTTGTCAGCCCCCTCACACCTGTATATATGTCAGCCTCCCCCACATACCCGTATATATGTCAGCCTTCCTCACACCTGTATACATGTCAGCCCCCCCACACCTGTATATATGCCAGCTCCCCCACACCTGTATATATGCCAGCTCCCCACACACACCTGTATATATGTCAGCCTTCCTCACACCTGTATATATGTCAGCCCCCCCCCCACACACCTGTATATATGCCAGCCCCCCCACACACACCTGTATATATGTCAGCCTTCCTCACACCTGTATATATGTCAGCCCCCCCACACACCTGTATATATGTAAGCCCCCCCACACACCTGTATATGTCAGCCCCCCACACACCTGTATATATGTCAGTCCCCCACACACCTGTATATATGTCAGCCCCCCCCACACACCTGTATATATGTCAGCCCCCCCCACACACATGTATATATGTCAGTCCCCCCCCCACACACCTGTATATATGTCAGCCCCCCTTACACCTGTATACATGTCAGTCCCTCCCTCACACCTGTTTAAATGCCAGCCCCCCCCCCCCCCCCCCCCCCACACACACACACACCTGTAGACAGTGGCGGCTGGTGCTCAAAAATTTTCGGCGGGAGGGCGCAAACAAACTGAAAAATTCAGAAAAAAAAAACATCAATTGCAGCCTCACTGTGCCCATCAAACGCAGCCACTGTGCCCATCAAATGCAGCCAGTGTGCCCATCAATTGTAGCCACTGTGCCATAAAATGCTGCCACTGTGCCCCATCAAATGCAGCCACTGTGCCCCATCAAACGCTGCCACTGTGCCACATCAAACGTAGCCACTGTGCCCAACTATACATTAATGTTTCACTATTGTCAAGCCTTCAGAACAAACCATCCTTCTAGAGCTCCCATTTTTTTTTCCCTATTGATTTGCCTCTGAATCAAAGCTCTGCCAGTATCTTTCAGCTGAAAAAGTGTAACCTCCCCTATGATGCTAATGAAACTATATAACAGAATAATCCATACACTAATATTCGCTACTGTAAATCTTTATCAATAGGTTCATCATCCACCAAGTGCCCCCCCCCCCCACCTTCTGTTCTTCAGTAAGTCATAACCTAAAGTGTTAAACCCTAATATATTAAAAGCATTTACAAAAGTTTACTTCTTAGTTGAGCTGGTCCATTGATCACTGCCCCAGTTCACTGATTTTTAAAAAAAAAACATTTTTTTTCTTCCAGTAAATACCTTATACAGCCCACTTCCTGTTTCTTGTCTGGTCATTAGCCTAGACTTACGACATCATGCACAGCTCTTTCTCTCTCTCTCACTCTTGTGAGAGTTTGCCAGGAAGGGAGGGGGGATCAGTCATAAGAGGGCCAATGAAAGCTGCAGAGCTGGAGGTGTGCCTCTGTGTGTCTGTGTAAATCCAGGAAGTGAACAGGCAGCAGCTTCAGCTACCCACAGTTAAAATGGATGCAGCCAGACTTAGTGGAGGGAGATTTCTGCAACATATTTGGCAAGTACAGAATCACAGTATATATAAAATAATATGCAAAGTGGTTGGAGGGAAGCTTCAGAATGGCAAAGATGTTTTTATTACAAATTATGTGAGCAAACTGCAGTTCCTCTTTAATACCGGTGAACTGACACATCAGACCTATACTAAGGGCTTATGTATGCTATATAGATATTCTGCTATAGTAAATTAACATTTTCAGTCTTTTATTGATTTTTTAGCAGTAATTTTTAATAGATGGAAATGTCAATATAATGTATTATTTGAGACTATCTGTTGAAAGAAAATGTGGCAAATTATGTAAGAAAGCAAAATGGGTACTTATATAGACAGAATCAGAGCAGACCACACAATATTGTTTTAAGTGTTAATTGCTTTCACTCAGTTTAAATAACTGGGTCATCATATGGTGTTATTGCATGCTGCTTGCACATCTCATTTCATTCACTAGGAAAACTTTATTTGGCAATGTAAATTCAATGGTACTGCACATGTCATATACAGTGCATCCAGAAAGTATTCACAGCACTTAATTTTTTCAACATTTTGCTATGTTACAGCCTTATTCCAAGATGGATTAAATTAATTATTTTCCTCAAAATTCTACAAACAATACCCCATGATGACATTATGACGTGAAATAAGTTTGTTTGAAATCTTTGGTAATTTATTACAAATAAAAAAAATAAAAAAGGAAAAAAATCCCATGTGCATAAGAAATTGAGCTCAGGTGCATTCTGTTTCCACTGATCATCCTTGAGAGGTTATTACAACTTGATTGGACACCACTTGTGGTAAATTCAGTTAATTGGACATGATTTGGAAAGGCACACACCTGTCTATATAAGGTCCCACAGTCAGAGAACAAACCAAGCCACAAAGTCCAAGGAATTGTCTGTAGACCTCCGAGACAGGATTGTATCTAGGCACAGATCTAGGGAAGGGTACAGAAAACTTTCTGCGGCATTGAAGAACTCAATGAGCACAGTGGCCTCCATCATCCATAAATGGAAGAAGTTTGGCATCAACAGGACTCTTCCTAGAGCGGGTCACCTGGCCAAAGTGAGCGATTGGGGGAGATGGCCTTAGTCAGGGAGGTGACCAAGAACCCAATGGTCACTCTGACAGAGCACCAGCATTTCTCTGTGGAAAGAGGAAAACATTCCAGAAGAACAACCATCTCTGCAGCACTCCACCAATCAGGTCTGTATACTGGAGTGGCCAGACGGAAGCCACTCTTCAGTAAAAGGCACATGACAGCCCGCCTGGAGTTTGCCAAAAGGAACCTGAAGGACTCCCAGACCATAAGAAACAACATTTTCTGGACTGATGAAAAAATTATTGAACTCTTTGGCCTGAATGGCAAGCGTCATGTCTGGAAGAAACCAGGCACCACTCATCACCAGGGCAAAACCATGCCTACAGTAAGCATGGTGGTGACAGCATCATGCTGTGGGGATGTTTTTCAGCGGCAGAAGCTGGGAGACTAGTCAGGATGAGGGAAAGATGAATGCAGCAATGTACAGAGACATCCTTGATGAAAACCTGCTCCAGAGCGCTCTGGACCTCAGACTGGGACAAAGGTTCATCTTCCAACAGGACAATGACCTTAAGCAGACAGCCAAGATAAAAATGAAGTGGCTACCAGACAACTGTGAATGTCCTTGAGTGGCCCAACCAGAGCCCAGACTTGAACCCGATTGAACATCTCTGGAGAGATTGAAAATGGCTGTGCACCGACACTCCCCATCCAACCTGATGGAGTTTGAGATGTCTTGCAAAGAAGAATGGGAGAAACTGCTCAAAAACAGGTATGCCAGACTTGTAGCATCATACATATAAAGACTTGAGGCTGTAATTGGTGCCAAAGGTGCTTCAACAAAGTATTGAGAAAAGGCTGTGAATACTTATGTACATCTTTTTTTTCTTTTTAATACATTTGCAAAGATTTCAAACAAACTTCTTTCACGTTGTCATTATGGGGTATTGTTTGTATACTTTTGAGGTAAATAATGAATTTAATACATTTTGGAATAAAGCTGTAACATAACAAAATGTGGAAAAAGTGAAGCAATGTAATTTCTTTCCGGATGCACTGTACAGTACTAAAATTTAGGCTAACAATCTATTCAAGGTGGTATAGAACCCCAGACAAAATTCACAAATACCATCCCAATATTTCTCCACTGTGTTGGAGATGCAACACGTCCCGAGGCTCTCTGCTTCACATATGGTGGGACTGCCCACAGATAAGATACAACCCTACTGGAAAGAAATACACTGTTTGATTTCTCATATAATGACCTACACCCCAGACTTCATACCAGCTCAATATTTACTTCACCACACCTCCTTACCCCAATCAACCTACAAACAATCTTTTACCCTACACCCACCTTATCAACGCAGCCAAAATGTGTATACCCTTACATTGGAAGGATAGCCCCCCTCCTAGTATCGAAGAATGCCTTAAACGCATATAGAGGATTGTTGAAATGGAGGGCCTAATCCAACAGGCGAGGGATACCCCGACGAAGTTCAGCAAAACTTGGGCATGCTGGACTCACTTCACAGAATCAGTGGAATTCCGCAATCTATCAAAATCGACCCCATAGCTTGACCTGGGGGAACCTATAAAGCTCAAAATAACTAACTGAAACAACTAACTGCCTAATCCCACTTCATTCCCTGAACCCCATTCTACCCCACCCTCCCCCACCCAAAAAAACTGAAACTTAGATTCCCTAATAAAACTCTGAGATATACCAGACTGAGTACGCATTACTTTACTCCAATATACTAATAGAAGAATTCTCACCCGAAACCCATCCCTGTCAATGGGTTTGATACTCACACACTATCTGAGATGCAGAGTGACTTACATATATGGCACGGAGAAACAGTATAACTACTGGATATAAGCGCCCCCAATCATTCAAAGTTTGATCCCAATAGGGGTGCTTGGGTGTCTTGGTGGCCTGCCTGGATTCTCCACAAACTCTGTATAGAGTCTCTCATATGTCTCGCCTTACCACTCAATAGGCTCGACCCTGACGGGTCTCTCTGAATACATACATTGATATGTCTAACTGGTGCTTACTAAAGTTGTCATTATGGATGTACTCAAACTGTATTTCGACTTTATGTATGTAATTTGCTTTCTTCTCATGTACAATAAAAAACCTTAATAAAAATATTGAAACGAAAAAAATTTTTAGGCTAACATACAAATGAAGATTTTTCGGAAAATTCATTAAAATATCTAAATTCAATTAATTGTAACTGAATAAAGTGTATATTTTTATCGGAATAAAGTGTATATTTTTATCAACTGTTTTATGAAACAGAATTCTGAATTCAAGTTTTTGTCAGACCTTTCTGAAAAATCAGCTAATGTTGGCCAAGCTTTGTGTGTAACAAAGGATACAATTATAGACATAATAGAAGAAAGGCAAGGAATTGGGACTTTATATGAAGCACGCATTGGTATATTACACGTTAATCCCAAACCTACGCATTATTTTTCACATGGTCCTACATGGTTTTACCATCCGCAATACACATCAGGATCACTTTATGGATACATATCCACCCACCATGGTTGTTGTCGCTATGCATGCCCACACAGTTCCCGGAAATGATGTCCTCGGTTGACTTGCGGTTTCCAACACTATACCATCAGCACACATATGTTTTTGTAAGTAATAGTAAGTAGGGAGTCCCCTATTCTTATACTGCTTTAATTTTTGACCTTGATAGATCATCTAGACATGTATAATTTTCTTTAATATAGATAGATACTAAGGTCTTGCTCCTGAAGAGTGATTCAAAGTCATGAAACGCATCAAGATAACAGCTGCCGTATTCTATACCAATCATGTGTTGACAAAGATTTTTATACTCTTCGTTTACATAATACATGTTTATATGACTATATGTGAAAAATTTTTTGCCATCATGTTTAATATTTTTTACCAACAATGATAGGGAGTAGCAAGGTTATAGGGCATATAGATATTGTGTAACATGAGTATGTGTATATAAATTTTATTTTATTGGATCATGAATTATATTATGTGATGTTTTTGAAATCGCTATAAGAATTACAGTTATCATGAAGAATTGCTCTAAAATTTTATATAAATATATTATATATATTGTAACAGACAGCCCCTGTCAGTGATAGAGGGGGTGTATCAGCCACGCAGGATCTTGAGGTTCTTAATATAAATGAGTGACAGTGAAAGGTCTGTAGGCAGCAAGGGGTTAAGGACTGGCCACACCTCGATCCCCCACCTCGGCTATAATTTTGACTTACCTGAGTAGAATCAGTGGTGCTGCTGAGAGAGAAGGAAGCAGGCTGTGAGGGAACATGCCTGCAGGACTGAAATAGACTCAGTGAGGTCTATTTTTTTTTTTTAGCCAGGAGGCTTACATTTTGTTTGATGGGCTTTTGCTTTGAGACTATGTTTTCTACTACTGCGTGGGAATCCTTGTCTGTTGCTGTTTTTCTGTCCAAATAAACATGGACAGGAAGCCCTTAACCTTGCACATAGCTGGATTTCCTCTCTGAGAACTCTTTACTTGAAGCTAATCGACCACAATTGGTGGAGGATGTGGGCAAACCCTCTACCATTCCACGATGAAAGGCAAGTTACTGGCTACACTGTGTACCTGTTGTTTAAAGACTGCATTGAATTAAGCTGTGTGAACATAGTGTCAGCGGTGTTAAAGGGACAGCATTGTGTGTGTCTAAACCACTTAAAAGCACTGTTCTGCAGAGCAATTGTGAATCTGCAGCATGGAGGACTCGCTAAGGGCCTTGGTCTAAAGTCATGCTGTACAGCAAGAAACTAATCGAATGTTGGCTGTTTAGCAGCAGCAGGTGGCTGCTCAGCAACAGCAAGCGCTGCACAGCAACAAGAAACCAGTAAAATGCTGGCTACTCAGCAGCACCAAACCAATAAAATGGTGGCTGCTTTGGCTCAGGCAGCTGAGAAAGACCGACAGGCCTTAGCAGAAGTACTACAGCAGATGCCAGCCCAGACTGCAAATGTCTCCACAGGGTCCCCTGATGACACCCTGTCAGGCACCAAAAGTCACCTTCTACAAAAGATGACATTCCAGGATGATGTGAAAGCCTTCCTGAATATTTTGAGAGAACTGCTGAGGGGCAGGCCTAGTCCAAAGACCACTGGGCTGCGCTTGTGGCACCACTGTTAGCAGGGAACTCCCAAAAGACATACTTTGACTTGTCTGCTGAGATTATGACAAACTAAAAGCTGAGATCTTGCGGCTGCTGGGCATCACTGCGGCAGTGAGAGTACAGCGAGTACACAACTGGAGTTAAGGCAGATGGATCCCCCTGCTCCCAAATGTATGACCTAATCAACCTGGTCAAACAGTGGCTGCAGTCTGAGATACTCACAGGGCCCCAAATAGTGGAAAGAGTGGCAATGGACCAGTTCCTGAGAGCTCTACCTCCTAAGTTGCAGAGGTGGGTGAGGCAATCTGATCCAAATTTAAAGCATGTTCTGATTGAGCAGGAGAGAACCTGGTCGCTGGGTCTGCAGTTTCAAGATCCCGGATGGTCAAAAGACCCCCTCCTATGGCCGTCTGGTCAACCCCAGTAACACAGTCAATAAAGCCGAAAAGAGGAAGTCCTGAAAGGCCGGTGATAATGGTCGGAGCATCACCCCCTGTTGAAAGACCCTGTCTGGGAAGCCCTAGAGGAACCCTTGGGCCTCCCCAGTGTTGGCGGTGCAGTGAATGGGGTCACATCGCTGCTAACTGCCCCTTGAACCCTGAGCCTATGGAATGTGACGCAGTTCGACGCATGTCCCTGTTTGCTCGCCTGGGCCTAGTCGCTGATCCGGACATGCCGAGCTCTCTTGTAAAGATGAGGGGGAAAAGTGTGTGTGCCCTCCTGGGCTCTGGAACACTGGTCACCCTGGTCCATATCTGGCTGGTGGACCCTGAACAGCTGACCCAGCATCAGGTAGGAGTGGTATGTGTGCATGGTGACTGTAAGAAGTACCCCACAGCGCTGGTGACCTTTGAAACCAGCTTAGTTTCTGTTTGCCATGAAGTGGCTGTGTCCCCTATCCTATTGCACAGTGTAATATTGGGGAGAGACTTTCCACTGTTCTAGGAACTTTGCAGTGGGAAGGAGAAGAGTCTTGAGCCTGGACTTCCTAGTGGCACTGCAGGAGGGAACCCCAATCCCCTTGAACCAAACGTTGATGAAAATGCTGTAGGAGTAACCCCTTATGAAAATGTGTCTTTTCCCCTAGCAGTCTGTGTGGGTGAATCGGAGGTGACCCCTGAGACCCTAGAGTTGCCTGGGGTGCCGGAGATAGAGGTTTCTCGGGACAACTTCGGGACTGCCCAGTTACAAGACCCTACTCTTATACAAGCCTGGAAAAATGTTAGGGTAAACAATGGGACCCGGGTTTTCCCGGGGCTTGAGAATGTGTTTCCTCATATGGCGGTTAACCATGACATGTTGTATCGGGTTGACAAAGTTGTGGACCAACTCGTGGTGCCTGGCCCCTATAGGAGCACCTGGCCCATGCAAATCCCCTGGGTGGTCATCTGGCCTATGAAAAGACCAAAGAACGTGTTGTACAGCATTTCTTTTGGCCTGGGATACATGCCGATGTGAAAAACTATTGTGAGTCATGCCCTGAGTGTAAAAAGGCAGGTCCTATGCCCCATTACCGTAGCCCACTGGTGCCTTTCCCTGTGATTGAGATTCCTTTTGACTGAATTGCCATGGATCTAATAGGGCCAGTAGTTAAGTCTGCCAGAGGCTATTCCCTTAAACACTTCCTCCAAGACTATCGCCAAAGAGTTGTTCCACATGTTTACCCATACTGGAATCCCAAAGGAGGTTCTAACCGACCAAGGGACTCCCTTCATGTCAAAGGTAACGAAACAATTGTGCAAATTGTTCAGTATTAATCATTTGCATACTTCGGTTTACCAGACTCAAGAAGGATGGTTTAGTAGAACGGTTTAAAAAACCCTCAAGGAGTATGCTAAAGAAGCTGATGGCTAAAGGTCCCCTAGTCTTCCACAGGGTTTTCACCCTTTGAAATTTTGCGAGGCATCCCCGAGGGTTGCTGGATCTTGCTAAAGAAACCTGGGATACTGAAACTACTGCTTACCCGAGTGTCATAGAACATATCTCAGCCATGCAGGATAGAATTTCTTCAGTAATGCCCCTTGTTCGAGAGCACATGCAGCAAGCCCAGGAAGTACAAAGCCGAGTGTACAATAGATTGGCGAAGGTTTGAACTTTCCATCTGGGAGATTGCGTACTTGTTTTGGTTCCCACGGTGGAAAGTAAGTTCCTAGCCAAGTGGCAAGGACCCTATGAAATACTGGAAAAGGTCCGGGAGGTAAACTTTAAGGTACCCCAACCAGACAGGCAGAAGAAAGAACAGATCTATCATTTAAATTTAATTAAAGCATGGAAGGACAGGGAAGCTCTCCTAGCCCTGGGTGATCAGCCACTTAAAAAAGAGGAAGGCATAAGTGAGGTTCAGATACATGAGTCTATGTCAGTGTCCCAACAGCAGGAGGTAAGGGAGTTTCTACAGTGCTATAAAGACTTCTTCTCTGACTTGCCCGGCTGCACAAATGTAATTAAACATGACATTGTCACTGACACCAAAGTTCAAGTGTGCCTTAAGCCTTATCGTATTCCAGAGGCCCTGAGATAGGCAGTAACCGAGAAAGTTCAGAGAATGTTCGACCACAGATGATAGAGAAGTCCAAAAGTGAGTGGTGTAGTCCTATAGTCTTGGTTCCCAAACCAGATGTGTCCTTAAGATTCCCATGCCCCGGGTTGATGAATTAGTGGAGAAGTTGGGCCCCACCAGGTACATAACCATTCTTGATCTTACTGGAGGGTATAGGCAGGTTCCCCTGATGGAGAAAGCAAAATAAAAAAACTGTGTTTGCAACGACTGAGAGATTATGGCAGTAGGTGCGGATGCCCTTTGGGTTAAATGGAGCGCCCGCTACATTCCAGGGGATGATGGATGAGATCCTTAGCCCATCAATGCTATTCTGCAGCCTATCTAGATGATGTGGTTATCTGGAGCACAGATTGGGAAAGTCACCTACCCAGAGTCCAGGCTGTCATAAACTCCATCAGAAATGCTGGCTTGACCGCAAACCCAAAGAAGTGTGCCATAGGGTTAGAAGAGGCCCGGTATCTGGGATACACCATAGGACAGGGGCCTAATTAAACCCCAGGTCCATAAAGGTAGAAGCCATTAAAGACTGGCCTGTCCTGGCCACCAAGAAAAGTGAGAACTTTCCTAGGCATGATTGGGTATTATCGGAGGTTCATCCCAAACTTTGCCACGATGGCAGCAACCTTAACTGACCTCACCAAAGGCAAAAGCTCCTCTGTAGCGATTAGGTGGAATCCTGAGGCAGAAGCAGCTTTAAAAAACCTGAAGGAGGTCCTGTGCAAAAAGTCTGTGTTGGTGGCCCCAGACTTTAACAAAGAGTTTGTGGTCTAAATCGATGCCTCGAGCATAGGTCTGGGGGCTGTCTTGTCACAAGTGGTAGCGGAGAAGAACACCAAGTGGTCTATTTGAGTTGAAAGCTGACCCTGGCAGAGGTAAATTATAGTATTGTGGAGTGAGAGTGTTTGGCCATTAAGTTGGCCTTAGCGGTTCTATGGTACTACTTGTTGGGGCGCCACTTCCGACTCAGAAAACAGACCATGCCCCCTTAAAATGGATGGCCCAAGCTAAGGACCGTAATGCACGGGTTACCGGTTGATTCCTGGCGCTCCAAAATTTCTCTTTTAAAGTGGCGAACAGACTGGGTTATAACCAGAAAAATGCAGATGCCCTTTCTAGAACCCACTGTTTGATAGCCGGTGTTCGAAAACACGGGTTCAAACAGAGGGGGGAGGTATGTGACAGACAGCCCCTGTTAGTGATAGATAGGTGTATCTGCCACGCATGATCTTGAGGTTCTTAAGATAAATGAGTGACAGTGAAAGGTCTGTAGGCAGCAAGGGGTTAAGGACTGGCCACACCTTTCTTCCCCACCTGGGGTATAATTTTGATTACCTGAGTAGAATCAGTGGTGGTGCTGAGAGAGAAGGAAGCAGGCTGTGAGGGAACATGCCTGCAGGACTGAAGCAGACTCAATGAGGTCTATTTTTTTTTATTTTTTTTAGCCAGGAGGCTTACATTTTATCATTTTTCATTTTTCATTAATGGGCTTTTGCTTTGAGACTATGTTTTCTACCCCTGCGTGGGAATCCTTGTCTGTTGCTGTTTTTCTGACCAAATAAACATGGGCAGGAAGCCCTTAATTTTGCACATGGCTGGATTACCTCTCTGAGTACTCTCTACTTGAAGCTAATCGCCCACAATATGTATATGAACTAATAAATATTCTTATATCCATCAATCCATCTGTTTACCACCGCATGCTTCATATAAAGTTCCAATTCCTTGCCTTTTCTTCTATATTGATAGGGATGAAGGGATAGGACCTTAACAGGCCTTGCTTCATTTAAAGTCCCAAAATCCGACTCTTGCAATACTTTAATTATAGACATAAAATACATAAAGAGCTCTTAGTATAGTATTAAGAAATTTAAGCTGACAACATGAATTGTAGGGTCTTGTAGGTGATAGCTTGCAGTCTGAAGGTATGAGTCCCCTGTCACCACAGTATAGAACTACATGTGCAGACCTGCCTTATGTTATTCTTCATGTCACTGTCAAACTAAATGGACTACGATACATCTGTTGGCCCTTCAGTCCAATTAGAAATGCATAACATGATTTCAGGGACAGGAATGTGAGTCAAAGAAGAATTGTTGTTTAGGGCTGTAGCTCAAACAGTGACTATTTCATTAAGATTTTATCAAGGTTTATAATCCCAATATAATATTATTTTTAAATGTTTGGGGATATTACCACAGCTTGTTTCCTGCTATGGCACATCTAAGCATTGTCAAACAAGTTTAAAATTATACTACAGTAAAATTTACAGTATAAACATTGTTATAGAAACATATCTATGCACGTGATCCACTGTATATCCTGTGTGTCTCTCATTCAGTTTTTTTTTTTTCAAATTTGAATTTTCATGTCTTTACATTTTCTAGTTTTAAAAATATAATATTCTGTCATTTAATTTCCAATTCTGTTTGAAAATTTTATAAAAATGGCATAACTGTTTAAAAAATAAAACCAGACCGATCAATGGATTTGTTGAGCACCTTGATGTCAGTTTAATTTATTAATGTTGTCACTATTCCTAATTATTAGTTTGACATAATTTGTTGCATCACAGCTTTTGTGTTGTATATCAATAGCAGTACACAACAGTATTTTGTTTTAGGTACTTTCACAGTAAGATATACAGTACATGGTCTAGCACATCATTAATAGTTATATGCATTATTTAGTGCAGTGGTCTCCAAACTGCATCCGGGGGACCGAATGCATCCCTTTGCTTGCCTATATTTATTTGCCTATTCCTTCAACTGATACCAACAATGGAGCATGATTCCTTCTACTGACGCTGACAATGGGGCACTATTCCTCCCACTGACACTAATGATGGGTGGCTCTTCCTTCCACTGACACCAGTAATTGAGCACTATTCCCCCACTGACACCAGTAATGGTGCACTATTCTCCCACTGACACCATCAGTGGGGTACTGGAGGTACTTACTATTGAAGAGCTTACTATTGAAGAGTGTCTAGGAGGGGAATAGGACCGTAAGGGTCCATAACCTAAAATGATTAATGATAACAAAAAGTTAGCCAAGAAACCAAGGGAAAATTAGAATATCTAGACTGATATATACCGTATTTATCAGCGTATAACACGCACTTTTTTCCCCTTAAAATCAGGGGGAAATTGTGGGTGCGTGTTATACGCCAATCCCCCTGAGCTTCTCGGCGGCTTTCGGCCATTCTCTCTCGCCATTCCCACTCTCGGCAGCTTTCGGAAAGCCGAAAGCCGCCGATAACATCCGAGTGCGGCCGAAAGCCGCCAAGAACGTCTGAAAGCTACCGAGCGCAGGTGAGATACACAGGACATCCGCTCTGTATCTCGGCGGCATCATTTTTAAACGGCAAGGCTGCACTGCAAGCCTGCAACGACACTGACAAGGCTGCAATGCAAGGCTGCAAATGACACTGACAAGGCTGCAATGCAAGGCTGCAACGACACTGACAAGGCTGCAATGACAAGGCTGCAATGACAAGGCTGCAAATGACACTGACAAGGCTGCAGATGGACACTGATAAGGCTGCATTGATGGGCATTTAAATGTAAGGTTTTTTCCTAAAACTTCCCTCCTAAAAGTTTTTTTCCTTAAAATTCCCTCCTAAACTTGGGGTGCGTGTTATACGATGGCCCGTGTTATACGCCGGTAAATATGGTAGGTGTCTCTTGAATCCTCAAATAGCTAAAATAAAGAATATATATAAATGATTAAATAATTATTGGATGTTGATTGTACTAAAACTTTTTTGTAATTAATAGCTAAAATGAATAATTAATAAATAAACATCTAGGTAATGGATTTATTTCTAACTCCTCATTTAGTCCTCCCGACGCAAGGGTATCCAGTTTGTATATCCAATAGGATTCGCACGTTTGAAGCATTCAGCTGCTGGAAGTTTTTTTGGTATCGCTTTGATAACCCAAACTTTAAGATCCTGGGAAGAATGTGCATAATGGACAAGGAAGTGTTTCGGGACACTATGTTCGTCAGACTCTGCATCCACTAGGCACCTGTGTTCCCCAAATCTTTTCAGAAGAGTACGAATTGTGCGGCCTATGTATAGTAAGCCACACGGACAGGACAGACAATATACTATGAATTCTGATGAACATGTGTAGAAGTCTGATAAGAGGTAAATTTTGCCCTTACGAATGAAATTCTTTTTGTCTGTGGGTAATGTGTGAATAGGTCAGACATAAAGGCTTACGGCATTCGTACATGCCTCGAATATTGAACAACTTAAGATGGGCACTGGGGGTGTTGCCGTCTTCCCCCTCTTCTGCCTCGTCTATGAGGTTTCTTTTCATGGAGGGCAGGGGGGTGAGGACTAAAAAAGTGGAGTCTGGTAAGGTGGAAATGGATGTACTAGGAGGTACAACCTATCAGACCACTGTCTCTCCCTATCTGAAGTCTCCCTATTGAGCCGAGGTCTCTCAGCTCAATAGAGAGACTTCCCTAATAGCCCCCAATCCTTTTCAACTGTTTTCTCACCATGGGTCTGTGGAAGAAGAGATACATTTGGAACAATAATCCCTTCACCTCACACCTGATTTTCTATGGTTGCTACATTGATGTCATCATCATTTGGGACGGGCCAAAATCCTCAGTCCAGCAATTCGTAGCCCACTGTAATGCCAATGACATGGGTCTGTCATTCAACTCAGTCTGTGATGAGAACACACTAGCCTTCCTTGATCTTACACTTAGCCACCACAACAGGACCATTCATTCACAAAATGACACTAAACCTACTGCGGGTAATCCCACAATTTTGTTTGGGCGGTTTTGCAGCAATTTGTGATGCAATAATGGCGGCAAAATCGCACCACGATTTTGAATCCTGGGCAGAATGGTGGCGATTCCGTCCACAATTCAGAACACCCATGTGTGAATGGAGCCTTAAGGAGTAAGGCTTGAAGTCTGTCTTTCTATTTATGTGATATCAGAGTGTGTGCTGATTAGAAGTTCTTTTTGGAGATCTAATCCTCATCTCCCTCCAAAAAACAGATGGTGAGATGGGGGTAGCTGGATTTGCTTGCCCATGTATTATTCAGCCCCTAACTTCACAGGGGAGTCAGAGGTGTTACAGACACTTTTTCTCAGGTCTTCTGCAACATTCTTGTTAAGATTACTTTGAGGATCAATCCTATCCTTCTTGCCATTCAGGTCAGCTTCTAGCACAACCTAATTTCATTGGAGGCAAGTGCCTTCTCCTGGCTGCAAAACTTTTCAAGCTGCCATAATATTTTAAACTGGCATTCTCAAACAAAACTAGGAAGTCCTCTCCATGAGGGGCAGGAACAGTCTCTACCAGAGATCAGCAGAACAGTTCTCTCAAGGGAACAGGATCAGCCCTAGTCTCTCACTGAAACAGGATCAGCTGCAGTTTATAACCTGGTCCAAAATATGCATGCAGGTCTCCAGCATGGGCTCTCATTGGCCAAGTCCCTCACAGCACAGCTTTGTCTTTATTTGAGCCAGGGTGTTAGCTCTACTTAAGGCCTGTACACACTCTGATTTTCGGACGTCAATTGTGTTACAACGACCAATCGTCCGCAAATCTTACCGTTAGTACGGTGCTTTCAACAGTCAATTTCACTTTTTCGTCAGACAAAAGCTGGATGTGCATACTATAAAATCTTTGTCGGATATGAACTCAAAGTCTGATTTTCGTTTCATTAGTATGGTTTCCATACAAAAAGAATTCGTAAGAGCAAGAATACGCATGATCAGAAACAAAAGGATACATACAAAACTATTCAACACGTCACGTCACTTCTGATGTTGTATTCTGTCAAACGAAAATTTGAGTATTGTTAGTAACCTCTTCACTTTCGACATGAGACTAGCATGCCACAAAAATCAGACGTTCTGTCATGAGAAAATCAAAGCACGTGTACAAGGCTTTACAGCAAAGTAAGTACAGCACACAGAGAGTCCAGTGCAAGTAACAGCAGAGGCAGCCAATGATCCCATATCAGCAGCAGTAGTCTCATGGCAGCCACATCTAGTGCTCTCCAGCAGCACTCCCAGCACACAACAGGTACAATAGCAGCAGCAATCTCTTAGCAGTACTACACTCCTGCCCTGGTGCATCATGGTTACCCTCTTTAGTGTGGTCTCTTCACCCTCCTTCCTCTCCTTAGGGAGCTTGGGGAATGTAGTCCTTCTCTCTCACAGTGAACCAGGGTCCTACCACGAGGGGGAACTACACTCCCTAGCCAGACTCCAGCTACACACTCCTCTCCCTGCTCAGCACAGGTTCTGGCTTTCTCTGCAGGCTAGTGCGACACAAGTTCCAGCTTCCTGTTCAACACCGCAGCCCAACACTCACTGTCCACCTCCTGGCTCCCCTCTCTGTTGAGCAGTGGGTGGGGACTTGCCATTTGGCTGCTTCTTCAGTCAATAGCAGTCCTTCTTTCACCTCTGCTCCCCTCTACCAGCTATGCAGGTCTTTGGAAGACAAATGAGCTGCAGTGGGCAGCTTTTGGAAAGTCAGGGCATTCAAAGACTGTCAACCAAGCTGCAACTGTGCAAAGCCGTCATTTGCTGAAAGCTGCCATCTACTGCAGCAATGCTCATTTAGCAAAATTTAAGGAACTACAATAGATGAAAACTGTAACTGAGTGACTTCTATTTTTTTTTTAAGCACAGGGCATAATAAATAATTGACCCTTACTTAAAATAAAATACTTTTTTTCGTTCTTTTTTATCCTGTTTTGCTTATCTCCTGCTGATCCCTTGTACTTTTTTTGCAGCCACTTCCTGTCTGTATGGATTAATTCCAGCAAAAGCTGCATGGCATTTCTCAAGACAGGTTTTTATGATGGCGAGGACAGTGGAATTATGCCTGCATAATGTGCATTGAAATGCCCACTTTTAACCTCTGTCATACGTCCATTTGACAGTGTGACAACGCAAGAGCACAGTTGGGAGGCAGGGAGAGCATTGATGTCTATATCAGGAAGAACCTGAACATAGACCTTCATGGCAGGATCACCGGATATTATTTTAAAAGAAGATATAAGTTTTAAATTTAAAAAATGATTTTAAATATTACATGAGATTTTATTGATTAGATTTACATCCAATTTAACAGGGTTTCTAGTAAAGATAGTACGTTTCCAGTGTTTTCATGTAAAGTTAAAATCCACTTTAAGTAGGTAGCATTTGTGATGCAGGTTTTTTTTGTTTATCTTTTTTACAGATGAGCTAATTTTCCTAAACCTTTTCCAACTTTAAAGTGATTTTAAAGGCTATTAAAAAAAAAACACATTATATTTACCTGCTTTGTGCAATAGTTTTGCACAGAGTGGCCCCAAAACGCCTCTTCTGGGGTCCCCCGTCGACTCCTCTTCTTTTTGGTGTGCCCCGATAGGGCATACATGCGGTCTCAATCCCGAGCTGGGCTGTGTGCATCTATTGACACACACACACAGCATTGCTCAGCCCCCCCCCCCCCCCATTTCTACTTTCACTGGCTGCAGTAGGAGCCAATGCTCTCAGTCAGGCTTATGAGAATGGGGATAGGGGAGGAGAGCTGAAGCTGGGTGTAGTCCTGGATCAATATAGGTAAGTGTTAGGGAGGGGGGGCACTGCTATTGTAAAAAATTTTTACCTCAATGCAGAGAATTCAATAGGGTAAAAAAAAAAAAAACTTACAACCATTTTAAAGGACTCTATTCTGTATAAACTTTTTTTTTATAGTTTCTAGAGTCAGATCTGTTTAGATTTCTAAATATAATTTAATATGAAATCTGTCCCAGTTTCTGAAGCCGGGGGGACTGCTTATATGCAAATGAGTTGATAAATAAGACACCCAGAATCATTTCTTGTCTATTCCCGCCCTGTATAAAAGTGGAACATCAGGAAAACAGCTAAATACACAATTGAAATACATATATGTTTACTGTTTTGCTTGTCAAATGATTTACAATTTTACTGCTTCTGGGTCAGCTGTGTATTTTGCTGTTATCTATAAATTGGGCTTAAAAATGTTGGAGTCAGTGCTATATCTGTGATTTTCCCCTGACAAATATAAAATGCTGAAAAAGGCTAGGAAAATACAGGTCATATTTTGTTGTTTGTCTATCACATATGTATGAACCATGGAGACCCAACAACCAATGTATTTTTTCACAGAAAGGATTGCAGTTTGTTTCTGGAATTACATTACTGCTGTCATGTAAAGTAAGTTTACACCTAAATCATAGCTAACTAAAATCTGATTTAAAAATGTTGATAAGCGCTACATGGGACTATCTTAATAAAGTTAATATAATATTCACACACACACTTTTTCTACTGTTGATGGTACTACAATGCATTTATGTGACTGGAGCACCCCTACTACTCATGCTATCCAACCTGTGTGTACAACACTGGAATAATTGACACATTATTTTGTTCTGTAAATATTTCTTTATTCTGTATGTATAACATACAAATGTAATAAAACAGATTAAGCAAAAGAAATGTTGATAAACAAAATACATACCTGCGACACAGATGGGTTGAATTTTTTTACAGTTGACATGGTGGAAACCAAATTACAATGAGTTGTTAAGTCAAGTTCTTGGTAAGTGCATGTTCTGTTATTGGGTCCCTTTGCTTCTCTGAGCTCTGACCTTTGTACACAGTATTGCAGTTAATGTCAAATTTTTGGAATTAATCATTCCCAAAGGCATACAATGTCCCAAATAAACCCAGTAAATTAGAACATGTCTATACATAAATCTCACCCATTCAACTGTGCTATTCACAGCTCACATTATAAAACAGTTAATGCCAATTGAAAGTCAGTTGCAAAAGTTGGAGCTTTTCAGTAAGTCAAAATGATTCAATTGGTAAAGAACATTAATTATGTATATATATATATATATATATATATATATATATATATATATATACACACACATATACAGTGCCTTGAAAAAGTATTCATATCCCATGCTAATTTTTTCATCGTACAACTTATATCTTAATGGCAATTGGTTCCACTAGATTTTAGTGTAGCACTAACCCCCGAAGGCACTGCTGGTTTTATTTGGGCTTACCGTTACCTCACTTACTTGCTTCTCCGTCTTGGGGATCCTGTGGAAAGTGGCCCAAAGAATTTTGAAACTGACACTGAATCCTCTTTTGGGTTGTTTATTTAGAAAAGAAGACAAAGTCTCGTAATAAAGGGTAGATGGTTAGGGGTGAGTTCAGGTACACAGCATTGTGAGTTCAAGTTCTCTTTAGTGATCTAAAAGACAATAGTTCCTCTTGATAGATCTAGCCACCCCCGGATAAGTCCCACTCACTGGACCTAGCAGCCGGTGGTGTATTTAACACAGTCTCTGCCACAGACGTGTGAGTTTAAGCTTTAGCGTTACTGAGAGATTGAAGAACAATTCCATATGATACCAGAATCTTTCATCAGAACCGGCAGTACAGTAGGCAATGTGATCCGGGTTGCGTCCTTATACTAAGTCTCCAGGCTCCTCCAGAGAAGCCAGCCTTGTGCACGCTCTTCTCCTGAAAGAGTCCTCCCCTGGATCCTCCAGTTGCTGGGCATCTCCATTCAAAACGAGACTGCACTGGACCATCCCTGGATCAATGGGCTCCAAGATCCGCTTGGGCCTATCCTCTCAGTTGCATCGCCTCAGGCCAGCCAGCCCGAGACACAGGATGCACAGTTCCGCACCCCAGGCCAGGAGGGCCACGGGGCTGGGTCAGGAGGACCACCAGAACCAAACGGACATAAAAAGAGACCCCGTCACAGGGTGTCTGTACCTTAAATACCACCCCCAGAATGCACAGCGGGAGAAACACTCCCACTGGGCTGGTTCCGAGCAGTCAGTGTTATCCAATGCATCCAGCTAGACTGCGTTTCTACTCTTGCCGGCGGTGACAGCAACACCTGCGGTCAAGGAGAACCCAGTACAACCCAGCTGGACTGATACTGAAACCAGAAATTTGGGAAAATTATCCTGAAGCCCAACTGTGGCTTCAGGCAACTTAATTTGAGAAAAATAATAGCGCCTGCTCGTCAGGAGCCAGCGCTACATTAGTCAGGGTATCAGAGTAAAGGGGGCTAAATACAAATGCATGCCACACTTTTCAGATATTTATTTGTAAAAAATTTCAAATTCATAATTTTTCTTCCATATATATATATATATATATATATATATATATATATATATATATATATATATATATATATATATATATATATATATATATATATATGCGCATGCGTGTATATATTAGCATATTCAAAACAAATGGTTAATATGGTCTTATCTGAATGCAATCACTGTGCAATATTGTAAAGCAAGATGGGTTTTTTCATATTGGCACCTATTGTATTTAGAATATTTTATGTGTAGTGCTACCGCCGCAAGGACCACTAGAAGTTGCTTGTCCTGACACTCTGGGTTCTGACATACTTCAAGCAGAAGATGCAAATGCAAAGACACCAATAATTAGTAGGATTTGTAAGTCAACACTGGAAAATTAAGTCAACAAGACTATGAAAGCTACGGTATGACTCAGTTTTATATAATATTTTAGTAAAACAAAATCACAGATACACAGTGAAATAACAATAGCAATAGGTCAAATGACTATGAAATGCAGGCTTTAAATAGAATTAATGACCCCAGAAGCAAGAGGGTGAAGAAAAGACTTTTAGAAATGAAAATGTTTTTATTGTTTTACAATTCAAACAAAGGAAAAAACACAATAATAAAGTATCTATAAGTCAACAGTAATGGTTATCACCCAAATCATGTCGTACATAAATCAAAAATCCCAAGCTGAGGGTTGTGTCATATAAGGCGGACCAGGCTAACCATGAAAACCGCAAATAAATAGGACATATAGGCATCATATGAATGGAGTAACAAATACATATGTGGCAAGGCCACTAGGACTTCCAGTGTCTGGATAGGATGGACAAAGAGGTCATAGCATCGTACACCATAAAATCACAAAACTGAGAGAGGAAAAAAAAAGAAGAGAGAAAATAAGGGGGGAGGGGGGAATGGAAAAAGAAGGAAAAAAAAAAGAAGGAAAGAGGGGAAGGAGAAGAGAGGAGAAACAGAGGGCATAAAGAAAACGCATAGGAATAGGAAAAGAGATATGAAGGATCAAGTGATCCATGGGGCCCAGAGAGGAATCAAATAATTAAAACAACAGTGTAAAAGGGTAGTCAAGGGGAAGGGAAATCAGAGAGAATGGCAAACATAGTTGACCGGTACTAAGGAACCAAAAGTTAAAAGGGAACAGAAGTGAGCAAGAAAATACTTTAGTCAGTCAGCTCCATCCAGGCCCTGATGCCATAGGAAATATAAAGAAAACAATCTATACAATATATGTAGGTGTTTTCCTTTAATAGGTTGCATAAGGAGGTTTTAATCTGCAGGTTATAAAAGCAGAGTGCTTTGATGAGAAAAGATCCTTGTTGTATGGGCATCCGTGAGCTTTAGCTAGCTATAGTGGAGCCCAGAGATTTTATTGTGCAGTAGCAGGCCAATAAAGCTGAATGGAATAAATGTTGTATTTCCCCCAGCAAAAACCCTCCAGTTGGTCAGGTATAAAGGTGTCTGCATGCAGTGTCTTTAAGTGAAAAGTCAGAGATAAGGTGGGCTTCCATCTGCTTACCAATCCTGCAGATACACAGGTTCTTGTAGACAGGATGTCCCTGCACAGGCTCCTAAATGTCTGCAACCAGGTGTAAGGTACCCGACAGGCAACTTGTAGGTCCAGAAGTCCAGCAATGACTGCATGGGTGTGACGTGGAGATAGACCCGATCAGCAACGCAGCAACCATAACAACCCTGCGACCAGCGATGTGGCTACCAGGGTGAGAGTTTTCGAGCTCTGCCTAGGCTGTGGTACCCACCAAACAGCACCCAGAGTGACAGCCTCTCACTCTTGCAACTCTGAATCCCATGTCCCAAGAGAACAAGCCCCACCAGGGCAGTAAAATGTATCTGCTCACCCAGAATTCCTTGGTTTTCCCAACACACTGGAAATTGTAGTTTTTAACAGTACAAGGTCTATTATATATCCAGGTGACCGGACTACGTGTCCCACAATCCTCTGCTATCAGTAAGTGGCTTCTCCTCTGCAATCTGGAAGAGATGTGATTATTCCCTGTGTTGGGCACTAGGGGGAAGGAGCTTCATGCATATCCCAGGAAGGAGTTTCCCCGAGTGGAGGTAAAAACACAGCCCGCACTTGGCTACATATGCATTAATAATTTTTGCCAATTACCAATAACTAAAAAGGTTTACGTGTGTTTGTATAACGCATATACCAGCTAACACTTTACATATTTGCTCAGTATTACAGTGAACATTCTGGATTTCCAAAACTATTCTATTAAACTAAATTATTAATTAAATATGATTACTGAATTGCTCCAAATACTGAACTATGATTGAGGGTTTTACTGAGTTCCAAGCATAGAAATACATATGTAACCAGGACTGTATCTGATAACTGCTGTGGAACCTCTTCCTTTGCTGCTGCTGTAATGATCTTCCTCAGTGTATACAGGGTTAAACTGAATATTCATTAATGTAGAAGTGCAGCAGCCATCTTTAGGAGAAATGCCTGACGAAGGAGCACGCATGTTCCGAATGCGTGCACGCTAATAGCATCAAAAAAATAATAATTTAGGGCAATTTTTTTTTTGTTAATAGCATTTTCTGTATATCTGTACGTGTGAGATACACCCTTTAGGTACTGTTGCTCTATTCTGCTATTCTAAAAACACCCATATAGGGCAAGATCCTAAATTTGAGAAATATGAGGAGAACGTCAAAGAAGGGCCGTGGCTCCGGTCGTGGTGCTGCTGGTGGAGCTCCTGTTGCAGGGAGAGGACAAGTGAAACACCTTCCTCAGGTGCGAGTAGGCGACAGAGCCTGCAGCGGTATTTGGTCGGGCCTAATGCGGCTCTACGAATGTTGAGGCCAGGACAAGTACAGGCGATAGTAGATTGGGTTGCTGACAGTGCCTCCAGTTCCTTCACATTGTCTCCCACCCAGTCTCCTGCTGAAAGATCAGAGTTGGCACCTGCAGCCGATGTCCATCAGTCTTTCACCTCCCCCCCTTGCAAATCAGCCAAGCAGTCTGAGCCCCAAATCATGCAGCAGTCTCTTCTGCTTTTTGATGACTCTGTTAGCAGGGTTTCCCAGGGCAATCCACCTAGCCCTGCCCCAGAAGTGGAAGAGATTGAGTGCACCAATGCCCAACCACTTATGTTTCAAGATGAGTACATGGGAGGACCATCGCAGCACGTCTCGGATGATGACGAAACACAGGTGCCAACTGCTGCTGCTTTCACAATTGTGCAGACTGACAAGGAGGGCAGGGGTGAAGACTGGGTGGAAGATGATGTGGAGGACGATGAGGTCCTCGAACCCACATGGAATCAACATCAAGTAAGGTGACCTGTGTAGTTCGGATGAAGAGGCGGTGGTCGCACAGAGCCACCAGCACAGCAGAAGTGGGAGCAGGGTGCAAAAGCGGAGCGTCCGTCCCCTAGACAGTACGCCTGCTACTGCCCAATGCAGCAAGGGACCGAGCACACCAAAGCCAGGTCCAAGGAGTTCCCTAGCGTGGCAGTTCTTTAGACAATGTCAAGACACGAGTGGTTTGCACGCTGTGCAATCAGAGCCTGAAGCAAGGCATAAACGTTCTCAACCTGAGCACAACCTGCATGACCAGGCATCTAAGTGCAAAGCACGAGCTGCAGTGGAGTAGACACCTCAAAAACCAAGAAAGGTCTCTGGCTCCTCCTGCTTCCTCTTCTGCTGCAGTCTCGGCCTCTTCATCCACCTCTGTAGTGACAGTGGCACCTGCCACCCTGCAAACAGAGGATCTGACAGCAACACTACCACCTGGGTCACTAACCATCTCCACAATATCCCATGGAAGCATTCATCTCTCTCTATCTCCCAAACACTGGAGTGGAAGAGGAAGTACCCCCCTACCCACCCACGATCCCTGGCCCTGAATGCCAGCATTTCAAAATTCCTGGCCTTTGAAATGCTGTCATTCCGTCTGGTGGAGATGCAGAGTTTTAAAAGCCTGATGGCATTGGCTGTCCCACAGTACGTCGCACCCAGCCGCCACTACTTTTCCAGGCAAGCCATCCCTTCCCTGCACAACCAAGTGGGGGACAAAATCAGGTGTGCACTGCGCAACGCCATCTGGGGCAAGGTCCACCTAACTACGGATGCGTAGACCAGTAAGCACGGTCAGGGACGTTTTATCTCCCTAACAACACACTGGGTAAATGCAGTGGTGGTTGGGCCTGAGGCGGATAGCAGTTTGGCGCATGTCCTTCCACCACCGAGGATTGCAGGGCGCTTCAGTTTGCCTCCTGTTGCTAACTCCTCCTTCTCCGCTTCCTCATCCTCTACCGCCTCCTCATCCGGTCAGCGTAACACCTTCACCACCAACTTCAGCACAGCCAAGGGTAAACGACAGCAGGCAGTTTTAAAACTTTCCTGTTTGGGGGAAAAAACCCACACCGCGCAGGAGTTGTGAAAAGGACATGGAACAACAGACCGATGAGTGGTTGGTGGCAGTGAGCCTCAAGCCTGGCCTGGTGGTGTGCGATAATGGGCGAAATCTCGTAGCAGCTCTGGGCCTAGCCAGTTTGACGCACATCCCTTGCCTGGCGCATCTGCTGAATTTGGTTGTGCAGAGGTTCCTTAAAAATTACCCCGATATGCCAGAGCTGCTCCACAAAGTGCGGGCCGTCTGTGTACACTTTGGGGGTTCTCACCCTGCTGCTGCTCGCCTGTCAGCGCTGCAGCGTAACTTTGGCCTTCCCGCTCACTGCCTCATATGGGACGTGCACACAAGGTGGGACTCCACCTTGCACATGCTGGCCAGACTGTGCGAGCAGCAGCAGGCGATAGTGGAGTTTCAGCTGCAGCACGCACACGTGAGTTGCTCTGCGGAACAGCACCACTTCACCACCAATAACTGGGCCTCCATGCGAGACCTGTGTGCCTTGTTGCGCTGTTTCATTTACTCCGCCAACATGGCCAGTGCCGATGACGCCGTTCTCAGCGTTACTATCCCAGTTCTATGCCTCCTTGAAAAAACACTTCAGGCGATGAGGGAAGAGGATGTGGCACAGGAGGAGGAGGAGGAGGAAGAGGGATCATTTCCAAGGCTATCAGGGCAGTCATTCACAAGTGGCTCCGAGGATGGGTTCCTGCACCAACAAATGCCAGGTACACAATTGTCCAGCAAGGGCACAGTTCTGGAGGATGACGAGGTGGAGGATGAGGAGGAGGAGATGGAGGAACCATGTTCACAGCAGGGTGACACCCAGACCAGCTCATTGCCATCACTGGTGCATGGCTGGGGGGATAAAGAGGACACAGATGATACACCTCCCACAGAGGACAGCTTTTCGTTGCCTCTGGGCAGCCTGGGACACATGAGTGATTACATGCTGCAGTGTCTCCGCAACGACCACCGAGTTGCCCACATTCTAACTGATGCTGATTACTCGGTGGCCACCTTGCTGGATCCCCGTTACAAGGACAACGTACCGTCCTTAATTCCCTCACTGGAGCGTGATCGTAAGATGCGTGAGTACAAGCGCACACTGGTAGACACGCTGCTGGTGGCATTCTCACCTGACAGCGGGGGCACAAGGCGAAGGCAGAGGAGGAGGAAGAGTTTGCCAACGCAGCCGGGTCACCGCCAGCACCTCAGAAGGCAGGGTTAGCATGGCCGAAATGTGGAAAAGCTTTGTCAGCATGCCACAACAACTAGCACCACCAGCTGATATGGAACGTCTTAGCAGGAGGCAGCATTTCACCAACATGGTGGAGCAGTATGTGTGCACAAGCCTACACGTACTGAATGACGGGTCTGCCCCCTTCAACTTCTGGGTCTCCAAATTGGGCACATGGCCTGAGCTTGCCCTTTATGCCTTGGAGGTGCTGGCCTGCCCTGCAGCCAGTGTATTATCTGAACGTGTATTTAGCACGGCAGGGGGCGTTATCATAGACAAGCGCAGTTGCCTGTCCAGAGCCAATGTGGACAAGCTCACGTTCATTAAAATGAACCAGGCATGGATACCACAGGACTTGTCCGTACCTTGTGCAGAATAGACATGTATACCGGCCTTACCCAGCCATTGTTGTATTTTTGATCTTTCTCACTCTTTTGGGGTGTACCATAATTTAAAAACAAAAAAAATGAAAAACAAAAACCATTGTTGGCTACCTCGTCCTCTTCCACCGCCGCCTCCACCTACACCGCCACATCCACCGCCACCTCAACCTCCTACTCCATATGGACCTCGTCCTCTTAGGACCTAGATCAAGATTATTATTTTATATATTTATGTATTTTATGTTATTTTAAGTTATTTCCCTATCCACATTTGTTTGCAGAGCACTTGCCATGCTCTTAACAACATTTTGCTTCCATTTGCAGCCCTCTAGCCCTTTCCATTACTTTTTTAGAGCCATTTTAGTCCTCAAAAGTTCGGGTCCCCATTGACTTCAATGGGGTTCGGGGTCAGGTTCGGGTCAAGTTCGGGTCCCGAACTCAAACTTTTTTGCGAAGTTCGGCCGAACCCGTCGAACCCGAACATCCAGATGTCCGCTCAACTCTAGTGCTGATAGGTGGCACTGATATGCAGCACTGATGGATAGGTGGCACTGATGGGCGGGGGGAATCAAATCCACTTTTTCCAAAATTCTTGCACTCAAAAACTTAGCTATGGTATAGCCAGACCATTATTCCTAATTTTTAATGAAAGCTTAGTAGCTGGAATGGTACCAGCTGATTGGTGAAAAGCCAACATGGTACTAATATTAAAAAAGAGCCAAGATATATTCCTTGGAACTACAGACCAGTCAGCCTAACAGCAATCATTTTTAAACTATTGGAGGGAATGATAAGGGACTGTATCCAATAATTTTCAGATGAAAATAGTATCATTAAAGCGGAGCTGCCCCCGCACAAAAAATATTAAAAGTCAGCAGCTACAAATACTACAGCTGCTGACTTTTAATAAATGGACACTTACCTGTTCCTGGTTCCAGCGGTGTAGGCAGAATGTGACGAGAGACCGCTCGTCTCTCGCTGCCCCGCCGTCAGGGAATCAGGAAGTGAAGACGCAACGTCTTCACTGCCCGGTCCCTACTGTGCATGCGCGAGTCGCGCTGCGCGCCCCTATTGGTCCCCGCTGTGTCCTGGGAACTGTGTTTCCCAAGACACAACGGGTCATTCTCGGATAGAGGCGGGGCAGCTCGGATAATGCGTCCCGGAAGTGGGTGCAGATAACTGTATTATACAGGTATCTGCACCCCCCTCCCCCCTGAAAGGTGCCAATTGTGGCACCGGAGGGGGGGAGGAATCAGATAAGCGGAAGTTCCACTTTAGGGTGGAACTCCGCTTTAATATTAACCAGGATGAATTTTTTCAAAAAGCGTTCTTGCCAGACCAATCTGTTAACTTTCTATGAAGAAGTTAGATGTCATCTTGAGGTGATGACTGCATTTGTTTTCTCTTTAAAGCTTTCTTTCCTTTATTTTTACCTGTGATCCTGCCAGTAAGTCTATTGTTTTTCAACAAGCTGTTCAACAGATGTAGCAGTTTGAGGGCTAAGACAAACCATTTACCACTGACAGGGGTGCTTAAAATCATCAGATTTTACTTATTTATGTAACATTTTTATTCCAAAGGGAACAAAACTGCTGTTGTAACTGCTTGTGCAACTGCAGTGTGAGCTTTGAGGTTACCTTCAATTTGTTTAGTGTATCTTAATGCCGCGTACACACGAAGGGACAATCCCGCGGGATTATCCTCTGGACTGAAGTCCAGCGGATAATCCCCTTGTGTGTGGGCGCCGGCGGACTTTTTGGCGCCAAAGTACGGCGGACTAAAGTTTGAAGTTTTGTTTTCAAATTATCCGCTGGACTTGGCAGTCCAGCGGATAATCCTGCCGTTAGTGGGCAAGTCCGCGGGACTTTTGAAATGAACGGACTTGCCGCTCATCGGCAAGTCCGTTCATTTAGCACATGACTTCAGGTTACGTAGCTAGCGTAGGCAGTAAATGCCGCCGCGCTAGCTCCGTGACCTGGCATGGATTTAAAGGGACTCCCCACGCCGAAAAAACGGCGTGGGGGTTCCCCCCAAATCCATGTCAGACCCTCATCCGAGCACGCAGCCTGGCAGGCCAGGAAAGGGGTGGGGACGAACGAGCGCCCCCCCCTCCTGAGCCGTACCAGGCCGCGTGCCCTCAACATGGGGGGTGCCCTGGGGAAAGGGGGGCCGTGCGGCCCCCCCACCCCAAAGCACCTTGTCCCCATGTTGATGAGGACAAGGGCCTCTTCCCGACAACCCTGGCCGTTGGTTGTCGGGGTCTGCGGGCGGGGGCTTATCGGAATCTGGGAGCCCCCTTTAATAAGGGGCCCCCCAGATACCGGCCCCCCACCCTATGTGAATGAGTATGGGGTACGATGTACCCCTACCCATTCACCTAAGGTGTAAAATGTAAAGTAAAAAAAAAACACCCACACTTTTGAAAAAATAGTTTATTGCACTGCTCCGGGGGTCTTCTTCCGTCTTGGGGGTCTTCTCGCCGGACTCCCCCGCCATTTACCAAGCTCTTTTACCGAGCGGGGGAAGTCCGGCTACCTTCTTCGTCGTCGCCGCCGTCTGGGGGTCTCGATCCGCCTTCGGGGGTCTTCTTCCGTCTTGGGGGTCTTCTCGCCGGACTCCTCCGCTCTCTTCTGCTCTTTTACCTAGCTCTTTCACGAGCGAGGGGAGTCCGGCTACCTTCTTCGTCGTCGCCGCCGTCGTCTGGGGGTCTCGATCCGCCTTCGGGGGTCTTCCGGGGGTCTCTTCTGTTCTTGCGGCGGTCGTCGTCTTCCGCGCCGCCGGCGCCTTCTCCTTCTTCTTGTCCTTCTTGTTCTTCTTCTTCTTCCGATGTTGACCCGACGCTCTCTCTGCCCGGAATGCCTGTGCCGCTCTGCGCTCGGACTTATATAGGGACATGGGGGACAGGGTCACATGTTCATGTCACATGGTGACCCCGCCCCCTTGCGATGTCACAGTCCCAGCATCCTCCGGGACTGTGACAACACAAGGGGGCGGGGTCACCATGTGACATGTGCATGTGACCCTGTCCCCCATGTCCCTATATAAGTCCGAGCGCAGAGCGGCACAGGCATTCCGGGCAGAGAGAGCGTCGGGTCAACATCGGAAGAAGAAGAAGAACAAGAAGGACAAGAAGAAGGACAAGAAGAAGAAGAAGGCGCCGGCGGCGCGGAAGACGACGACCGCCGCAAGAACAGAAGAGACCCCCGGAAGACCCCCGAAGGCGGATCGAGACCCCCAGACGACGGCGGCGACGACGAAGAAGGTAGCCGGACTCCTCCCCTCGTGAAAGAGCTAGGTAAAAGAGCAGAAGAGAGCGGAGGAGTCCGGCGAGAAGACCCCCAAGACGGAAGAAGACCCCCGGAGCAGTGCAATAAAATATTTTTTCAAAAGTGTGTGTGTTTTTGTACTTTACATTTTACACCTTAGGTGAATGGGTAGGGGTACATCGTACCCCATACTCATTCACATAGGGTGGGGGGCCGGTATCTGGGGGCCCCCTTATTAAAGGGGGCTCCCAGATTCCGATAAGCCCCCGCCCGCAGACCCCGACAACCAACGGCCAGGGTTGTCGGGAAGAGGCCCTTGTCCTCATCAACATGGGGACAAGGTGCTTTGGGGTGGGGGGGCCGCACGGCCCCCCTTTCCCCAGGGCACCCCCCATGTTGAGGGCACGCGGCCTGGTACGGCTCAGGAGGGGGGGGGCGCTCGTTCGTCCCCACCCCTTTCCTGGCCTGCCAGGCTGCGTGCTCGGATGAGGGTCTGACATGGATTTGGGGGGAACCCCCACGCCGTTTTTTCGGCGTGGGGAGTCCCTTTAAATCCATGCCAGCTTGCGGAGCTAGCGCGGCGGCATTTACTGCCTACGCTAGCTACGTAACCTGAAGTTACGTTCGAAATGAACGGACTGCTCCGTGTGTGGGCAAGTCCGTTCATTTTCAAAAGTCCCGCGGACTTTTGGCCGGCGGATTATCCGCTGGACAAGTCCGTGCGTGTGTGGGCAAGTCCACACGCTCGGAAAGTCCAGCGGACCCAGCTGGAAAGTCCCGCGGGATTGTCCGCTGGACTAGGTCCGCCGGCAAAAGTCCGCACGTGTGTACGCGGCATAAGACTACTACTATCTACTAGCACTACCCTCCCCTCCCCTAGGCTGACAATGCTGCTATCCAGAGGTGTCTCTGTTGTTCCTTCATCCAGAGTGTAGGCACTCTAATACAGGAGGGTGTGTTACTGGCCAGATCACCAGGTGGAGACGGAATGGGAAATAGGGACCTTAGATTGTAAGCTCCTTAACCTCCTTGGCGGTAATCCCGAGTCTGGCTCGGGTTGAGTTTTTTCTGCCAGGAGCGGTAACCCAGAGCCAGACTCGGGCTGCGTTGCAGGATACAGGGGGGGGGGGTTACTTACCTTATCCCCTGGATCCTGCGATGTCTCCCCGCTGTGTGAGCGAGCCGTCCGCTCGCTCGATTCCCACAGTGCCCGAGTGCCGCTGATCTCCGTTCCCTGCGACGTTACGACGCACGGGAGCGGAGATCGGCGCCAAATTCAAAAAAGTTTAAAAACACAACACACTTACAGTACTGTAATCTTACAGATTACAGTACTGTATACAAAAAATACACATCCCCTTTGTCCCTAGTGTTCTGCCCAGTGCTCTGCATGTCATTTTATATAATAAAAATATTTTTTTTCTGCCTGGATACTGGAGATTGTCCATAGCAACCAAAAAGTGTCCCTTTATGTCAAAAGTGGTTTTAGACAGCTAGAAAACACCGATAAAAAATTAGAATCACAATTTATCATCAAACAATAAATTTAATGACTGCGACTATTCTGCAACTGAGCAAATTTCAGTGTTTTTGATTCGATTACATTATTGAATCATTTTTTTATATATATTTTTATTATATTATAATTTATGATTTTGTGTTTCAAACTTTATCATACCCGGGATGTCTACTAGACTCTGGTTCGGACAGATTTAAGTGAGTTATTCATAAGAATTGCATGCCTACAATATAAAAACGCCAAAGTTCCATGCAAAATAATTGTACCGCTTTCAGCACTAAATTCCGGACAGATCTCATGTGATCTCAGGGTCTCATGTGAATATACAATAAGTAAACAACTGCATTTTGTTGGCACTATATAAATACCTATAATACATACAGTGGGAAAAAATTATTTGATCAACCTGCAGTTTTTGTAAGTTTGCCCACTTACAAAAAAATTAAGGGTCTATAATTTTTATCATAGGTGTATTTGGGTAAAACAAAAAAAAGCAAATAAAGAAAAAATAATATAGCACATATAATTGCGACACTAATCATTATGTAATTGAATGTTATTAAAAATGACCTTACCTCAAAGCTCTCTCCTATCTCTGTACTTCCATATTACCAATCCATCACGTCTAGTGATGGATCAGAGTATGATCATCCATGCTGTAGATCATGGGTGCTCAACCTTTGGCCCTCCAGCTGTTGCATAACTATAAGTCCCATCATGCCTCTGCCTTTGGGAGTCATGCTTGTAACTGACAGCAGCTTGCAATACTTCATGGGACTTGTAGTTCTGCAACAGCTGGAGGGCCACAGGTTGAGCACCCATGCGTGTAGAAGGTGTTTCCATAACAGAGCATCCCAAGTTTGGGTTCCTGGGAACTAAACAGGAGCTTCCACTACAAGTGCCTGCTATAGTGTTTGTGTGGGGGTTGGGCAATTGAACAACAATTCCTGCAGATTTGTGTTTAATTTGAAGACAGTTGACTAATAAAATTGTGATCTGCATCTCATTAATATGTCCCAAGTTACTAATGACAAGAAACTTGTCAATTTGGTTTAAAAAAAAAAAAAGCCAATATTTTCCCCGTGTTGGGTAAATCAATACTAAGCTCACTGTGTTTGTTGTCAGAAAAAAATCAATAGTAGTTCACTATTCTTATTTTTTTATCAGTAATAGTCTTTCCTCATATGCTACTATTTCCTATTGATTCCACCCTTTTTTGAGTGACATTATCAGGTACTTCACACTATTCCTAGAAAAAAAAAAAAAAAGCAGATCTAAATCCAATCATTAAAATCTCATATAAGCTTTAATATGTTAATGTAATTTCAGAAGTTGTTTTACCTTTTAAATAATAATATCCAGTGATTATGACTTGAAAGATTTCTACATTGTCAACCTGTGCCATGCACCCTGGACCCTCGAGACTACTTCTGGCTGTGCCAACATATTGCTCATGCATGGTCTACCATTGTCACTACTGTGAAGCTGCACCTGAGCAATGATGTGTAGCTGAGGTTGGAGAAGGTGTACTGTATGTAAAAAGGAAGGTGCTGAGGAGGCTTGAGCAGTACTAATGCCGCGGACACACGAGCAGATTTTCCGTCAGAAAAATATTGGATGTTTTTTCCGACGGAATTCCTTAGCTTGGCTTACATACACACGGTCACAAAAAAGTTCGCTGAACTTTCAACCGTCAAGAATGCGGTGACGTACAACACTACGACGAGCCGAGAAAATTAAGTTCCATGCTTCCGAGCATGCGTCAAATTTTTCTGAGCATGTGTAGGAATTTTGCGCATCGGAATTGCTACAGACGATTGGAATTTCCGACCGGAACTTGCTCTCAATCTTTTGCTGGCGGAAATTCGGCCAGCAAAAGTCTGATGGAGCATACACACGGTCACATTTTCCGACCAAAAGCTCTCATCGGTCTTTTGCTGGCCGAATTTCCGAGCGTGTGTACATGGCATAGGGTGCAAAAAGGTGAAAAAAAACATAGCAATTGTTTAATACACAGTGCTTGAGAAAATTTTAAGTCATTCAATTAGGTTTACACCTACTTGAAGGTAATCATATACTTAGCAAGAATGTGGCACAAAAAACTATTCTAGCGTGTTAGTTGATAATATTTTTTGTGCGTATGAACATTCAACATAAATACATACGTCAGGGAAATACCGTACTTCGGCGCCGGGTTCCAAGAATGCGCACGCGCGGTAGAGCGGCTCAGCAAACAGTGCAGGTACGCCGGGTAGCGGGTGCGCATGCGCGGGTTCACGGCGCTCGGGTATCTGCTACAGCCCATCCAGTGCGGCTCACCGCTATGCGCGGCGCTGACAGAGGACGAGTGCGCATGCGCACTCGTCCGGGTATCCCACCTGACCACTTACCGGGCCTATAAAAGGCCTTCCCTTTCCCTTCTTTAATTGCTGGTTTGTTGTCTCTATTCCCTGAGCCTTGGCTCCAGTCCTTGTATCCAGTACCTTGTATCCTGTACCTTGTATCCAGTATCCTGTATCCTGTACCTGCCTGATTACCTGTGCCTGACCTGGAACCCGCTTGACCACCGCTGCTGTTACCTGTGTTTGACCCCTGGCCTGCTTCCTGGATACTCCTCTGCCTGATTACCTGTGTTTGACCCCTGGCCTGCTTCCTGGATACTCCTCTGCCTGATTACCTGTGTTTGACCCCTGGCCTGCTTCCTGGATACTCCTCTGCCTGATTACCTGTGTTTGACCCCTGGCCTGCTTCCTGGATACCTCTTCTGCCTGATTACCTGTGCTTGACCCTCGGCCTGCTTGCTGGACATTCTCTGAGTTACTTACCTGTGTTTGACCCCTGGTCTGCTTCCTGGATACCTCTTCTGCCTGATTACCTGTGCTTGACCCTCGGCCTGCTTGCTGGACATTCTCTGAGTTACTTACCAGTGTTTGACCCCTGGCCTGCTTCCTGGATACCTCTTCTGCCCGATTACCTGTGCTTGACCCTCGGCCTGCTTGCTGGACATTCTCTGAGTTACTTATCTGTGTTTGACCCCTGGCCTGCTTCCTGGATCCTCTTCTGCCTGATCACCTGTGTCTGACCCTCGGCCTGCCTACTGGACATTCTCTGAGTTACCTACCTGTGTTTGACCCCTGGCTTGCTTCCTGGACTTTCCTCTGCCTGATCTCTTGTGTTTGACCCTCGGCCTGGCGTTCTGGACTTCCAGTTCTCATATGCACCTCAGGATCTCCCTCCAGTGTATGTTCTGGTACCTATACAGCCTCTGCCTCATCACGGTCCTGCCAGGTGTCTACTTCCAGTGCAGCATCAGCCTCACTTGGTCTACGTCGCTACTGCACACCACCTGCAACACACCTGCTGGCAACCCGTGCATCTTTGTGCCCGGTGTCCTCTGTACCCACTCCAGAGGCATCGTGCACCTAGTCGCAAGGGGAGTAGCTCTCAGCATTTCGGCCCGGGTGAGTACCTGTGACAACATAATACTACGTTGTCACTGGAAATGTTAATGATGAGGATGGAGTGTTTGGAAAATGTCTTATATTCACAAAACTCAATGTCCTTGTACAAGAGTCAATGTCCTTTGCATATAAAAGGGCTTTTCATTAGATGTTGTCATGCAAAACCACAATAGGTGGCCCCATAGAGTGGCTACCCATAATCTATACGCTATCCGGGATATGCGATGAAAATTTAAATACAATAATATATTTGTCCCTTCAATGTTTTGGTAATTAGAATATCTTTTACATGCTGAGATGTCATGTCAAATTGATAACATCTAATTGCCAGCCGCTATGTTTTTTGTTGCCAGACTCCAAGATGGAGTCTGAATTAATAGCCAATTGACACCCAGATCGAGGCTTGGCTCTCTGTATTTAAGGCGGTGCGTCAGTATGCCGCCCGTGCCCCATGATTACGTCATTTCTCTGACGAAACGCGTAGGGAGGAGCGACGTGCTGACGTCACCGCGTTCTACGCTCGGACAAGCACGGGCGTCTTGTTACTGCAGCCGGCCGGCCGCGAATTTTGAATTTTAATTTTTTACTTGGATGTTTGTACGCCTTCGGCATTTTTAAAAAAAAATAAATCAGTTGAATCCTACCTATGGTCTGTCCTCTTTTTTCCCCTTTTTTCACGGCCTTGGGGAATTAATTTACCTGGCGAGATACAAGCTGCGGTGGATGGATTGAGCAATTCAGCAATCCCTGATAAGGATACGGATGTCCTGACTTACTGCACAGAAGGGAGATAGAGGAAAAAGGCCCTGGCTGGGTTGTAGCCACATGCGATTATTCGATCTACAGCTGGTAAGCCTTCAATTCATTTGGTGGTGGGACCACAGAGGAAAGTCACAAAATCACGGATGATAATCTGATTCGAAAAAGTCACCTACTGCACGGATGTCACTTCTATGCTTGTAGTCCTAGTTGACTACCTTTGGACTGTATAGCATCAGTTTATTGTGTCTGTTTGGTTGACACCTATGTTTTTCTAATTCACACTTATTGCCTCACTGTATATATGGGTATTCTTTCATTATATTGTCCTTTTTATTTTTTATTCATTGCATAATGGTTTAACATTTATTTCACAATATCTGTCGGTGTTATATACGAATCTGCATTTATTGTTGAGACATTATTGTCACACACAATTTTTTCGATATCAGTATTTACAATACGTATGAAAGTTTTTTCATTATATATTTTTGCCAATACTTTTTAGTGTTGATGTAAACTAGAGGTTATTTTACTTATTGAGTTACACAATGGTTTTACACATGTTTGAGACATAACAGAGGTGCATGGTTAATCACTGATGTACATATATAATAATAATCTTTTTCTTATGAATAATTAGCGACACATTACTTACACTATTGTGCGAAATACTTCTTATAGCGCAACCTTTCTTTTTACATTTACCTTTTTTGCTTATCACATGTGGTTTGCCGCTTATGTTAATTTTATTTAGTCCAGCGCAGTTTTTTGTGTTACATTTAAAACCACAATAGGTGCATAGTAGGGATGAGAAGAACACCCCAGGGTTCGGATCGCACCAGAACCTGCGAACGGACCGAAAGTTTGCGCAAACGTTAGAACCCTATTAGTTATAATGGACGCAAACGTTTGAAATCTAAAGTGCTAATTATAACGGCTAATATGCATGTTATTGTCATAAAAAGGGTTTGGGGACCCGGGTCCTGCCCCAGGGGACATGTATCAATGCAAAAAGAAGTTTTAAAAACGGAAGTTTTTTCTAATGATGCATAAAGTGAAAAAAAAAAAAAGTGAAACATTCCTTTAAATATCGTACCTGGGGGGTGTCTAAAGTATGCCTGTAAAGTGGCATGTGTTTCCCATGTTTAGAACTGTCCCTGCACAAAATGACATTTGTAAAGGAAAAAAACCCATTTAAAACTGCTTGCGGCTTTAATGTCATGTCTTGTCCTGGCAATATGCACAAAGGGTAGATACAGGTGCCGGTTTATACTGTGCTGTGCTGGACTCACACAGCACACACTAACTCCTGCAGATGGCTGTATTTATAGAGAACAACACCACTGAACAACACCACTAAAGGGTAGATACAGGTGTATACTGCGCTGGAGGCACAGAACACACACTAAGTCCTGCAAATGCCTGGTAATAAAGATTCAAGAACACACTGTCCCTGCCTATCAATGCTCTTTCCCTGCACTTTCCCCACACGCAAATGCCTGAGAAGAGCACACTATCCCTGCCTATCCTAATCTGTAAGATTACAGTACTGTATGTGTACTGTTTTTTAACTGTTTTGAATTTGGCGCAGATCTCCGCTCCCGTGCGTCGTAACGTGGCAGGGGACGGAGATCAGCGGCACTCGGGCACTGTGTGAATCGAGCGAGCAGACAGCTTGCACACACAGCGGGGAGACATCGCAGGATCCAGGGGACAAGCTAAGTAACTTCCCCCTGTATCCTGCAATGCAAGCCCGGGGTACCGCTTTTGGTACTGAAGTTCCCGCCCCGAGCCAGACTCGGGATTACCGCCAGGGGGGTTAACTGTGTAGGTTAAGGAGATATTTCTTGGACCTACAGGTAAGCCTTAATCTAGGCTTACCTGTAGGTCAAAGTGGTCTGTAAGGGTTTACAACCACTTTCAAGGCCCAAAATATTATAAATTATGCCAGACAGATTCTGAAGTCCAATAAACCAAACATGCTGATATCTGGCTACAAATCATGTAGGGTAGGCCAAGATCTTCTGGTTTGATTTATGTGCACTAAAAGTTTCTGCAATGTGTTAACACAGAGAGCCTCAAACGTTATAAACAAAGCCAGTTCACTGTCCTTTAGACTTTGGGGTTGGGGGGTGCAGACTGTGGACAGTAGGAGCAGAAGATACCGGGAGTAAACAATGCCTCAGGCTGTTAGTCAGTGAGAGTAAAACCTGACCTAGCACCTGTGGTCAGTGGGGAAAAAATAATATACCCTTGTTGGTGCGATATCATTGGTATCCCTTAAACTCTTTTGTTGGTGTTGGTGGAGGAATTGTGCCTCATTGTTTGTGTCAGAGTAGGAATAGTGCCCCATCATTGGAGTCAATGGGAAGAAATGTGCCCCATTAATGGTGTCAGTGGGAGGAATTGTGCCCCATTGTTGTTCTCAGTGGTAGAAATTGTGCCTTATTCTAATGTTTTACCACAGGGGACCCCTTGAATGCAAGCAGATTCTGCTTCATAATCCATATTTTAAATTGTCAGTGGCCCATTGATTAAAATTCTCCTCACTTCCTGTTATATCTAATGCCTGTTACTTAGACAGGAAGTCATCGGACATCTACATAAACAAGGACTCACAGCAATAAAAGGTTGATTGGGATTCTAGACTTTCTTCACCGTAATCAAAATTATTATTATATATTTTATAATAAAAAATAAATTTGGCTGGATTGTGATAGTTTTGTTTTAGATCTACATCAACCATAATACACTTTTTCACAGTATGCAATTATAATGATGGTAGACAATCATTTAGAAACTATAAGTATTCTCAAGGATTCTTTCACATGGTACAAAGGGCAATGATGGTATGTAAATTTATCTTAAGAGCAAGTCTGAAAAGTTTTATTAAATAGCTTCTCTACAACATGCACTCAAGGGAGTCGGCTAGTTGTTCAGGAAAGCAAACTAATTAAACGGATCTATTTGTCACTTAGTATATGAGATTTCTGAACACATCAGGGGATTTGCAGTGAACTTTTGATCTTCATCTTTTGTACGTTGAAGGTACTTATGCAATTTATATATTGGTGTTGGCTGTGCTCCTCTTCCAGCCTATTAAATATTAAATAAATAGCAATATCTAACTCTTAACACAGCAGCACCCTGGATAAAACAGGTTTCCGTCTCCTTTTTCTTTTCTTAGCAAACTGGCACACGTGTTGTGTTTACTTATAATTACATTTTTAAAACTTAACCAGCATTAACCTATAGGGAAAACAATATACTGTACCTATTTATTTCTAAAGTTGGCAAATGCAAACATATTTCCTATAATTGTACTGAATCTTGCATAAGTTACATACATGCAGTAATATACTGTAACAATCTCAGCTTGTTATTGTTTTTACTTTTCGTAGCCTTACTATCTCTCCAGTGATATACAAAGTAGTACTTTGACATACAAAAATTATAACACATATTAAAAACAGATAAACAACATAAACCATAGGACTGTAACTTTTGTAGAAGCAAGCTTCCAATCTAAAAGGATAAGAGAAAGAGAGAGAGAGAGAGAGACAGGTATGAAGGATTTGTCTGAACAAAAATTTGTAGACGTCCTGGAATCATCACCTGATGGGATATAGACATTGATCAAGGTTATATGTCTTAACGAAAATAAGCATTTAAAGCGGTTCTGCACTCTGAAAAAAAATTTTTTTTTTTTTTAGGATGTAATATAAAGTGTGCTTACCTTTATTAGGGGACTCACCTGTTCCATCTTCCATCTCGATCGCCGCCGGTTTTCGTCCGATGAAGTTCCTCGTCTTCTTCTTTAGTGCTGGGGGCCATCTTGCCTGTGGGCATGTGAAACACCCACAGGGACTTTAGATGGCCCAGCATGCACTGCCGTTACTCGCGCGTGCGCAGTAACGGCTCATCTGCCGAGATCTCACGAGATTTCGGCAGATGCGGCCGAAATCTCGGGAGATTTCGGAAGATGTGGCCGAAATCTCGCGAGATTTCGGAAGATGCCCGCACTGACTGCTGGGATCAATGACACCAGATCCCAGGAGACAGTGCGGCGTGACGACGATCGACGCAAGACCCCGCCCGCCGCCGCAGAGGGAGAAGACCGGAAGTCTTCAATTACAAGGTAAGTAAAAAAAAAAAAAAAAAAAAAAACATTTCATTTAGTACTCTTTGCCTGATTTGGAAGGCAAAGAGATTTACTAAATGAAATGAGTGCAGAACCGCTTTAAGAAAGGAGTTGAAAGATTTGAAGGGTTGTTGAAGTCTTATATCATGTGAAAAGGAGTTCCAAAGAAAGCACAGCACAGAAGAAATCTTAATGAGATTTGGGTAAGTGATCATGGAAGATGAAATAAAGTTATAAAGGGAATAGATTTAGGAATGTACAACCAGACTGAAGAAGAACTATGGTAAGGTAACTGTTAACTGCTTTGTTAACTGCAGAACTTAAAACTGTATCCTCTGGAGTTGACAGCCAATGTAGAGACCAGTGTTGACCGGTCCCTAAGGGGCGCAGGGGCGTCACCCCCCCCAGTTTTGAACAATAGAAAAGTGATTAATAGAACAATTTATTTTTAAATAAATTATAATATGACTAACATGTTTTAACATCTTAAAGTTAAAAAATGTTACTCACAGCCGAGGATGGAAGCTCTGGATGAGTGAGTTTGGGGTGGAGGAACTTGACTTCAACCCGATAGAACACCTTTGAGATGAATTAGAGAGGAGACTTGAGCCAGGCCTTCTCGTGCACATCAGTGCCTGACCTCACACAAATACGTTTCTGAAAGAGTGGTCAAACATTCACATTGACTCACTCCTAAATCTTGTGGACAGCCTTCCCAGAAGAGTTGACGCTTTAATAGCTGCAAAGGGTGGGCCATCTCAATATTGAACCCTACAGACTAAGACAGGGATACCATTAAAAGTCATCTGTGTGTAAAGGCAGGCCTCTCAATACTTTTGGTAATATAGTGTATGTAAAGCTATACAAAATACTTTTTTTCTCATAGTCTTTTCCATGTAAACAAGTAGATTTTAAAATGTGGATACTAGTTAAAGCAGAACTTCACTCTCTCAATCAACATGGGCTATTTCTAATATATCAGTTTCTAAAGTATCATATTTACTTGATTTAAACATTTGTTTGCATTTCTTCAGTTACTTTCTGGTTTTCAGGCCTAGGCAAATGATGTAAAAAACCCTAGGACCCAGGAGTCTTCAGGAGGGGAGGGAGGGTTATCAGCTCAGTCCATGCCTTAGCTAACGGCATATGGAATCCAGGAAGTAAGTGCTACATGAATCATCTGCCCTTACTCAATATGGCCACTGCCAGAAATGCCAGGGGGTGTTTTTCAAAACGACTTCTCAGCAAAATAAAGCATGGAGACATAAATGGATGGAGGAGTTTGCTTTGAATATTAAAAATTTGTTATATAAAACCCAGACTGAACTATGAGAGACTCACCGCACCCAAACTCAAAGGAGGTCTGGGCTTGCCGGACATCAAAAAATATTACCTAGCTTGCCACCTAACGAGAACTATCGACTGGAATATACACACCTCCACCAAAGACTGGGTCCGTTTGGAAAATTCTTTAGCCCCTACTCCAGTAGCCCAAACCCCATGGCTACTTCCAAACCACTTCCCACCCATATATATGTCACATCCTTTGATCTCTGCAATTCTACATTCTTTTCGTCTTGCATGTCACAAATATCAGATCTCCTCACACTTAGGACCTATGACCCCACTCAGACTTAACCCTGATTTTTCACCGGGAATGCACTCTTCCTTCCTTACGGAACTTTGGCCGCACTCCAACGTTACAGCCCAACACTTCTTTACAAACAACTCTCGTATTCCGACCTACTGACGAAGCTACCTACTGACAGATCCCCATTTTGGATGTATGTTCAAATTAGACATATTCTCACTGCCAAGGCTAAACACACAGAATGGTCCAGATCTCTAACTCCTCTTGAAGACATGTGTAGTACGCGGGAACCACAGAGACACCTTATATCATTCACATACAACTTACTGTTTCCAAACCAACAATCCACAGACTCCTGGACCATAGATAAGTGGCATAGAGATCTCTCCACTACCATATCTGATAGAGATTGGGGGAAAATTTACACAATTGTCCACAAAGGTTCCCTTAACGTCTATGCCCAAGAAAACGCCTTTAAATTGATATCCAGATGGTACAAAACTCCCACATTATTGCATCGCATCTACCCGACAACCTCCACACTCTGTTGGACATGTGAAAAAGATACTGGATCCTTGATACACATTTGGTGGTCCTGCCCAAAACTCCAGCCATTCTGGACAGAGGTACATAGACTTACACAACAAATTTCCACACACACCCTAGATTACTCCCCGTCACAACTTCTACTACATCTTTCTTCCTCATCTAACAGCTCTTACCTCAGATCTTTACCCATGCATATGCTATGGCGGCAAACATGGGTGTCCCCACCAAATGGAAATCTAAGGAACCTCCCTCCTTGAAGGACTGGTTCCGACGTATTAACAGAACCGCAGAAATGGAAGAATTAATCCACCAAGTCAGAGACACCCCTTACAAATTTACTCAAATATGGTCCTGTTGGTTACACTTCCGAACGACTACCGAATATTCTAATATCCTTACTTGATCTCAGTTGGAGTTGGAGCTGTGGTGACTCACATTAAACCACCATACACACGACATGAATTAACCCTCGACCTTTCCTGAATGCCCCTCTTTACACTCCACCTAGATACGGTTGGATCGTTGTCCTTATATGTACACCATATATTTACATAACTGTGATGTTCCCCCTGCCAACCTAGATAATACTCACTCTTTTACCCTTTTTCCCCATACTTATACTATACTACCACCGCTTACCTAGCTATAAGCATACATCACTTACGCTACCCCAATTCAAGCTGTTTCTGGTTTGTTTTTCTCCACAACTGTCACTGCTACGACATGAAGGCACCTATCTTATCCCAACTTGCCAACATTCTCTTTACTATACATAGATTGATTCCGCTTAATATTGTCGATTTGATGAGTTCTATATTACAATTGTTACTATCTTGATGTATATTGTGTTAAGCGGCTGTGTCCGCTTTTCCTTTATCCTTGTTATGTTCTTTACAATTTTAATAAAAACGTTTATAACAAAAAAAAATTAGTTATATAGAATTTTTGGTTTGTGGTGCTCAGATGCAGTGCAGTTCCACTTTAACTTTAAGAGGCTCCTAAATATTTATTTATTTAAACTTACAATTAAGACTGTGCATGCTAGCTGGTAGCTGGCCAGCCTAAAGGGCTTAAGAATAAGTAGAGATAAAAGACAGTTATAAGTTAAAAAGAGTTAAGCAACTTTATCCTTTCAAACAGCAACACTAGTTATTGTAACTAAGGTAAATAACATCAGTAAGGTTGACGTTATTGTTCATTGCACAATGTGTCATGCCTATGCTCAACTAGAGTTACAGTTCAAAGTCAGCTCATTGTATTTTTTAAAAGCATACATATATACATTAATCATGTTATTGCTATTTCAATATGTTACATGTTATGTTTAACCACTTGCTTACTGGGCACTTACATAGTTACATAGTTGGTAAGGTTGAAAAAAGACACAAGTCCATCAAGTCCAATCTGTGTGTGTGTGCGCTTTTATGTCAATATTACATTGTATATCCCTGTATGTTATGGTCATTTAGGTGCCTAATAGTTTTTTTTAAAAGGTCTATGCTTCCTGCTGAAACCACTGCTTGTGAAAGAGAATTCCACATTCTTACCGCTCTTACCGTAAAGAATGCTCTACGCAGTTTTTGTTCCAATAGTTTTTCTTCTAATTTTAGTGAAACTTAAACCCCCTTCCTGCCCAGACCAATTTTCAGCTTTCAGAACTGTCACACTTTGAATGATAATTGCGCGGTCATGCAATGCTGTACCCAAATTAAATTTTTATCCTTTTTTTCTCACAAATAGAGCTTTCTTTTGGTGGTATGTAATCACTGCTGGATTTTTACTTTTTGCAGAAAAATTGAAAAAGACTGAAAAAAAAAAAAAAAAAAACTGTTTCATAGTTTGCCATAACATTTTGAAAACAGGTAATTAGTCTCCTTTATTGACGTGCGCTGATGAGGCTGCACTGATGGGCACTGATAGGTGTCACCAATGGGCACTGATAGGTTGCAATGATGGGCACTAATAAGGTGGCACTGATAGGTAGCACTGATGGGCACTGAGAGGTGGCACTGAGAGATGGCACTGATAGGTGGCACTGATTGGCACTAATGGGTGGCACTGATAGGTGGCACTGATGAGGCACTGATGATCACTGATGGGTGGCACTGGCATTGATAGGTGGCACTGTTGGGCAAAGGTAGATGGAACTGTGGGCACTGGTAGGTGGCAGTGCAATGGAAAAAATACAATTACCGATCTTCTGTTTACATCAGGTGGTACGGGGCTGGGATCGGCCCCTTACTCCGATCTGTGATCAGCCGAGTTTTATAGACTCGGTGATCACAGAGCGTGCTGCACGCTCCCCACAGGAGGCGCGCAGGCAGCTCATGCACGGGAGGACGTCTATTGACAGGATCCCGGCAATTAAGGCCTGCTCTGTAGCCGTCATTTGGCTATAGCGTGGGTGGGAGGAGGTTAAATGCGTTAACTAATCACCCACAATGAGCTACATCCAAGACTCAAACCGTTCTTTGAGCATGGTAGTGTTTGCCCATGTTTAGATGAACACAAAATATACAACTCTATGTGAATCTGTGCTTTTACATCCATCTGCTGAGACTGGGTGGTGGCCTGGCTTGTTTCAAAGATGAACACACAATCATTATAAAAGGAATCCCCACACCATCAGACTGCAGTAAAAGTCTTCCTTTACTGTTTGGCAGCAGGATACAGCGTACGCATTTCATGCTTACTTGCTTATAGATATAAATTACATAAGATCGCTATCTTGTTGTTGTACAATAAAGGAATAAGTTTGCCACAGTATGGCGGTACTGTAATTCCTTACCCAGATCATTTGCCTTTGTCTATTGTGTCCTAACTATGCAAATTTTTTGTAGGAATGCAAAAGTCAACCACTTTCTTTTTTGGTAGGAAGGGATAGCAAATAGTGCAGCCCTTACAGGTATCTGTAGGAAATCAGACACCGTGTTGTGTCATAGAAGTACACTACACCCCTCCCATAAGTAATACATGCTCAGCTATCTTTCTGTTATAAAAAATAAATAAATCTAGTTTACTAAAAACTGATAGAATATCCTTGATGAGACGGTCTGCAAAGCCAATCCACACTGTCTCTCGCTGTCCTACCAGATCCTGACACACACAGTGGACTCACCACCTTCAAAGTATCTAGATCAGTGGGAACGAGACTTACACACTTCATTCAACAGAAGGTTAGAATCATACAAATGACTCACAGGGCCTCCATAGCATGTAAAATTCAAAAGACTGATTAAATACTCTCGTGATGGCATAAGGTACCTACAACTTTGCATAAGATATTTTCACATGCCCCTCATTTTGTTGGCGGTGCCAAAAAGAGGAAAACTCTTTATTACACATTTTTGGTCTTGTGCAAAAATCAGAGAGTTCTGGGCACAGGTCAGACATTTGATATTTAAAGTAACATACATTTACATACTGAAAGGTTGTGGAGGCCTCCCTCCTCCATTTAACCCCAATGTCGTGAAACGTTATAAATGTTCTTTGCTAATACACTTTTTGAATGTAGCTAAAGCCTGTCTTCCAAATATTTGTAAACAGACGGTGACCTCCCTGGTCAGTTTATGGTTTGCTAAAATTTACTAAATTAAATTGATGGATTAATGACATTGGCGAATCATCAGGAAGATTGTTTCGGTAAAACGTGGTTCTTCTTGAATTTACTTGTTACCCCGATTATCGTGATATAGTGGGATCTCAGTCACAAAGTCTACTCATCTATGAATGGTTCTCTGAACAAGTTCAGAGACATGATGATGGATGTCCCTTGATGTGCTCAGCACAGGTTGTACACATTCTTCCACCCCAACCCTTTTCTCTTCTTCCAACTCAGCTTTCTCACTTTTCTCCTCATTCTACCCTCCATCTCTGAGCCAAGATGTTTAGCAATGCTGGGTCCTCCATAAATGCTTGGATGTCCTTGGAGGCATGCCTATTTTCCTATGTCTTTCTTTTCTTTATGCTCTGTTTAGTTTAACATGGTCCTACAGGGAATACCATTCCTCCACTGTTTGTATTGTTTTATAATGGAGAGAAGCATTGTCATGTTTGCTCTTTCACAAGTCTCTGTAAACATATTCATGGCATGATCTAATGTGGTCACCTTTAATCAGGTTTGCATGGCATACTGTCCTAGTTTTCTGTTCCTGACTGGCCTAAGTGAGTTGTTTTATATCCTGTCCTGTGATTTCTCTGTTATTCTAAACAATTATTTATGCCTGTATGACCTGAAAACCAAAAAAAAAGAATTAAAGAAAAAAAGAAATGTGCCAATTCCCTGTCATACTGCCCCTGACTGCTGGATCTCATATGCTCAGATGGAGTTGGTACAGTAGTTTAACACTGATTCTAATTATAAAATAAAGGATACAAGACACCTTAAAAGGATAAAACCTCACCAGCAGCACAAAGACTGAAGATTTGCCTTTTAAGGAATATATTGTTGCAGTTATCCTATGTTCTAAAGATAGGCTATTTAATTCTCTGTAATTAAAAGATGAAATTACAGTGTTTCAGGTACTACTATTTCTGTGTTACTCATCTAATTTCTACAGCTAAATCATAGGAATTAGGAGCACTGCATCTCAATCTGGAGAGGAAAAATAATGTTGCACAATAGTCTCCAACTACAATGTGTTTCTGAGAGATATTTTCAAAAGAGAGAAGTGCATTCGAGATAAACAAAATCCTTTATTGCACAAGGTTCTCGAACTTTGCAAGCAATCTATAGCTGAAGTCTTTGACATAACTAGGCCACACACAGTCTCGAGTGGCTGGTCAAACAGGAAGTTACCATTTCCAATTTTTAACATTTCACTTACCGCCAACTACAGGACTATATCAGGTTATAGTCACAGGGGGCCATGTTAAGCAATCATAACAAATAGTGATAAACCCACGACTTCTTTTAACTAAAAAAAGGTATCATTATTCAATGAAACTTTGATTCGGAGCAGGCTGCAAAAACACTCATTTCTACAGACTGTAACTCTGAATAGTATCAGGCAACACGTCTTGACAACAGAGCTACGCAACATAAATCTCGTGTGTTGTGGTGTTCAGGAATGTCAGAAAAAGTCATGTACTTTTTTCATTTTTGCATATACCTTGTAATATATGACATTTTGGTTCTTGGTTTTAGTAACACTTTAAACTGGTGTTAAACCCAAAAACAAACATTTATTATATTGCATCTTAGCACCATTTCTTAGATGTGATTGCTGTATTAGTTGTTTTTTTTTTAGGTTTTTCTTCTTTTATTTGCACCTGATGATCTTGCCAGTAGGTCTGTTGTTTATTTAACAGAACAAGCTGTCCTGCAAAATGTAGCAGTTTGAGGGTTGAGACAAACTATTTACCACAGGTAGAGGTGCTTACAATGATCAGATTTTATTTATTTCAAACCTTTATCCCAAAAGAAAATAAAACTGTTGCTCTAACTTCTTGTGTAACTGCAGTGCAAGCTGGGGTTTGGCTTCAATTTGTTAGTGTATTTAAATCTACTAGTACATCAAACACCCAGATTAACAAAGCTGCCATCTGCTGTGCCCCCTTTTGTCCTTCATCCAGAGTGGAGGCACTCTAGGTGTGTTACTGGCCAGATGACCAGGTGAAAACAGAAGGGAAAAAAAGCCTATAAAAAAAGAAATCTAATGCAGCCACCATATCTAATGATTGGTAAGCTGCAATACATTACATTTATGTTTTGGGGTTTAATACTGCTTTACCTAACGCTTGATTGTGCTTGGTATTTATCTCCTTAAATCAGCAAATACATAGGTCTTAAGCCCCATACACACGGTCGGAAAATCCGACCACCAAATCCATCGGATTTGGTCCGACGGATTTAGTCCGACACTGGTGTTGCATACACACGGTCGGACAATGTTGTCGGAAAATCCAATCATTCTGAACGTGGTGACGTTTTTTGCCTACGACGGGATTACGTAGAGGCTAGTAGCCAATAGCTTTGGTCTTGTAATGTGATCTGAGCATGCGTGGCACTTTGTCCGTCGGAATTCGCTACACACGATCGGATTTGGTGTGATCGGACTTTGTTGTCAAAAAATCTATCCAGCAGGAGATAGGACTTTGTCCGTCGGACAATCCGATGGAAACTGTCCGATGGTGCCTACACACGGTCGGAATTTCCGACAACATTGTCCGATAGGACAGAATCCATCGGAAAATCCGACCGTGTGTATGGGGCTTTAAAGTGATTCTAAAGGTTTGTGTCTTCTTCTCGGGTCTACTGCCATTTCTCCTGGCTCCTCCCCCTTGACCAATGTCCCCCAAAAGCAAGCCACTTGCTATGCTCCCTCCCATAAACCTCTCTATGTGTCCATACAGTCATGGCCGAAATTGTTGGCACCCCAGAAATTTTTCCAGAAAATCAAGTATTTCTCACAGAAAAGTATTGCTGTAACACATGTTTTGCTAAACACAGGTTTATTCCCTTTCTGTGTATTGGAACAAAACAAAAAAAGGGAGGAAAAAAAGGCAAATTGGACATAATGCCACACAAAACTCCAAAAATGGTCTGGTCAAAATTCTTGGTACCCTTAACTTAATATTTGGTTGCAAACCGTTTGAAAAAAATAACTGAAATCAGTCGCTTCCTATAACCATCAATAAGCTTCTTACACCTCTCACCCGGAATTTTGGACCACTCTTCCTTTGTGTGTTTCATTTCATTTAAATGTCGACGGATAGTTTGCGCTGACACTGATGCTCCCTGAGCCTGCAGGACAGCTTGAATTTCTTTGGAAATTGTTTGGGGCTGCTTATGCATCATCTGGACTATCCTGCGTTGCAACCTTTCATAAATTTTTCTCTTCCGTCCACGCCCAGAGAGATTAGCTACAGTGCCATCGGTTGCACACTTCTCGATAATGTTGCGCACTGTGGACAAAGGCAAATCTAGATCTCTGGAGATGGACTTATAACCATGAGATTGTTCATATTTTTCCACAATTTTGGTTCTCAAGTCCTCAGACAGTTCTCTTCTCCTCTTTCTGTTGTCCATGCTTAGTGTGGCACACACAGACACACATGCGGACCGTATGTCCGTTTTTCATCCATCCGTTGTTGGATGAAAAACGGACATACATGCATCCCTATGGGATAGCGGGTGTCAGTGGATGAGCATCCGCTGACACCCGCTATTGTCCGCCTCCGCTATTGTCCGATTCTGCAGACGGAGGAAAACCCTATTTTTCCATCCGTCTGCAGAGCGGATCGGATGAACACGGACAGACGCGATCCCCGCTGAGCAGCGGATCTTCACATGGGCGGATCAATACGGATCCGTCCCATGTGAAAGGGGCCTTAGTGAACTTTTTATCTGCTTTCAGTTTGATTTTTATATTGCCCACACCTGTTACTTGCCCCAGGTGAGTTTAAAGGAGCATCACATGCTTGAAACAATCTTATTTATCCACAATTTTGAAAGGGTCCAAAGAATTTTGACCACCCCATTTTTGGAATTTTGTGTGACATGTCCAATTTGCTTTTTTTTTCTCCCTTTTTTTGTTTTGTTCCAATACACACAAAGGGAATAAACATGTGTCTAGCAAAACATGTGTTACTGCAATACTTTTCTGGGAACGAGACTTACACACTTCGTTCATTGATCAACAGAAGGTTAGAATCATACAAATGACTCACAAGGCCTTTCTAAAAGGGAAACCTCGGCCAGCTTATAAACCTTTAACCCTAATGAGAGGTCAGACTTAAAGGCAATGGTATAAGGGCCCTTGTAGCAATAATGACAGCAATGTCCCCATTGCAGATCTGATAGTCTTCACCGGCAGTAGGAGCTCATTAATTGTATCCAATAATGTGTAATAGCAAGCAATAAGGTTTCTTGAAATGGTAGAAGCTTAAGGTGTCTATGCACATTGTTCAAGATAGGTTCAGTAAAGTATTTCCAAGGTAAAGATGTCTGCGCAAAGTGTCCCAGTGAAACCGTAAGAAAAGGATTTGTAAAGGTGGGCGATTGCCATCTCACCAATGACCAGGCGATAATGCCCTCCAGACAGCAGGATCCGCTGTATCGATCTCCCGATGTAAAGCTCAGAACACAGGTTGGCAGGCATATCCTCTGTATCAACCTGGAGTAGATGTTTTCCAGTGGCTCTTGTCCCTGTTCTGTTGCCCAGAAGCTGCATCCAAATTCAGGTTCAAGTTCTACTTCAGACTCTAGTTCTGGTTCATGGACTATTGCTCTCTCTGCAAGATAAGTAGGAGGAGTGGGAGCATCCGTTACACTTGGCACTTCACTGGGTTCCACCTTGACCTCCTCTTCTCCTTTTGGTGGGTGAGGATCTAATGTTTTAAATTTCAGGCAAAGGAAGACATATCCTCCTCCTAAAGGGTGTTCTTTGACGGTCTTCTTCCTCAGTATCAGGGGTGTATCAGTACCAGTATCAGTACCAGGGATGATGGAATCATCTTCCGAAGAAGAAACCCACAACCAAAATATTGAACAAGAAAAAAAAAAAATTACAATGTATTGTTATATTAATGAAAATGTTTTCAATAAAAATATTGAACAAGAAACCCACAACCAATCAAGGGTTAGTTCTTCATTGTCACTCTCCTCTTCAGAGAGTGTGGGGGGCAAGTTTTCCGGGCCCTAGGCCCCAGCGTCAGGGACTGATACGTCTCTAAGGAAAGGGGCGTTGGTACTCTAACAGCCACTGATATGGACAGCAAATGGTTTTGATGCCAAGTCTTGAGAGGGCCGGTCTTCCTGTGTACCAGGCTCAATCTGGTACACAGGGAGCCCAGGTAGTCGTTTACAGATATTTAAGATTGGGACTCGGTGCGCGTGCGCGGCGGCCGCGATGTCCGCCGGGCACCCGCGATTTCCCAGTAACACAGCAGGACCGTGGATCTGTGTATGTAAACACGCAGATCCACGGTCCTGTCAGAGGAGAGGAGACCGATGGTGTGTTCTCAATACAGAGAAACACAGATCGGTCTCCTCCCCTTGTCAATCCCCTCCCCCTACAGTTAGAATCACTCCCAGGGAACATGTTAACCCCTTCAGTGCCCCTAGTGGTTAACCCCTTCCCTGCCAGTCACATTTATACTAAATCAATGCATTTTTCATTGCACGGATCGCTGTATAAATGTGAATGGTCCCAAAAATGTGTCAAAAGTGTCCAAAATGTCCAAAATGTCCGCCGCAATATCGCAGTCACGATAAAAATCGCAGTTTGCCGCCATTACTAGTAAAAAAAAAATAATAATAAAAATGAAATAAATCTAACCCCTATTTTGTAGGCACTAAAAATTTTGCACAAACAAATCAATATATGCTTATTGCAAATTTTTTTTACCAAAAATATGTAGAAAATACGTATTGGCCTAAACTGAGGAAAAAATTTGGTTAAAAAAAAAATTTAAATTGTATATTTATTATAACAAAAAGTAAAAAATATAGTTTTTTTTTCAAACTTGTTGCTCTTCTTTTGTTTATAGCGCTAAAAATATAAACCTCAGAGGTGATCAAATACCACCAAAAGAAAGCTCTATTTATGGGGACAAAATGATAACAATTGGGTACAGTGTTGTATGACCGCACAATTGTCATTCAAAATGTGACAGCGCTGAAAGCTGAAAAATTGCTTGGTCACGAAGGGGGTGAAAATGCACTGTATTGAGATGGTTAAATATCGCTAGCCTGGACCACTACTTAATTACCGCATGTATTTAATTATTTATAGTTTAATGCCGCAAAACGGCATAGTGAAATTACAGCTTCGGGATCGCATGCAATATTTAGGGAAGATGTATCTGGACACCTAAATACTGCATGCAATCTTCTTTAGTGAATGAAGCCCAGTGGCCCAAAAAACTTCTTTCTGCAAGCCTTACCTGAATGTGGATGCTTATACATTTGAATGGGGCCATACTCCAACACTACAAAAGCATACTTACTGACTGTCCTGGATTTGTGAGAATGCAAATGGGAAATGTATAAGAAAGTGAAATGAAATCCAAAATGTTACTGTTGCCATGACAGCAAGAGACGATAACTTCCATTGGGGACCTTGCTAATCAAATACATCAAGTACTTTACTAATGCATAATACATTTTGGCTGTGTTTCTAACCCTATTTTGATACATTAGAATCAAATTAATTTGTACAAAAGGTCAATGTTATGCCTGTTGTAGAACCATGGCCATTTTAAATGAATTTACCATCCCAAATTAAAGTACATTCTCTTCCTACAATGGCTTGCTGGATGCACAACAATTAAAGGTGTTCCTGGATTATTTTGAAATGTTGACAACTATGGTACTGCTGCTTCTGAGTGAGTGAGAATAGAATTAGAATATTCCGAGTTTGATTTAGCTTTTTATAATTTTTTTTAATTTAGCTTTTTAGCATTTGATGACATTTATTGGGCTTCCCACTGTTCTCTTTGCTAGAGGTCCTGACATGAGGAATAAAACCCTACTTCTACCCCACAGAAACACAGTGCAGAAAAAGGCAGGGTAAGTCAGTAATGGAGAAACAACACTAGTGACTAGGGTTGAGCGAACCCGAACTATAAAGTTCGGGTCCGTACCGGACTTTTGGGTGTCTGGGACCCGGACTGGAACCCGAACTATTGGCTGTAAGTTCAGGTTCGGGTCCGGTGTTCAGCGCTGTATTGGCGCCTTTTTAACAGCTGCAGGGCAGCCAATCGACGATTGTTTCACTAGTGTGCCCTTAGAAGCCATGCCTACTAATGGCATGGCTGTGATTGGGCAGTGCAGCATGTGACCCAGCCTCTATATATAGTCCAGACACACAGCACACAGCGTCATTCTGCTATAGACAGGTTCCTGTGCTGCTGAGAGGATTTTAGGAGTTAGTGTGATAAAGTCAGTCAGTCAGTCAGTCCACATTCCTTAACTTTTCTTCTAATTAGTTAGATCAGTGAGCGATCTACATAGCTAGAGTAGAGTAGGGAGTTTCTTTATTAAGCAAAAGAAAGAGGCAGAGAGAATTATTGAAGAGATTCCTAAATCAATTGTACCCTGGCTGGGGTGCAGTGCACAGTCTTTTAACAGTTCCATGAGGCCAGTGCCAGACAAAATATAAAAGTTTTAGAGATACACCATAGTCTGTGTGTATTCTGCTATTGGAAAAACATTGCATAAAAATTCAATTTTGCTTTTTTTTTTTTACCCAATAGCATTTTCTGCGTGTTCATACATACACGCTGTAGACACTATCCATGTATTCTGATATTGCAAAAACATTGCAAAAAAATTTAATTTTGCAGTGTGTTTTTTTTTCCCAATAGCATTTTCTGCGTTTTCATAAACGCTTTACATACTGTCCGTGTATTCTGATATTGGAAAAACATTGCAAAAAAATTTAATTTTGCTTTGTTTTTTTTTCCCAATAGCATTTTCTGCGTGTTCATACATACACGCTGTAGACACTATCTGTGTATTCTGATATTGCAAAAACATTGCAAAAAAATTAAATTTTGCTGTTTTTTTTTCCCCAATAGCATTTTCTGCGTGTTCATACATACACGCTTTAGACACTATCCGTGTATTCTGATATTGGATAAAAATTGCCAAAAAATTTAATTTTGCAGTGTTTTTTTCTTCCCAATAGCATTTTTCTGCGTTTTCATAAACGCTTTAGACACTATCCGTTTATTCTGATATTGGAAAAACATTGCAAAAAAAATTAATTTTGCTGTGTTTTTTTTTCCCAATAGCATTTTCTGCGTGTTCATAAACGCTTTAGACACTGTACGTGTATTCTGCTATAGACAAAAACACCCATTTAGGGCGAGATCATAAATTTTGAAAATATGAGGAGATCATCAAAAAGGGGACGTGGCCCGGGTCGTGGTGCTGCTGGTGGCGCTCCTGTTGCAGGGAGAGGACGTGGTCGATCTGTGCCAGCTACACGCACTAGTGAAACACCTTCCTCAGGTGCGAGTAGGCGACAGAGCCTGCAGCGGTATTTTGGCGCGCCTAATGAGGCTGTACGAATGTTGAGGCCAGGACAAGTACAGGCGATAGTAGATTGGGTTGCTGACAGTGCCTCCGGTTCCTTCACATTGTCTCCCACCCAGTCTCCTGATGAAAGTTAATAATTTTTTCCAGAAAATGTGTATTCTGGGGTATTCCCACCATATGTGCGGCATCGTGCCGTTGAGTTTCTGAGGTTCCTAATGACTTCCCCCACCCCAAAGCACCTATGTTGATGAGGACAAGGGCCTCTTCCCCACAACCCTGGCCGTTGGTTGTCAGGGTCTGCGGGCGGGGGGATTTAATAAGGGGGCACCCAGATCCCAGCCCCCCACCCTATGTGAATGAGTATGGGGTACATGGTACCCCTACTCATTCACCTAAGGGAAAATGTGTTAAAAAAAACACAACACAGGTTTTTAAAGTACTTTATTAGACAGCTCCGGGGGTCTTTTTCCGACTTTGGGGGTCTTCTCGCCGGGCACCTCCGCTATCTTCTGCTCTTTTACCGCTCTTTTACTAGCGGAGGAGCCCGGCTTTCTCCTTCATCGCTGCCGCCATCCGGGGGGTCTTCTTCCGACTTCGTTTCTTCTGCCGGGCCTCCGTTATCTTCTTGCAGCTCTTTTGCTAGCATTGGCCCGGTCTTCTGGGTCTTCGCTGTTGTCGCCGTCTTCTGCTTCTTCTTCTTCGTTCTTCTCCCGGTGTTGACATGACGCTGTCTCCGCTTGTAATGGCCGGGACGCGTTGCGCGGCCACTTATATGGGGACAAGGGGTGGGGTCACCGGCTGATGTCACATGGTGACCCCGCCCCGGGACTGTGACATCATAAGGGGTCATCATGTGACATCAGCCAGTGACCCCGCCCCCTGTGCCTATTTAAGTGGCCGCGCAACATGTCCCGGCCATTACAAGTAGAGACAGCGTCGTGTCAACATCGTGTGTGGGCAAGTCCGCTCATTCGTAAAGTCCGGCGGACCTCCGCTGGAAAGTCCGGCAGATTGTCCGCCGGGCTAAGTCCATCGGACTAAGTACGCCGGATAGTCCGATCGTGTGTACGCGGCATTACTCACTATACTGAGTCTATAGATTCTATGGAGGAGAGGTACTGTCATCCTAAGACAACACTACAGAACACCTACCCTTTCAATCTTCTCTATAACAGACAGACAGACATAATCCACAGAGATAGCTAGGAAATAATGCTAATTGATAACAGTCAGCATAGGCAGAGTGCAAATATCCATTGTTAGGGTTAAACTAAACAATAAAATCAGAGAAAGGAACCTAATAGCGGGTTTCAGAAGATACACGAGTGCACATACTATTATCAACTTTATTGAGCTTCCCAAGAGTTCAAGAAGCTCATTGTAGAAATACTGAATTCTACAATAAAAGACTCTCTATTGGTTGGATAAACTCAGTGCACTGACCTGAGAAATTCCAGGGGGCATGACAGAATGCTAACTTTGAACAAGAACAGTCATTGAGAACTTTGGGAGACAAAAGTAAGTGTAGGAACCTATTAGTTCTTCTGTCTTCCACTGTCAGCTTTTAGGCTGTTTCACACTAGGGGGGTGCGGGGCGGCGACGGTAAAGCAGCGCTATATTTAGCGCTGCTTTACCATCGTTTTACCCGCGGTATGCGGCCGCGGTCTCCCATTGATTTCAATGGGATGGAGCGGTATAGGAGCGGTGAACACACCGCTCCTTCACCGCTCCAAAGATGCAGCTAGCAGGACTTTTTTACCGTCCTGCTAGCGCACCGCTCCAGTGTGAAAGCCCTCAGGGCTTTCACACTGGAGACACAGCAGCAGCTGTTTCGGGTCGGTTTGTAGGCGCTATTTTTAGCGCAATAGCGCCTGCAAACCGCCCCAGTGTGAAAGCAGCCTTAAAGAGGAACTGAATTTATAGATGTTATAGGGGAAATTTAGAAATGATAATTCTGTCTAAGCAATACCCCCAAAAATGTACCTTTTGTGTGGTAATTCCTCCTGGAAAATAGCAGTGCACTTCCTGTCCTGATATTTGAGAATGCACAGGCAATCCTATGTAGATATACAATATATATATATATATATATATATATATATATATATATATATATATATATATATATATATATATATATATATATATATATATATATGTCTATTATATCTTTTCATGACAACAACAACACTGAAAAAAATGACACTTTGCTACAATGTAAAGTAGTGAGTGTACAGCTTGTATAACAGTGTAAATTTGCTGTCCCCTCAAAATAACTCAACACACTGGCAACAAAAGTGAGTACACCCCTAAGTGAAAATGTCCAAATTTGGCCTAATTAGCCATTTTCCCTCCCCGTGTCATGTGACTCTTTAGTGTTACAAGGTCTCATGTGTGGATGGGGAGCAGGTGTGTTAAATTTGGTGTTATCGCTAAGTGAAAATGTCCGAATTGCCTTAAAAGGCCCATTTCTTTCTTTTTGTAAAAGTAAAATATTTTTTTTTTTTTTTTGCTTTTAAGTGTAAATGTGAGATATGAGGTCTTTTTGACCTGCTTTTTGATGTTTACAGGGACAGTGTAGAAATAAAAAATAAACAGTAAGACCCCTTTCACACTGGGGCATTTTTTTAGGCGTTTTTCAGGCGCTTTAGCGTTAGAAAAAAGCGCCTGTAAAGCACTTGAAAAAAAGCCTCATCTTCAATCCCAATGTGAAAGCCGATTGCTTTCACACTGAGATCTTTCACACTGGGGCGTTTTAGCGTTAAAAAAGCGCCTGTAAGGGTCAGGAATGGTCCTCCTCACCATGGGGCAGGACGTGCTGATGTAATGCACAGCACGGAGGGAGGGGCTCGATCCAGCGGGCGGTCGTATGCGGTGTGAGCCGAGAGGAGGGAGCATGCTGACGATCGATGGAGCGTGAGAGGCTCCGAGATCTCATCCTCCGACCCCCTGGAACCACGAGCAAGCCGCCGGAACAAACACCAAGCGGAACGTTCTCTAGGAGACTCGGTGTGCAACAACCTCTCTCCTCCCCGAATCACCCCCCGCCGCCGCCGCATCGTTTTCGACTCCACGGGTCCTTTCTCCCCCTCACGCCATAGGACATCCCGGTATGTGAGTATAACGCCCACAGCAGAACGCATACAGCGCTCTCCGCGAACGGCAGAAGAGGTAAGCAGGCTTACTTACAAGATTGGAATCAACAGGGACTGCTTCTTTTTTCTTTTTTTTTTTTTCCTCACTTTGCCATAAGAGGCCCCTTGAAATGTTTATTGACCATTTGATATTGGGTTAAAGGAAAAGCTGGACCTCTCTAAAGGATGCAAAATGTGGTGTATTCTAAATACATACTGATTAATGTTATAGGGCTGGTCTTATTTCTGCACCCTGATCTGCGCTGTATAGCATGTTATACTGGAAGGTGAAGTGAACTATGAATAATCCAAGGAGGCGCGCCATGGTTAAATCCCTACACGTATGAACAGTTGAAGTCAGATTTAGTGGGCCAATCTGAGTATCTGACCTGAGCATAGAACACATTGATGGTCATGAATGCTTTATGTACCCCTACATTTAGGGGCGAACGTTCCTATATCTTATAAAACATACCGGAGTTGACAGAAATAAAGGGGATACGCTCTTAAACAAAATATAAGATTATTGCTTAAACATAAGGTGTAAGCTGGTCTCCCTCCCCCTCCCTTTCAACCCTGGACGTGGGGGCAGGCCCGCGCAGTTTCCCCAGACGTCGGAGGGCGTGAGGAGCTAGAGCGGGGTTGTGGGCTGGCGGAGAGCCTAAAGAAGGAAAAGAAGGGGAAAAAAAGGGGAAGTGTGCCAGCCTGGTGCCTCACCGCCGACGCCATGCCCAGAGTCTGTGAGAGTCAGGGGGACAGGAGATAAGACCTGGATAAAACAGCCTCTATTAAATTCAAACCATAAAGGTGACTAAACGATCAGAGAGAGAATACCCCTCTCCCTGTAAGATAGGCCCCCCCCCTTCCTTACACCCGTATTATATAAAATATACACGGGGAGCAAAGAGCTAAAAATAGGGGAGCTTGGATTCCCGCGGGATTTGGGCTTTGTATCCCCCTAAGCATACGGTGCAACTAGGAAGGAGATATAGGGCAGGGCTGCCTCTATCCCTCACTACATAATAGATGCAAATAAGTTGGGTGGACCCATGAGGAATGCGGGGCACCCATGTCTGATTAAGGATCACCATGCTAATATTCTGAAGTGGGGACACTGAAGAGGACTAAACTGAGGAGCCCTGGATAACATCGGGGGATCCCTCAGATAAGGGGATAAGCTTACTAGGGAAGTGGAAAGCACGCTCTGCAGCAAATCATCTCATATTGTATTGGGCCTCTTCCTTGTCTTTTTTGTGCTTTTTTCCTCTTCTTTTTTTTTTTTTTTTTGGTTGGGGGTAGACCGAAATAGGCTATTCAAACAGGAAGCACGGTTTGGACATTTTGATCTTGTCAGTTTTCCTTGTTACATTCAGAATAAACCCTATATTACTATAACGGAGGGAAGACGCCCCAAGGCTAGGAATATAAACCTCTTTGGGCAGAAGGGGCAGGTCGGTTGATGCTATCTCTCCCCTAATTGCTCCTCCCCAAGCTTGGGAGCGACAGTAGCAAACTGGGGAAAAGAATCAGAGGGCCTCGCAAGACTAATATGAGTCAATCCACAAGAAAGGGGTTACCGAAGACCCCTAAAACATCAACATTTACCATAAAACAATACCTGAAGACAGGAATAAGCCCACACTCTAATAGTACGGACCAGATACAAAATCCCACTATGGAAAGAAGGAGGGGGAAGGAGAAAAAGTCGGGGGAGAAAGAGGACCCTCCTATAGGTGATTGTTCAACGGGGAGTGAAATGGACATCACTAGAGCAGAAGAACAAGCGGCAATCGCCCAACTGCCGACAAAAGTAGATATGGCAGAGATGCTACTAAAAATGGAAAACACCATAAAAGGGGAGATAAAATTATTGAGAGAAGACATGGGATCACTACTCACTCGTGTGGAGTCAGTGGAGGAGAGAGTAGAAAAGCAGGATCAAGATATCAATAAGCTGGATGAGAAGATCAAAATACTTCAATCAACTCTTAAGCCCCATACACACGGTCAGACTTTTTCATGGATTTTGTCCGATCGGACAAGGTTGTTGAAAAATCAGACCGTGTGTATGCACCATCGGACAGTGTTCGTCGGTTTGTCCGACGGACAAAGTCTTATCTCATGCTGGAAATCTTTGCCGTCAACACGGTCCGATCACACCAAATCCGAGCGTGTGTACGCTTGTCCGACGGACAAAGTGCTACGCATGCTCAGAAGAAATTCTGTGACGGAAGCGCTCGGTCAGGTAAAACTACCTTTCCTAATCGACACAGCACATTCGTCACGCTGCAATGTTAAAATGTCTTTAATGCAGCGCATTCTCTTTTTCTTTACAATGCAACAAGAATGACATCTTTTAGCTGCTCCTATTCACCCGCACTTCTCACAAACTTACTTCTTTATTACTTTGCAGCATTTATACACTACATGTTTATTTTGACTCTGAACGGAAAAGAATCTTTGTTATTTTTTTACCATGATTTGTCTTTTTTTTTTTTTTTTTTGGGGAATACATATTGGAATGTTTTTTTTTTTTTTTTTTTGGAGGGGGGTTGTGTGTCTCAAATTAACAAAAACACATTATTAACATTTGTATTTCTTGCTTAAATTTACTAGGAGGTTGTTTGTTGTTGGTGCCCCTTGTTAATTCTACTTTAGGATTAGTGAAATGTACCTGCTTAAAAACTGTCATTGTAGCAAAGTAAAACACAATAGTCAATGATTATTTCAAATCCAAAAAACCTTTATTTAGGTCACACCAACAAACCAAAGAGGAACGCAGCCATGGTGAAACTTGGGGAATTTGCAAAGTCTTGGCCCCCCACGGCAACCATCATTGTTCAAGCGTAGAAAATTGGGGGCCTGAGGAGTACGTATATTAAGGGGAGTGCAATCTGGTCGTGAAGTCCAAAGTATCCGGAACTGCAGCAGATGCCATCTAGGTCCCCAGGCTCTGGTACTACAAGAGGCTCCATCTTCTCTCACACCAGACTGATTCCAGGTCGTCACTCTCAGGTCTTCCTTCCACGCTTCCTTGCACGCTGTGGCTGTCGTGCTGGTGGGGTGGCAGAAGGAGGAGGAGGAGGAGGAGGAGGAGGCGGAGCATGGTAAGTATGGCAAACATGTGTGACTGGGGTCATCTCCCCAGCCCTACCCTTATTTAGGACATGGAGGATGAGCCCCTCACACATGTTGCGTTGCCTCACCTCCATACCCATCATTTTTGTGACAACCACCGAGCCAAAGGTCTCCTCATCGGCGGGTGTGGCATGTAGGGAGTCTGAAGCCTCTCTGATCATCCGGAGCGCTGACTGTGCCGCATAACCCCCCCTTCTCGCCCTTTTGTATGGAAGGCGGAGGGGAGGGGTTTGGCTGTCAGTCAGGCTCCGCGGCCTAGCCCCCTCTTGGCTGCCACTACCCAGCTGGTGGCTGCCACTAACCCCTTCCTCCTCCTGACTGCCACCTTCCACAGCCACCTCCTGGCTGAGGTCTTCCTGTGTATGAAAAAGGGACATAGTTTCAGTTATTTGTTCATCAAACACACACAATTTTCATCTAGTGACTGTTGCAAAATGTTTACAAATAGAAAACCATACAATTCTCAGCCCAGCAGTTTAGATTCTGGCCCCAAATGTCTCCAACACTACTGTCAGTTGATATGTCAAACACGTTAGGAACTAAGCAATTGTGGATCCTGAATTAAGTGAACATCATTCATTATTCCCATAAATGTTAACAAAACTACTATACCTGGAACAAGCTGGGCTCCTCCACCTCTTCCATACTGGAAGGCCCAGGTTGCTCCTCGGAAGCCTCATCAGGGGTGGCCTGCGCGCAAGGAAGCATGGAAGGAGGAGTCGAGGTTGGCTCCGTGACATCAGTCTGGTCTTTCAGAAAATGGAGACTCTGATAGTACCAGAGCTTGGGCACATAGACCTCATCTGCTGAAGTTGCAGTTTCCTCAGACTTCACGACCTTCTTGCGCTCCCTGATATACGCACTCCTCAGGCTGCCAATTTTCTTTCTTATATCATCAACAGTTGCCGTCGTGGAACCTTGGCTTGACAAATTCCACAAGTTCCTCCAGGGCTGCGTGCCTCTTTGGTTTGTTGGTGTAATGTGGGTGTTTACCCTGCCATAAAAGGGGAATTTCCCTGAATTTCGCAATGAAGAGGGGGAGAAAACTCACGTCGTTGAATCCCTGCATAATCTCTGCAAGACACAACACCACACAAAACCCTCTCAATTATGTCAGTCTAAACTCTCCTAATCTTCTCCATAAAGAAGCCTCAAGTTCAAATCAGTCTAGGCTAGTTATGTACTAACGTCAAATTGTACCTTCGTTTGTAGCGATCGTCTCGTGTGAGTTTTCTCTCCCCTCGTCTCCCAGATCGTGGCTACGACACAGGCGTGTGACGTTTTATATACAGTGCGCATGCGTCAAACTCCGCCCGCCCCTGACGATCGTTCTCGTCTATTCCCCACCCCTTCTCTTTACGGCGCAGTGGGGAGAGCACATGGCGGGGACACAGCAGGTGCGCCACAAATATCCCACCAACGAGGAGGAGGACGAGGAAAGTCCGGAGGCAGAAACGTCCCGATCCCGGAGCCTGAAATTCAAGGCCTCCAATATGTCATTTGGAGAAATGTTGGAGATGGTGGACATATTAAAGAGGAGCGACTATGATGGGAAGTATGGGCCTTACCTCAACCCCAATGTCCGCAAGGCCAAGATCATGTCTAAAGTTGTGAGAAGGCTGTACAATCATTTTGGGGTACAACGATCCAAGGAGCAACTGAGGAAACGCTGGTCAGACCTGAAACTGAGGGAGGCCGATCAGTACAGAAAGATCAAGCGAATTCTTCTAAAAAGTAAGTAGTTGTGTTTTGTGTTTGATTTCTTGCTTGCATACTGCTCCATTGTGGTTTGATTTTTACAAAGTTGTACATTCCAAAATGGCCACTTTCAGGTTCGTCTGTGCATTCGATCGTACTCAGCCTCGATCTTTCTGCCACTGTCATGGTCGTGTGTGTGTCCATTCGATCGTACGCAACCTCGATCGTTCGGCCACTTATAATACGAGGTTTGGTGTTTTTTGGGGGGAAAGGAAGTTTGTTCTCACTAGAAATGTCATCAAGAATGTAAAGCCAATTTATTCAATGTAAAGGAGAGGTCACCCAGTAGCTGTTTACCCATCTGGACTCTAGAGCACTAGTGCTGGGACACCCAAACCCCCTTTTTATTAGGCTTTTCCACACATGTGCTCCAGTGGATACTAGAGGGGGGTCTCCATCACACAAACTTCTACCAAAAAGCTAGTCAGTTTAGCACCTTTACAAAGTGACTACATTCATGTAGTTGACATTTGTAACTGGCCAAACTAAAATAGTGTCCGTCACTTTCAAGCAATGTTTGTCATTTCCTATTTCTGCCCTCAATAGATTGTGTTGCTAAATCTTCCTTTTGTACATTCTCATAGGGGAGCGAAAACTTGGGCCGTCTGAGGAAACCCCCAAACCAACACCTCCCAAAAAAGGGGAAAGAGCAGAAGCAGAGGAGGAGGAGGAGGAAGGAGAGATCATCGAACTTGGAGAAATTGTCACCACAACAGGTGAGTGTTGGAGAACACAGCTACTGGTAAGCTAATCCATGTATGGCTGCCTCATTTCCAACACCCCATTTTTGTTTGTTTTGGGTTTTTAGGTGACGTGGATGTTGTGGAAGAAAAATCGCACTTTACCACAGAGAGTGCCCACGTACTCATCGGAGAGATAATGGTCTGCAATAGAGATCTAGATTACATAAAGCAAAACATCAATGATGTTCAACAAAAATTGAAGAACATCATTGATGTTTTAGGAAAAATATGAAAACGCACCAAGTAATTAACACACATTTGTGCCAGCTTCTGAACACATTTGCAACTTAAAAACTGTGTGAAATTTGGAACATGCACACATTGTGTCCACATGTGCTAGCTCCCATCATGGTGGATGAATGCCAACGTTTTTTTGGGGGTGCAAACACTTTACGAACTACGAAAGTGGTTGTGGTGAAGGGGTTGCACCCCCAAAAAACGTCCATTCATCCCCATGATGGAAAATGGCACTTTTGAAGCTTCTAGGCATGTGTTTTACCATCTAATGACCATTTTCAGACCCAAATTGTGTGCATGTTCCAAATTTCCACTTTTCGGGGGTGACCCCCCCATGTGATGAAGGCAAGATCAAACACACTTTGAACATATAGTCATGTCTGATCTTGTCTTCACTTTACAAAGTTGAACTTTCCTAGTTCATAGGTTCTGTTTTGCTCCATGTCTGGTTTTACCAATTGCGGAATGTTTGTAAACAATGTTGTAAATAACCAAGATGTTGTCAGTTTTGGCGTGAAGATTGTAAACGCACTTGTGAAGGTTTTCCTAGTAAACTTTTTTATTTTTCTAAATGTGTGGCTTCCTTATTTCAAAAACACAATGCATTATGTATGTAAAATGTAAAGGATATGGGGGGCAATGGGTGTTATTTACTAAAGGCAAATCCACTTTGCACTGCAATTGTCTTGCCCAGGGAACTTTTTCAATGCACTTGTAGAGCATAGCGGATTTGACTTATGTAAATAACACCCACAGTGCTTTGTACGAAAACACGGAGCACAGCATTTTTCAGAATACACACATGTCAGACCTGGTGATGAAAAGGAGTATTTTGGCTGTCAGTTAGGCAGGACAAACCTTCTCTAGACCAAAGATTAGGTAGCAAACACACAACATGAGAAGAATCTTTTTGGGAAGAAGAGACTGTTACCTCCTTTTGCCCAGAAAGTGCATTCCCACTGTCGAAGGCAAAGGGAAAAAATGTCAAGGTAAAATAAGCTAAAAACAAGACTGAAATGACAAGAAATCATAGGTTGGTTCAAATATCAGATTTATTAAAAAATGCCTCTCACACATCGTCAGGCAGAGCAATGGCCCCCCTACCCACAAAGTACTCCATATATTGGTCGCGGACCACGCGGGCATTTAGAGGGGGCAAGCCTGGACGTGCCACTCGAAGGGCTGTGAGGTCCGCATTTGGAGGGCCCTCCACATCTGGGCCAACGGGCACCACATAGTTCCTGTTATGTCTTTTGAGGAAGTTGTGCAATATGCAACAGGCAAGAACTATGTGGTTCAGTTTGTATTCCGCCAAGTTAAAAGCCGTCAGGAACAGGCGGAAGCGGCTGGCCAGGATGCCAAAAGTGTTCTCCACCACTCTTCTGGCTCTGGACAGCCTGTAGTTGAAGACCCTCTGGTCCGGGGTGAGGGTCCTCATCGGGAACGGCCTCATCACATGGGGAGTCAACACAAACGCTTCATCTGCGACAAAGACAAAGGGGAGTCCTTCGGCATTCTCCTCTGGAGGTGGCAAGCACAGACTGCCACTTTGGAGACGCCAGTAGAACTCCGTGTGCGTAATGGCCCCACCATCCGATATCCGGCCGTTCATCCCCACGTCCACATACATAAACTCGTATGTCGCCGACACCACCGCCAACATCACTACACTATTAAACCCTTTATAATTATAATAGTAGGACCCCGAGTTGGGCGGTGGGACGATGCGGACGTGTTTCCCATCAATTGCCCCTCCGCAGTTAGGAAAGTCCCAACGACTGGCAAAGTGGGAGGCCACAGTCTGCCATTCCTGTGGCGTGGAAGGGAACTGTGGAGTGAAACAAGAAAAAATAATTAGTCACTTTGCACCTAAACATTGCAAGCAGATTAGACAATCAACATCTTGGAACAAGAGCATTGTATAAAATTGGAGGCTGGAAAGTATTTGCACAGAAAAGTAGAGGCTCCCCTTCACAGATTACTCACCCCCCATCAATCCCCCCACTTCTGATGGGCCATTGGCAATAATTAGGGTTTTGGGGGGGGGGACAGGTAACCCTCTGCACTTCATTGATTGGCAAATGGCTCAATAATGTGTGCTAGTTTGGCCAGATCCTCTGTACTTAACACTATTGGCAGCCCCCAGGAAAGATAAAATAACATTTCAACCCCCCCCACCCCAAAAAAAGGCAGGCACATTGTGACATTCTGAAATTACCAAGAAAGCTAATAGGAGGGAAAGAAGACAAAAAATTAGGAAATGGAATGTATGGAGGCAGCCCCTTGCACTACATGCTTTGCTGAATTCATCCCTAAAGATGCCCACTATAAAGAGGTAGGTATATAGTGTGTATGGACCTTGGGAAAGCCAGCAGATAAAGGATTGGTACCATCTGACAGAGCAGTTGGGGGAGGGGGTTCCTAATGAGTTTGCCACCCCCCCCCCCCCCCCCCAACAACAACAAAAAAATTTCTAAAGGGGCTCTACATGAAGTAAACCACACAGCAAACATTTGTGCATATTTTAGGGGGGGGTTTGGGGACAAACAATACTATGCAGCAGACAAAAGACATTGATTAAGTGACTAGGCCATAGGTGTCTATTGGGGCAGAAGAGCATGCTGGTGAGGTAAGTGAAGGGAAAAATGCATGAAGGAGAAAAGGGGCACAGCATATTAGAACATATTGCAATCATGGTAATTAGGGAAGGAGGTCAAAAATAGAAGACATTAGCAAACAGAGCATACATAGAAGGGAATAGTAAAGTAGAAATGTTACCTTAATATAGTCCTCCTGCAGGACCTGAATGATGGCAGAACAGGTCTCTGGAATAATGATTCCCAGGGCCTGGGGAGAGATACCTGAAGAGAACTTCAAATCCTGAAGACTTCTCCCTGTCGCCAAGTACCTCAACGTGGCAACAAGCCTCTGCTCCGGAGTAATGGCTTGTCTCATGCAGGTATCCTGCCGGCTGATAAAGGGGGTCAGCAAAGCCAAAAGACGGTGAAAATCGGGGTCCGTCATCCTGAGAAAGTTCCTGAAATCATCAGGATTATTCTCCCGGATCTCACGAAGCAAAGGCATGTGCGAGAACTGGTCACGCTGAAGCAACCAATTCTTGGTCCACATACTCCTCGTCACTCTGTTCATGGATGGGTCTTGGGTCAAAGCTAAAAGCCCGACACCAATTCCGCGTACAGAACGAACTCGGCGACGAGTACGCACGGGAAACATCGCTCAGAAGGTCACTAAAGGTCGGCTGGTCAGAACGGACAAACAGAAAGCACCGATAAACAGCAAGGCCTGAAAGAACGAACTGAATACCAGCAACGAGCAGACAATAAGCAGTGCAAATCAAAGCGTCCTATATCAAGATATAGGCCGCAATGACCAACAAATGCGAACTGACTACACGCACTAATAAACAGATACGCACGACAAGCACAAACTGAAGAGCAGTAACGATCTGAGTCAGAAAACTGAGAAGCGCGAATCTTAAGTCACCAAACTTCCACTAACTCTCGATAAACACGGGATCAGCAGAAGGAGCCCAACGGGTGCCTGACGTGGTGCTGAACTTCCCTTTTGTAATCTCGTGGACGACGACTTACGTCACGACGTTCTTCCGGACCGGATATTCCGACAACGTAGTCCGACCGTGTGTACGCAACACCAACATCAGACAAAGTACGTCGGACAAAATCCGACCGACCTGGTCCGCGGATTGTCCGAGCGTGTGTATGGGGCTTAAGGGAAACCCAATACAAAATGGAGGACCAAGAGAACAGGAATCGTAGACAAAACCTAAGGATACGTGCGATTCCTGAACAAAGAGGCGAGGATCTCAGGGAGATCATTAAAATTATTCTCAATCCATTCCTGAGAAACAGGGAGGACCCATTCCCGGGAATTGAAAGAGTTCACCGAGTTGGAAGACCCAATGCTACGGATGCTGGCAGACCACGTGATATTATCATAAGATTTCGTCACTACGATGAGAAAGCAGAGATTTGGGCAAACCTATATGGAAAAACACCTTTAAAATATAAAGAAGCAGATATACAGATATACTCTGACTTGGCCCCACAGACACTGGAAAGAAGAAGGCTACAAAAACCCCTATTGGAAGCGATGCGCTCTGCAAATGTCAAATATAGCTGGGGGTTCCCAGCCTGCCTGATAGGAATAAAAGAGGGGAGATCAGTCAGATTGAGATACCCCGAAGATTTAATTAGTTTCTGCGAGAAGTTAGAAATACAGGTCCCTGAGCTGCCGGGATGGGCCCCCTAGCGGGGGGTAGAGCGGGGAGGCTGGGGGGAGTGGGTCGGGGGATGTATGATGGAGGGGGCTGGGGGGGGGGGAGGAGAGGGAAGAAGAGTTGAAAGGGGCCGGGAAGAAGGAAGGACAGACCTCTCGAAAGCACCTCATGAGACACGCCCGCTTATCCCGCACTCCCCAAAGCAATGGGGAGTCCGGGTAAAGAGCGACCTAGGGGATCGAGCCCCACCTCACCTGAGAAGTTAGGAGTTCCGAAGGGGGCTATATTAGGTTATGACCCACTTCGACTCAGGGACCCGAACAAGGGTCAAGGAGGGCGGGGGGAGGGGGAAGGGTGGTGAGGGGTATAAAGAGAGGGAGGGTTGGGGCGGGAGGGGGGAGAGGTATAAAGAGGGGGAGGGATGGGGAGGGGGGGCGGGGGGGAGGGAGGGATGGAGCTGGAGGGCTAAGAAGTATAAAGAGAGGGTGGGATGGGGAGGGAGGGTGGGAAATCTCATCGCTATATATCCGAAATTAACAGACCTTGAGAAGTGCCCAGTTGAATATGAGGACAGAAATTAAATTCATAACATACAATGTAAAAGGTCTCAACACCCTCAAAAAAAGGCATAAAGTTTTAGAAGAATTAAAAAATTATGGGGCAGGGGTGGTCTTCCTACAGGAGACCCACCTCGTACATGAGTCGAATACAAGGCTATCGTCTAATCCATTCCCAGTCTGGTACTATGGAGACGCAATTACTAGTAGAGCTAGGGGGGTGGCGATAGGCTTTTCTAAAAGTATCTCTTTTGGTTTAGAGGATCGATTGGTTGACCCACTGGGAAGGTATCTCTTCCTGAAAGGAACTATAGGGGGGGGGGAAATTTACTCTAGCCAATATATATGCTCCGAATACCAACCCTATGAAATACCTATGCGAGATTCTCAACAAATTAAGGGATTTTAGGGAAGGGTACTGTGGCAGAACGAAGCTCTGTCCCTTTGAAATTGGAGGTAAAGGAGATCCAGAGTTTGCATATCTGCAGACTATAGAATTTAAATGGAGAAAACTGCTCTGTCAGTTTTCTCCAGGTTTTGCTAGTCCTGGATGGGATCTCAAACTGTGTCCAGGTCTTGACGATGGCAAGCAAGGTGTGTGCCCAGCTGCACACAGACCATATAATGAGGGGCTAATGAGTGGAGGATGGTGGAGTGTGAGCAGCTTGGTGCTGGTGCTGTATGAAGACAGACCTGTGGAGGAGTCATCCCTGTGTAAGGGGTATTCTTTGCCCAGAGACTGGGAAAGGCTGGACAGCCTTGAGAGTCGGGAAGACTAAGGAAGCCAGTGAGTCCAGGGGACTGGAAGGAATCAACTCTGTTGAGAGCAAGCAGAGGAACTGCTGACAAGAGAGAGCCAGGTGGCTTGGTATGTTTTCCATTTATGAATGCTTAATGAAGTTAAACCCCTGCGTGGGACTTCTGGATGGACTTTTGTGTTTTTTCCTTTTTCAATAAACGTGGGCTACCAGGCTCTTAACTCTATACGCCTGTCTGATGAGGACTCACTGCATTAAAAAAATGCATCTTTTCACTTGAGTTAAACACCCCCATGTTACAAGTGGTGTTCGAATGCGGGCATACAGACGGTGAAATCCGGTCTCTGCGCCAGTGGTGAGTCATTTCAGGAACTGCTGCTAGCTGTGTGTGGCAGCCAGGCAAACTGCATTGCACAGGAGTTCAATTGACTGTGTTGCATTGTGTGCAGGTAGTGCACTTGTGAGAATTTTTTTTTTTTTTTTTCTATGCTGTGAACTGTGTAACAAGCTGCTGTGCATGTGACTGCAAGGATGAGGCAGTCAAAACACAAGAAGTTCATGTTAAATCAAGTTAAAGGTGAAGTGAGCTCAGCGTGGCCTGAGAAGATGTCTCCACCTTGGAGGGCCAGTCAAAAGGGGCCAGTGATGTGTGAGACAGTGAATGAATGGTTCAAGCAGAATCGCAAAGAGTGTGGCGCAGTGCAAGGGGCTCAGATCTTGGCCTCTGACTATATGCAACCCATGCTGCCTACAGAGGAGGTTGGGGACTTCCTTGTAAGATTTGAAAAAGTTGCTGTAAAGAGAAAATGGCCTAGGGACTGGTGGCCAAAACTGCTGCAAACCTTATTACGGATAGAGTTCCGGTCGGTTTACCATTTGATGGACGGAGACCAGGATGACTACTGCAAGTTTAAAGAGGAAATCCTTTTTAGAGGAGAGTTCCATCGCATCATGGACCGACAGCCTGACCGGAAGTTGGAGAGGTATGTGGTTGCCCATAGCAACGGCGGTGATGTCAAGTCTGCAGACCATATGAGAAAAGTATTGCCTGCAGAGAGTGGTGGCAAGTTGAAAGCCACAATGCATCAAAGAGTTTGGGAGAATCAGCAAAGCTCTGCTGGGAGAGTGCGGTTTCCCATGGCAACGGGAGAAAGATTGCCAAAGGAAAGGAGGAGCTACAGGGCATATGTAGCTAAGCATCCACCTAAAGATGCATATGCATTTCAAAATTACCAGGAGCAAAGGTCTTTATCTCCAGGCCCAGATTCCTGTGCAAATATGTTTGCAGTCACCCCTGGCAACGAGGATTTTCCTGTTGTGTCGGCAGGGGGTGCTAAACAGTTGGAGATGCCTGCTGTAATTTCATCCGGTGGCCACCAGGGAGAGTGGGCCAGTAAAAGTGCAGCAGAGGACTGGTTTGTGAGACAACGTACTCAAATGAAGATGGTGACCCCTACTACTGCGGTGGGTAAGACTGTCTTTAATGAAATAATGGCTGGAACCGCTGGGTTGATGTTGAAAAAGACTGGTGCTGGTAAATGCATAGAAGAGACTGAATATGTGACTGTGCACACTGGAGTGGAAGTGACCCCAAATGGGAGATCCACTGTCTGTTTGGAAAAGGACTTGCCTCACTGCAGTGCCCTGTCCAGTGGGGAGGCAAGTGGTAAACTTGAATGTGACAATATGATGGGTAAAACTGCTAATATTGTGTTGGTAAAAGTGAATGGTCCAGTTGCTAATGGGCTAGTGCAGCTCACTAGAGATAACCCTGCTGTGAATGCGGTTAAAGATGTGCTATCTCCCCTAGCAACTGTGAAGAAGGCCATAGAGGTGCCCCTAGAAACCCCCAGGGAGCTCTGCGTTTTGGAGCCGGAGGTTGCCTGGGACAACTTTGGTGCTGCTCTGAGGGATAAGAGGGTACCTGAACATAGTGATGACAGGATGTTAAATGTTAAAACTGAAATGTTTGAAAACACTCATGGTGGAAATGGGTTAATGCAGTCTAGCAACGACAGGTATCAAAGCTCTAATGCGTTTAATGAAGCGCCACCAGAGCAAGGTGGTGAAGGTGTGGTATTGCTGTCTGCTATGGTTAAAAATGTAGTGCCAAAATCTTATTTGAACCAAAGTGATATGTGCAATGTGTCTGTTGCTGAACCACTCTGTCCCTCTGGGTCTCCGTGTACAGTAGGAGCGGTACTGCTTGGTACCTCTGGGAGCACAGAGATAACAGACTGGGACAGGTGGACAAAAAGCCTGTTGGCTTTGTTGGAAAAGGCCTCTGTTGGTAAAAGTGAAGCAGACATGACTTCTGCAGTGCCAGATGAAGAACCTGCAGAGCAACTTGTATGCAAGGATGCACTTGCTACTGCAGATGATGGTGTTCATGAGATGGAAACGCCAAATAAGGGCAAACACACAGAAGAGGTCATGTCTGTGATCCACAAAGGGCCCAATGATGTGATAATGGATAATGCCGAGCCAAATGTGTTGGTGGAAGTGCCAGATGGCACAGCCATAAATGAAGTGATTGTAGTCACAGGTCCAAATGTTTTATGGGAGGATGGTCAGGAGTCAGGACAGTTGTTGGCAGAGGATCTCCTGCCAGTGGAGTTGGTGGATAGTGAAGCTGCCGTGGACAACCACTCCACTGGATGCAGTTCCTCTCCAGACACTGCCCTGCCGAACATGAGTGAAATGAAATATGACAGATGCATTGATATTTCTGACCGTGATGAAAAATGCAGCTCATTGTCAATTTGTAAGGGTTTGGTTACCATGGGTGACCACAAAAATAATGGTAGACCTGAAGATCTTGGTCAAGTTGATCTGGTTGTAGCAAACCCTGAAAATTGTAATGAGATAGGGAATGGTATGATTGACACAGAAGAGGTAAAAGATACAGCAGAATTAGGCCCCCTACAGGTTCAGGAGGGTATTTCTGGGGAAGATTTTCTGAGGTTTGAGAAATTTCTAAGGTCTGAGAAGGATCGTTATAAACAATGGTTGCAGGAAAATGGCCCAAAGCTCAGCAAGGTGTCGCATGACTTTAAAACCTTAAAGTCGCAAGACAGTCAGTATGTCCTTCAGAGGGAGACTAGGATGAGGCTGCAGTCATATGAGGAGGTTAGTGATGAAACTGACAAAAATAAGCATGCAGTGTACATGAGGAAACAAGTGGCGCTAAGTTTGGACAGTAAGAGGGTGCCCGTACTTGGAGTACAGAGAGGGACCATTGTCACCCTAATAAAAGAGCCCCCACTTATCATTAAACCAGTGTTTAAAAATGTGGTTCCTTCTAAATTAAGCAAAGAGAAAAGGGGTGGTCTAGTGGAAATTGAGGGAGCACTTTATAACCTTAATGGTATTGGATCCGTAAAATTCAGAAATCAACCTCATGTGCAAAAAGGTACCAAGATTGGTAAAAGGACTAGTGTAGGCCCAAGAGAAGTGGGAAAACATCGCTTTTGGAAGTGCACTCGTAAAAAAGCATGGGAGTGTCTTTGTAAAGCCCAAGTAGATGCAGCAAGGGGACGTGGAGAAATTCACCTGATGGGACAAGATTTGGCCCATGTGGGTGGCAGCTTGCATGGTCATGCCAAAGTGAGGAGGTTGTACTGGTGTATATTGAAGGTTAAAGCTGATGTCAGCGAGTTTAAAGGTAGGATCAGGGAAAGCAGAGTTTCCCCCAAAAAAATGATTAAGCCCAGGGACCCAAGAAGAAGAAGGCTGAGGATGGGAAAATATAGGACCCTGTTAAGATCCAGGGTGGGACGTGCCTGGAAGCGCACCCGGAAAAAAGGTTGGGCCTACGTGGCTGACAGCCAGCACAGAGGTGTCCCAACCATGACGGGTGCTGGTGTTCCTCCCTCCGGATCGAAACAAAGGGGGGGGATATGTGGCAGAACGAAGCTCTGTCCCTTTGAAATTGGAGGTAAAGGAGATCCAGAGTTTGCATATCTGCAGACTATAGAATTTAAATGGAGAAAACTGCTCTGTCAGTTTTCTCCAGGTTTTGCTAGTCCTGGATGGGATCTCAAACTGTGTCCAGGTCTTGACGATGGCAAGCAAGGTGTGTGCCCAGCTGCACACAGACCATATAATGAGGGGCTAATGAGTGGAGGATGGTGGAGTGTGAGCAGCTTGGTGCTGGTGCTGTATGAAGACAGACCTGTGGAGGAGTCATCCCTGTGTAAGGGGTATTCTTTGCCCAGAGACTGGGAAAGGCTGGACAGCCTTGAGAGTCGGGAAGACTAAGGAAGCCAGTGAGTCCAGGGGACTGGAAGGAATCAACTCTGTTGAGAGCAAGCAGAGGAACTGCTGACAAGAGAGAGCCAGGTGGCTTGGTATGTTTTCCATTTATGAATGCTTAATGAAGTTAAACCCCTGCGTGGGACTTCTGGATGGACTTTTGTGTTTTTTTCCTTTTTCAATAAACGTGGGCTACCAGGCCCTTAACTCTATACGCCTGTCTGATGAGGACTCACTGCATTAAAAAAATGCATCTTTTCACTTGAGTTAAACACCCCCATGTTACAGGTACGTAATACTGATGGGAGACCTAAACTTTGGCCTGGACCCGGGGCTGGATTCGTCGTCCGGTGCAGGGGGGATGGATAGGAAACAGCTAAAATTGACTAAACAAAAACTTTTTCTAAATCAGCTGGTTGATGTGTGGAGGATTCAACATCCTAAAATAAGAGATTATTCCTTCTTCATCCCCCGTACACGGGATGTACTCCCGCCTCGACTACGCCTTGATAGATCACGGACTCCTGGATAGAATTATTAGCACGAAAATCGAGGTATTGTCACTGTCTGACCATGCCCCCGTTTCTATGACTTTAGATATCTCGGAAAGTGGGAGTTCACCCCCAACCTGGAGATTAAACGAATCCCTATTACGCAATAAAGAGGTCGTAGAATACGTAAAAGAGGAATTAGAGCACTTTTTTAAACAGAATGACAATGGAGAAGTGAGTGGAGCGTCGCTATGGGATGCCCATAAAGCATTCATCAGAGGGGTCCTAATTGCAAAGGGAACATGGATAAAAAAAGAGAAAACAAAGAAACTGAAAGAGCTAATAGCGGAATTAAATCAGGTCGAACAGGAACATAAAGCATCCCCTGCGGAGGACAGAAATCTATACCTAAAAACAGTGGCAATAAGAGAACAAGTAAAAGAACTCATGGAGCAAGAAACACAAAAATTCTATAATAGAATAGCGAAGGAAAGATACATGTGGGGCAATAAACCTAGCAAACATCTAGCTAGAACTCTACAAAAAAAAAAAACGATTAACTATATAGAAAAAATAAGCAATAAGAGTGGAGAGATTAAATATTCATCAAGGGACATAGCAGACTCCTTTAAAGAATATTATGAGGATCTTTACACGGTGGCACAGAAGGGAGCTCATAACAGGGAAAAGGAAAAAAGAATAAAAAGGATAGACTACTTAGCTAAGGCAGGACTCATAAAATTAACTACAGAGGATAGGGATATACTTGAGGAACCATTTTCTAGCGAGGAGGTAAGGCGGGCACTGAAGAGCACCCCGGCGGGGAAGAGCCCTGGGCCGGATGGTTTTACGGCGCTTTACTACAAAACTTTTCAAGAGATACTCGTCCCAAGACTCTGTAACTATCTAAATGGCTTGGGAGCGGAGTACAGAATGAGCGAGGAATCCCTGACTGCCAGTATCACAGTGATCCTGAAGGATGGAAAAGATGGGTCGGTGTGCTCGGGCTATAGACCAATTTCACTCCTGAACGCAGATACTAAGATCTATGCAAAAATATTGGCAGAAAGGGTTAAGGTCCACCTGAGCACACTGGTCCATCCGGACCAAGTGGGGTTTGTGGCGGGTAGGGAGGGTAGGGACAACGGGGTTCGGGCGCTCCTACTCCTTCAGAGGATTCGGGAGGTAGGGACCCCCGGTCTACTCCTGTCAATAGATGCTGAAAAGGCCTTTGACAGGGTAGACTGGGGGTTCATGATAGATACACTTGAGTATATGGGCTTTGGTCCAAAGATAATCCAACGTATCAAGGTGTTATATGACCACCCGAAAGCGAAAGTTAAAATTAATGGAATCTCATCACCTCTGTTCGAGATGAGGAACGGGACAAGGCAGGGGTGTCCACTGTCCCCCCTCCTGTTCGTCTTGACGATGGAACCCCTGCTGGCCACAATTAGAGCCAACCCAGAAGTTGAAGGGATTGAGGCGGGAGGGGATATGCATAAATTATCCGCCTTCGCGGACGATATCCTGTTCTTTATAGGTAACCCACGGACGTCTATGCCGCACTTACTGTCCGAACTAACATGTTACGGGGAAATGTCAAATTTCAAAGTCAATCGTACGAAATCTTTTATCCTGAATGTAAACATAGGAAAGCTCGATCAGCTCTCTCTACAGGAGAGCTTTGACTTTCCCTGGAGGAAGCAGATCAAGTACCTGGGAATAAACTTAGCTAAATCGACTAAAGAAATGTATAATATTAACTATCTCCCGCTTCTCGATGATGTAAAAAAGAAATGTAAAGAATACACTAATAGACCCCTCTCTTGGATGGGGCGCATAAACACAGTCAAAATGATGGTACTCCCGATAATCACATATAAATTTCAGATGTTGCCTATTCCACTCTCTCCGACCTACCTGAGAAAACTAAAGTCCATAATTATAAATTTTATTTGGAATAATAAAAAACACCGGATAGCACTAAACACACTAAAACAGGAAAAAAACAGGGAGGCCTCGCGGTTCCCGACATAGTTAATTACTACCAAGCGATCGTCTTGTCTAGAATTCCGGAATGGGGGAAGGAAGGGACGGATAAAAGATGGGTCACCCTGGAAAAAGAGATTAGTTTAGCACATTTGGGTAGAATTATTTGGAATCCACCGACACATAGATTTTTAGGTGAGAACACACACATTATTACATTAAACGCACTAAAAATATGGGATAAATGGTATAAAAAAGTAAACAGAAATTATAATTCACTATTAATAACACTAAAAGACAACAAATTTTTTTCAGCCCGGTAAAATAGAGGTGGGTGGGGAGTGGATATTAAAAGACGAAACACGATTAAAGGATGTAATGCACGATGGGAAAATATTATCATTTGAGGAACTACAAGGTAAGGGGGAAATTCTCAGGTTGGACAGATGGCGGTATCTCCAACTACACCATTTTATTAAAAGCCTACCTCAGCCCATGAGGCCGGAAGCGGACACCACATGGCTTGAGAGTATATGTATGGAACCTAATACAAAAAAAATGATCTCAAGGATTTATAAAAAGATGATGGTGACAGAAAGGGCGGGGATCCCGCCATATGTCCATAAATGGGAAAGGGAATTTGGCTCACATTTAGATACAGGCACAATAGGGAAAATTATTAGGATGACCCATAGCTCTGCAATAGATGTCAGGACGGCTGAGGCCAACTATAAGTGTCTAGCGAGGTGGTACATCACTCCTGATAAAGTAAGTCAGTACCAAAAGAGCTCCTCTCCTGATTGTTGGAGAGGGTGCAAAGAAAGAGGGACTACGGCCCATTTATGGTGGGAATGTAATAAGATTAAAATCTACTGGACAAAGATTATAGGATACATAAAGGAGATCACCCTGAAGGCCATAGACAACGACCCCTGGGTGGTCCTGATGCATGCCACAAGGGAGGAGGCAAAGCACTATGAAAACTCACTGGTACCACACTTACTAAATGCAGCAAAGAAACTTATTGCAAAGAGGTGGAGAGAAGCGGAGGCCCCATCTATATGGGAATGGGTTGACGCGGTCGAAAGTATTCGACTCATGGAGTCCCTTAAAAGGAATTCGGATGATGACAACGAGGAGTTGGGAGAGTGCTGGGACAGCTGGAAAAGCTTTAAGAGAACATGGAGCTATGCTGAAGCTATTAGGCTATAGAATCAACAGTAGGACAAGGACTAACATAAACAATTTATAAATTTGGAAATAGCGATGAGACCGTAGGGGGGGGGGGGGGTAGGGAAAGAGGGGACCACTAGGCTAGGAGTGGCTATATGGAACCGGGTACACTAAAGCGGCATGTAGAGATGGGCGGTAGAAATGGTTTTGTGCTTATTCTTTGGTTCTGTTTCTTTCTGTGTCATACCTATCTTAATAAATGCTCGACCCACAAATACGCCACAATGATGTGATGTAAAACAAAATGGACAAAATTGATTGGTGTAAACCGACTTAGGTCCGCTTGGAATGCTGAGCTGAAGTGGCAAAAAAAGGAAGAAAAAAAAAAAAAAAAAGCACCTGTAAAACGCCTGAAAGAAGCCGCAACTGCAATCCCAATGAGAAAGCCAGAATGCTTTCACACTGAGGCGCTGCGCTGGCAGGGCCTCAAAAAAAGTCCTGCAAGCAGCTTCTTTGCAGTGCTTTTGGAGCGGTGAATACACCACTCCTAAAGTGCCCCTTTCCATTGAAATCAATGGGAAGCGCCTGCAAAACGCCCAAAAAGCGCCTGAAAAAACGCCCGAAATGCGCCTTTGGCAGCAGCGCTTTGTGGGCACTTTTAACCCTTTATTTGGCCACTAGCAGCCCCACTAGCGCTTGAAAAACGCTGGTAAAGCGCTGCTAGTTTAAGCGGCGCTGGCAGTGTGAAAGGGCTCTTAAAGTACTTGGGCTTTCACATTGGGATTGCAGATGAGGCTTCTTTCAAGCGCTTTTTTTAACGCTAAAGCGCCTGAAAAGCGCCCCAGTGGTCTTAAATAAATAACAAAAAAAAGCCCTGAGAATTAGGGCTAATTCTAGGACTAGACCTCCTCTGTAACTTTTAAAGCGTCACCTATGAAGATTTTTAAGTACTGTAGTTTGTTGCCATTCCACGAGCTTGCGCAATTTTAAAGCATAACATGCTGGGTATCAATTTACTCAGCGTAACAACATCTTTCACATTATACAAAAAAAGTGGGCTAAATTTACTATTTTCTTATTTTTTTATAAAAAAAAAGTCTATTTGTTCGAAAAAATTGCGTTTGTAAGACCGCTGCACAAATACGGTGTGACAAAGTATTGCAATGATCTCCATCTTATTCTATAGGGTCTCTGCAAAAAAAAAAAAAAAAAAATGTGTATATATATATATATATATATATATATATATATATATATATATATATATATATATAATGTTTGGGGGTTCTAATTAATTTTCTAGCAAAAAATACAGATTTTAACTTGTAAACAACAAATGTCAGAAATAGGCCTGGTCCAGAAGTGGTTGTCAGTACTATGGTAAGATCAACTGAATGGAGACCAGGTGCAATGCTGGTGACTAGTGATTTCCCCCCAGTCCTTCTTTTTTTGGATACGCCTTGCAGGGTTCAATTCTTCTTCATTACATGCTTTTAAATCCCAATTTTAGTTAAATTTGCTAAATACATTCCAGGTGCATCAAAACAAAAGGTGTCTTAGGCTCTGTGTCTTGGGATCCGACTTGTGAGACCCCAAGTGGCAGGACATGTGAAATTATTTTTTTTTTGCTACGAGAGCCAATCCTACTGACACTACAGAAGTCGCTGCAACTTCAGTAAAGGTTCCTGCACTGCTTTGGTCCAGCAGGTTTTAATGCAACTTTGGTCCAGAGAATGTAAAGTAGGGTGACCAGACGTCCCTGTTTTCCAGGGACAGTCCCCGGACTGAGGACACTGTCTCTGGCCCAAGGCCGACACTGGTCTGTGTGGCGGTGAGGGGAGATACAAGCACCAATCTCTCTGTGTGGCTTTCAATGAAGCAGCTGACAGCTGTTTATCCACCTCTCCCTCCCATGGCTGTCAGCTGCTTCTTTGAAAGCCACACAGGGAGATCGTTGCTTGTAACTCCCCCGACTAATCATCCCCGACTGCCCATCGAATGTTCCTAATCTCTGGGTCCCTGTGCCCTCCTGAGGCTCCCTGTGCCCTCCTAAGGCTCCCTGTGCCCTCCTCTGGCTCCACCTCTGTGCTCCTCCAGCCCCCCCTAGTCCTTGATCTGTCAGGATGGAGAGCGGAGCAAAGAGTTGGTGACCACTGACTGTCCATTTATAACTCAGCATCGTAACCTCTCTCCTGTAAACCTCTGTCTCCTGTCCATTCATCTTTAGTGCAGCTGAGGGGAATCTGTGTCCTCAGTCCCTTTCTCTGTCTCAAAGGGGAGATGTCAGGGGTCTGTTTAGAATTGTAATAAACAAATATTTAAAAATGAAATTGTAAAAATAATAAAAAGAAACACTGACACCGTCTACTCCCCCACCCCCTAAAAAAGAAAGCAATGCAAAACACCATCCTGCACATACTACCCACCACCATATACTCCACATTCTTCTCCATCACATACTACCCACTGCCATATACTGTGCACTTCTCTCCCTTGGCTGATCATTTTATTAGTGTCACTGTTGATGTCAGTGTCAGTTAAGCAAGCCATAGATGGTTAGAATCTTGCCTGGTTTAGCCTGGATTGGCTAAGAGTCGAACCATCTATGGGTGCACCCCTGAACTCTGCACATAGCGCACCCCTGAACTCTGCACTCTGTACATAGTGCACCTCTGCACTTCTTTGGTAAGAATACAATACAAAATATTCTTTGAAAAAAAATTTCTCTCTCTTACCTTCTTAACATTTGGTAGTCATATCCCAAAAAATTCTAAGAAGTATCTTTTTTTTTTATCTCATGACCGAATTGTAAGAAATAACATATATATCATACAATCATTCCATAAAAAAATACCACATACACTGCATATTTAATTTGAGGAAAATATGCTTATAAAATACTTTATCATTTGCCAATAAAAAAAAAATATGTCCCTGGATTTAATTTTAAAAATCTGGTCACCTTAATGTAAAGTCAGATCAAAGTCACACCAAAAGTTGCATCAAAGTCACACTGGAAATCTTTGGAGACTTCCTAATGTAAAAGGAGCCGCGTACACACGGTCGGAATTTCCGATGGAAACAGTCCGATGGGAGCTTTTCAACGGATTTTCCGACCGTGTGTATGCCCATCAGTCTTTTTCTGTCGGAATTTCCGACGGACTCTGGATTGAGAACCTGTTCTCAATTTTTCCGATCGTGTGTATGCAATTCTGACACGCAAAATTCCGACGCATGCTCGGAAACAATTCGACGCATGCTCGGAAGCATTAAACTTCCCTTTTATAGTGCTGTCGAACGTGTTTTATGCCGCTGTGTTACTGACCGTCAGAATTTGTTGTGACCGTGTGTAGGCAAGACAGTTTGGAGAGAAATTCCGTCGGAATTCCGATGGGAAAACCATCAGAGCTTTTTCCGACAAGAATTCCGACCGTGTGTACGTGGCATTAGTCTTATTTAGAAAGCAGCCACAGCCTAGGTGTAAAGCCTGTCTTCTGCCAGCAACCCTTTAGCGAGTGACCCTTACTCTTTGTGTAGAAGCAATTTTCTCCCCAAGGAGGTACAACACTCTGCCTGTTGACTCTAGCTCTGCCTCAGCTTGAAAAACTCTAGCTCTGCTTCAGCTTCCACAGAAAGAAAAAGGGTCCCTCTCTGCAGCATGTTGGCAGGGGAGGGCTTTTCTGCTTAGGCTGTGGCTGTTTTTTAAGGCCTTGTTCACACGTGTGATACTCTATGGCACACATCTGAAAGGCTGACTGCGATTGATCACTTTTCAGAGGGCAGCAGATGCCACTGCCAGGAATTCTGGAGTTGATGCTGCCCCCTCCTGAATGCTTGTTTTATTTTATTTCAGCAGAATGCAAAACCTCTCTGCAACCATGAGCCGAACATTGTACCAGTGGTTGCTGCGCCAACCCTTTCACTTGAATGGGTCGCATTAGATGGCTGTACTGCCTGCCAAACATGACATGCTGTATAATTCTTTCTGTTTTGCAAAGCATGTAATACCACCTCTAACCAGCTTTGCACGATTTAGGTGGGTGATCAGCCCCCCCCCCCCCCCCAGCTGCCCATGGTTACAAGGCCTAAAAGAAAAAATACAAGAACTCGCACTTGTTTGGATTTGATGCACCCAGAATGTATTTAGCTAAAAAAAAACTGAAAGTTCAGTAGGGTTTTAAATGAAACAGCCAAAGTTTCAATACTGCAACACCTTTTGTTTTAATATTTTTTAGCTGTTTTGTTTCATTACATAACCACTTGTCGACTGCCCTATAGCACATTTACTGCTACAGGGCGGCCCCACTGCACAGAATCCCGTATATATACATAATTCTGCACATCCGGGCTTTGGACACAAGTGCGCGCCGCCAGTGGCTCACTCCCGCTGTGATTTCACACAGTGGGAGCTGGTCAGTGAGTCCCACGGACCTGATGTCCATTGGTGCCCACTGATCATTCTGTACACAGGCAGAATGACAGTCTGCCTATGTAAACAAGGCAGAAAGCCGTTCTGTCAATACAGCAAATAAAATACAAAAACATACTTGGGGGGCACACCCTAAAATGCTTTACATTCAAGATGGTGCTGCTTTTAGACCAAAAACAGTACAAAACAGATTACAGCGCACACATACAAAAATTACATTTATCCTGCAAGGCTAGTGAAAAATACAGGGGTTTGGTCACACTATATGGTCATATAGTGCTAAGCCCCCCTCCTGCGACAAAGTACCCCAAATTAGTGGGTCCTACCCTAGTAATAGAATGAAAGAACCTGTGTCTCAACCATGGGAGATAAACTCCTCTATGTGGGAGAACTGAAGGAATTCCTCCTATACACTGGTGGCCACTAATAAGATGTAATGAAGAGGGGGAGGGGTGCTCCAGCCCAAGAGACCTGGTCAGGCTCCATACAATATACAAAAACATACTTGGTGGGGCACACCCTAAAATGCTTTACATTCAAGATGGTGCTGCTATAAGACCAAAACCAAAAATCAAAAATTATGTGTGCGCTGTAATCTGTTTTGTACTGTTTTTGGTCTGTTTTCGAGGTACTTTGTCGCAGTAAGTGGGCTTAGCACTATATGACCATATAGTGTGACCAAACCCCCGTATTTTGAATATGTTCAGGTGTTTTTTGTGTGCGCTGTAATCTGTTTTGTACTGTCAATGTACTGTCAATATAGCAGGCATGGATCGGTGTTCCTGTGTTACCCTTTTATCGCCCCTGGTGTTAACCCCTTCCCTGCCAGTGTCATTAGTACAGTGACAGTCAGTGGTGGCTGGTGCTCTATTTTTTGGGGGGAGGGGGGGCGGCAAACAAACCAACCGACCACCCCCTGTTCGTTCAGTAGGTTGAATATTAATTCGCTATTGTCACACAACATTTTTTTAAACCAATGAGAGCCTCAGGCTCTAATCACGTGCTTCAAAAAAACAACAAAAGAAAACCAACAATGAAATCCATGCGCCTGACGCCCTGCATGTAGATTAGGGGCCATGGATTAGGGGGGTGGCACCCCTGTGCCCCTAATGGAGCAGCCGCCACTGGTGAAAATGCATATTTTTAGCACTGATCATATATGTATCTGTATATTTACTGGTATTAGTGTCACTGGTTCCCCAAAAAGTGTAAGTTAGGTGTCCGATTTGTCCGCCTCAATATTACAGTCCCGCTATAAGTCGCTGATCGCTGCCATTACTATTAAAAATAAATAAAAATTCCCTAAATATAGCCCATAGTTTGAAGACACTATAACTTTTGCACAAACCAATCAATATACGCTTATTGGCATTTTTCTTACCAGAAATATCTAGCAGAATACATATTGGCCTAAATTTATGAAGAAATGTGCTTGGATGTGTTTTAGAGCAGAAAGTAAAAAAATATTGTTTTTTGTTTTCAAAATTGTCGGTCGTTTTTTTTGTTTATAGCGCAAAAAATTTAAAACACAGAGTTGATTAAATACCACTAGTATTTAATCTTGTTTTTTTAATTTTAAATATTGTTTTTTGTTTTCAAAATTGTCGGTCGTTTTTTTGTTTATAGCGCAAAAAATTTAAAACACAGAGTTGATTAAATACCACCAAAAGAAAGCTCTATTTATAGGGAAGAAAAGACATACATTTTATTTGTGTATAGCATCCCAATACCGTGCAATTGTCAGTTAAAGTAACACAGTGCTGCATTACCAAAAAATGGCCTGGTCAGGAAAGGGGGGGGGGGTAAATCTTCCAACCTGAAGTGGATAATTGCATGATAGGGAAAATCTGTAGTCCTGCATGCCATTTCTGCAAATCTAATTGCATAATCAAAAGTTACTGGTATATTTTTATCTTGAACAAGATATACTAATGATCATAAAAAGAGCGCCGGTATTAATTAGCACATTAAATGCTGGGGGTTAATCGTTTCACAAACTATGCCCAGCTGCCTGTTTGCCTGATTACACTGAGTACAGGACATCTTTGCCACTTTGCAGCTCATCTCAGCAGCATGCTTTATATACAATGATACATCATATCAGTTTTTGCAGCCAAACTCTTCTTGGCAATAGCACCATGTGAACTACATCTGTCATTCCTTCCTATTGCAAATTAAATTCTTGCAGACATGATTCTTTGTAAGCAAAACAGCAAATAACAGATAATAACAGATAATTGGATTAGACAGAATGTGATAACATATAAATGTTTATTGTATGTCAATTGTTGATGAATAGGTGCAGCCTTGTCATAAGAAGATTCAGAATTCAGATTCTGGTTACCGTATTTTAAAAACTACCTTTATGTGTGTGTCAACAACTGCTTTAGCTTTGCTGCTTTGCTGCTGTGCTCCCCTGCAGTTATTTACTTCATTTTTTGTTTTGTTTTTTGTTTATGAGGATTTTATATTTTATTTCACATTTTAGATTTGTTTTTCAAATTCAGACAGGTTTTAATTACATGCAAAAAAATTACAGGGGGGGGGGGGGGGGGGGGGGTTTGGTGTTGGGGTTTAAGTTTTTTTTAGGGGGGAGATATATTTTGTTTTAATACAAAGTATAGTTTTGCCAGGGTCTTTTTTATTTTAGGTCAACCTCCAGTCCCAAGCACCCAATTTACCAGGACTCTGGTTTCTGTCTCGGCTGCAGGCTTGTAGCAGGTTGATGTGCACACCTTGGTCTAGTTGCATCAAAGAGGAAATTCCTTAGTGTTCAGCCTGTGAAAATACTGCTCTCTCTCTCTCTCTCTTTATACCCATTTCGCATTGGGAATTGTAGTCCTATAGTCCATTGAAATTGCAAAATTTCTTTCCCAAGCGTTATCCTCCATGATTCAATGCTGCCAACCAACAAGTCTCATAAGCTCCCTCTGTTGGATGGAGGTGATGTAGTGTTAATCCATCTAGCTGAAGTCCATTGCAGGGCCGATCCTAGGGTCACAGACGCCTGGGTGCTGAAATATTTCTGGCGCCCCCACGTGGGCGTGGTCACCTTACTAACTCCTCCCCCTTACAAATGTTACTATGGCAATGAATCAAACACAGAGATTCTCCCCTAAGAAGTCTTCATTACCCTGGGATCCTCCCATGATCTTTTAACAATAAAGAAAATACAGGAAGAGCGTACACTAATGAGACCTGGAGGGGAGTCTCTCTGATGCACACAGAGGGGGCTTCTGTTAGAGTGTCCGTTAGAAAGTACAGGATATGGTCAGAGACTGTAGATATGATACAAGAGACGGTCAGAGACTGCAATAGTGGTACAGGAGATGGTCAGAGACTGCAGACATAATACAGGAGATGGTCAGAGACTGCAGACATGTTACAAGAGATGGTCAGAGACTGCAGACACATTACAAGAGATGGTCAGAGACTGCAGACATGTTACAGGAGATGGTCAGAGACTGCATACATAATACAAGAGATGGTCAGAGACTGCAGACATGTTACAAGAGATGGTCAGAGACTGCAGACATGGTACAGAAGATGGTCAGAGAATGCGGACATATTACAGGAGATGGTCAGAGACTGCACACATGATACAAGAGATGGTCGGAGACTGCAGTTCCTATGGACGTTAGTAGATAATGGCTGATCGGCCCTCTCACCTGACCCAGCGATACAGCAACAACGGTTCCTCTGATCAGGAGTCAGCTCACTCTGAATTGCCCGTGGCGACTCCGCTGGGTAGATTCCGGATCTGTATTCCTGCAATGACTCCATTCCTTTCTCCGCCAGGGATGACGCCAGGCTGTGTGGCTTTCCCTCTGGTGGCACAGGGCAGCGGGGTTCTCGCTCTGATGGTGTTCTCTCAGCACTGTGCTCTCCCTCCGGAGTCCTTGGTGTTCTTCCCTGAAAGCTTTCCCAGGCTCCTGGCTCTCTCTCTCCCATTCAGCTGAGCATGCTGTGTGGGCTGCAGTTTCCGTGTTACAGTGGGGCTGCCAGTCCTTGGGACTACATGCCCCACAATCCTCTTCTTTGCTCCTCTATTTTTTTCTCCCCTGGCCGATATGAAGGTGGGGGAAGAAACATAGTGTGCCGCTCACTAGTACAGCAGCGCACGCGGAGAGGGAGAGGGGAAATAAGAGCCCGGGGGGTTGCAGTGGCGTCACTAGGGTTGGTATCACCCGGTGTGGTAAAACATGGTATCACACCAACTATAGTCGCCCCTCAGTACAGACCCCCCTCTACTAAGTATAGACCCCCCTCCGTCAGTGCAGACCCCCTACTAAGTATAAACCCCTCCCTCAGTACAGACCCCCATCAGTATAGACCCCCCAGGACAAAACACCCCCCTCTATCAGTATAGACCCCCCCTTAGGACAAACCACCCCCCTCCATTAGTATAGAACCCCAGGACAAACCCCCCCATTACTATAGACCCCGACAAACCACCCCCCCCTCCATTAGTATAGACCCCCCAGGACAAACCTCCCCTCCATTAGTATAGACCCCTCCAGGACAAACCACCCCCCTCCATTAGTATAGACCCCCCAGGACAAACCACCCCCCTCCATTAGTATATACCCCCCAGGACAAACCCCCCCTCCATTAGTATAGACCCTACAGGACAACCCCCCCTCCATTAGTATAGACCCCCGACAAACCACCCCCCTCCATTAGTATAGACCCCCCAGGACAAACCCCCCTCCATTAGTATAGTCCCCCCAGGACAAACCCCCTCTCCATTAGTATAGACCCCCCAGGACAACCCCCCCATTAGTATAGACCCCCCCAGGACAAACCCCCCCTCCATTAGTATAGACCCCCCCAGGACAACCCCCCCTCCATTAGTATAGACCCCCCCAGGACAACCCACCCCCATCCCTCCATTAAGCTAATTAAAACACCCGGGCGGCAGCTGGAGATGAGAGGACAGTGTGCAGCCGCGCCGCCTGGGTAGAGAACAGAGTGTGTGAGTGAGGCTTGGGCAGCAGACGGGAGGAGAACTGGAACACGCCGGGCACGGACCGCCCACCCCCCCCAAGAAGTTCCTTCACTGCGCGGCTGGTCTCTCTGCACACAGAGACACAGCCGCTCAGATCTAAGGCAGTTTCCGCTCTCCTCCTCTGACAGGAGGAGGGAGGGGGGATGGGCTTCGCAGGCAATAAACACAGCGGCGGCGGCCCCGGTGACAGGCGGAGAGAGCCGCCTACGGATAATGAGAAGAGGAGGAGGAGGGAGGGGAGCACTCTGGCGCTTCAGCGCCCTCACCTCTGTGCCGCCTTGGTGCACAGCACCCCGTGAACCCTGCTCAGGATGAGCCCTGGTCCATTGGGAGGACACAGACAGCTGCAGCACAGTGTCCTAAGTCACTCTGTCTTTCGCCAAACACCTGACTACAAGCTCCCCTCCCCCAGAAATCGTTAGTCCCCAAAAAATGGGAAAAGTCCAACAACATATGTCTATAACTTAGATTAACCTGGATAAACAACTAAAAGCAAACTTAAAGGGGTTGTAAAGCCAATTCATCATGATCACAAAATCCCCTCTGTTAAATAATATTATGTGCCCCACTGTACATCTTTTATAAAAAATTTATTTTTTAATATTGCTTATTTCCGGCGCTTAGGTGACTGCTCACTGCCTTAGTCTGTGTCTGGTGTCAAAGACTGAGTTCTAGTCACTGGATATAGCCTTTGAGAAACAGCCTGAGTGGGTCGTGAATCTGGTTGTTGAGGCACACAGGCTGCTTCTGCGAGTGGTAAGAGGTGGTTACAGTGGCAGGTCTTTAATGGGCCAGTTCTTTCTTCTGGGCGGATATGGTATAGGGGCAATCTGGGAAACTGCTTACAGACAATATAAGACTGGGATTTACACCAATTAGATAGCTTATGCTTCTTGGGGACACCCAGATTCCTCAGCAACACTTGATCACCCAGTTGCAGGTCCTACACCCTCACTTTCATATGCAAGTTTCATTTGTTTTGCTGACCTTTGTTGTCTGAAGCTGCCTAAGCCTGCTCATATGCGGTCTTCAGATTCTTCCTCAGGTGTTCTACTTATCCCTGTGGGATGTCACAGTAGTCTGGTCTAGGGACATCCCAAACGCCAGGGCAACGTGTTGCCGGGCCTCTCTCTCGAACATGAGCATACAGGGGGAGTACCTTGTGGCATTGTTCTCTGTGCTGTTGTAGGCATGTACGACTGCTGAGATATGCCTGCTCCAGTGCTGTTTTTTTTCATCAGGAAGCATCCCAAGCATATCTAATAGTGTGCAGTTGAATCATTCTGGTTGTGGAACTCCTTGAGGGTGATGAGGGGTTGAACTTCTAAATTAATATGTTGAGGCAAGACAAAATGGATGAATAATTTCTCTAAATGAAAATTAGCCTCTGTAGCAGATGCTTGCTGGTCTTTGGTTGGAAATGCTTTGACACACCGGGAAAAATGGTCTGTCACTACCAGGACGTTTCCCTATCCACTCGAGGCAGATTCTAATAAATCAAAGCACACTAACTTCATGGGTCCTTGGCTTTGGAAGTTACCCATTGGGGCAGCTCTGGACAGCAGAGTCTCTTTCTTTGTATGCAGTGTAGGCAGGAGTGACAGTAACGCTCAACTTGGCCCTGCATACAATGCCAGTAGAATCAGCTTGAAAGTCCTTTCAGGCCCTAGGTGGCCATGATCATCAGGGAGGGTAGCCAACATTGTTTCTGTATGCTTCTCTGGCAGGAACAGTTGCCACCTGTCTTCAGGATCATCTGGGGGGCCCCTTCGGTAGACTACCATTTCATATAGGTGTAACTGATCCCATTCTTTATGGACCAGTCCTTTCTCAGGTCCTTCTTAGAGACTTTGGGTAGACCATCATTAATTTGAGTAAAATTGCAGTAGAGAGTGGGCCCTGGGACATTCTCGCCAGGCAAGGTGGCAATTTTGGCCATCATCTCCATCAGCTGGGTCATCTGGGTTTTCAGAAGGGTTGCCACTGGCTGCATCAGCCATTCTAATCTCAGCAACAGGTTTTGATCCCAGGCTCTTCCATTAGGTCTCCAGCATGGTTTCCTCTTCTTGCACAGTCCAAATTAATTTGTGGTACTTCAAGATTCCACCATCTTCTCGTGTTTTCAGCTGAATCATGATAGGATCTAGGGCTGAGCTCCCCTTAAAACCTGCTGCTTCTGAACTTTAGCTGTCTGCTCCTTGAAACTCTCTTCACGGGCAGTCTGGTCGTTTCCCTGAAAAGGCCCTCAGTTTCTGGTACCCGGTCCCAGTGTATGTAGTCTCAAAGAGTGGAAATTAATTCAGGCCCTATAATAGCCACAGGCACAGGCAGCTGCCTCACTTGAACTCTCTGGGTTGACATCTGTCACTCTCAGCTCAACCAGGTGGGCTTCAACGTCATTAGTCAGCTGCAGACTACACCCACGGAAGCTGGCAGGGATTCCTTTATCCACTCTAGATGTACATAGGTGTGAGAAGCGACTTGACCCATTTTCATGTCCAATATGAACACTCATTGGTCACAAATAGTGCTGTCACTGCTTGTTGAATCTGCTCTTCAGTCCAGTTGTCACCAGGTATGTCGATCAAAATGCTTGACTTCAGTGGACCATTTTGTTTGTGTAACCACTTTGTAGTCATAGTAGAGTCCATGTTGACTGCCTCTGGCTCGTTGCCTTGGTTGTCTACATTCAGAACAGAGATATCACAGACAAGCCTCCACCCCTGCAGGAGCCACTTGGTAGATTGCGTTTTCTGTTTTTCTGCCTCAACTCTGAGAACAACCTCTGTCCCACTGACACACTTGGTTAAGTAAATGGATACTGCACTGCTACGAGAAGCACCAATATAGATACCTTGCACACAACCAAGGTTCAGTATCAATAAGCAAATAGCAGACTGGTTAGTGGTAAATGAACTCAATATATTGTGAGAGCTTGCATTATATAGCAGTATGCACATAAATGAGTAAGTAAAGGATTAGGTCAATCACAGTTCACTGGACAATGTGAGGTTGATTTACTAAAACTAAATATTGCAAAATCAGGTGCAGCTGTGCATAGTAGCCAATCAGCTTTTAACTTTAGCTTGTTCAATTAAGCTTTGACAAAAAAAACTGGAAGCTGATTTTCTTCTATGCAGAGCTGCACCCAATTTTGCACCCTCCAGTTTTAGTAAATCCATCCTTATATTTGCTAGGCTATAGCAGCATAGAATAGAGCTCAGTGCAGCTAAATTAGAGTAGACCTGGTAATTAAATAAAAATCAGCAATAAGTAATGGCATTAGAAAACAGCAATAATAATCAACACTGCGCTATCTCCTCTGTAAACAGTAGGTTACAGTATATCAATTTACAGTGCACCCTAAATGAATGGCAACAATTAAATTTAGGACCCCCTAATGAGGTACCTATTACTATAGACAGCAGGCAAAGTTCTTGTGAAGCACCTATCTGAGTGAGCACTACTTTAGCCCTAGTTATTTACCTGGCTAGTGTTTGGGGCCCAATTTTTAAGGTGGTGCACATAAATACAATCCCAGTAAAGTCTGCATGCAGTAAATAATGCTGCTGATTGGATTGCCAGTCCCTATGTGCTCAGTGCTAGCAGCAACAGGTTAATGGCAGCCGTGTCCACCCACCAGTCCCAGCAATACAGCAACCTGCCTGGAGCAACTCCAGTCCTCAGCACCCAGTTTAACAGCACTATGCTCTCTGTCTTGGCCGCAGGCTTGTAGCATATTGATGTGCACATGGGGCAGTGATGTGCACATCACAGTCTCTTTGCAGCAAAGAGGAAATCCCTCAGTATTCATCCTGTAAAAATACAGTTCCCTCTCTTTATACCCATTTGCATTGGGAATTGTAGTACAATAGTCCAATAACTACCATAGTAAAGTCTTTCCTGAACTTCATCTCCCATGATACAATGCTGCCAACCATCAAGTCTCTTGAGCGCTTCCTGCTTGTCAGCTCATCTTGGTGGATGGAGGCAAGGTAGTGTTAACCCATTCAGCTGAAGTCCATTGGAAGCACAGAGAACACTGCAGCACAGTGTCCTAAATCACGCTCTGTCTTTCGCCATGCTCCTGGCTACACAAGGATGGTAAAACGTGATGAGTGACATGATCCCTCTGGTGTTCCTTCTGAAGCACACACTGCATAGGCAATAAACTAGACACTGGCAGCACTGTACCATAAGGAATAGCAGGCCTTCATGCTGTCTACAGTGCCAGAAGGATCCTTTAACTATTGCCTCCATCCCTGTGAGATTGAGGCAATGAGGAAGGTTGGGGTGCTGGCAGTGAGGAGGAAATTGAGCATGTTTCCAGGGGGATGTTTCACCCCTCCCAAACTCCAGAGGTTGTATGTGGATTGGGTCAGACTGTTGTGCAAGCAAATTGAGATGAATGAGCTCACTTGTAGGCAGGCACAGTCTATCCTCCCATCTGTAGGTGGTGCTGGATCCCAGCAGTAATACAGAATGGAAGAAAGGTGAGAGGAACTTAGTTCCTCTGCAACTTCCTGCCGTAATCGGGGAAACAGTTGCCCGATTGGATACTGCTGCCCTGGTTGACCTGCGTGGACATCTTTAGTGAGGGCAGTGCTTATTTAAGGCACTGACTCCCTGGATAGGGACAGTGTTAAGTGGAAAGGATAGGTTCCAAAGGAGTAGGAAAAGTGCAGTGACTACTCTATCTCCTCTAAGTCTCCCATTTAGGTGTGGACTGGCCAGACCACATTCCTGCTTCTCGCTGCAAAAGCTGTTGGTATCATTTCAAGAAAACAATCCTCTGCTACTGTTTGTAAGTGGCTCTGGTCAGCTGTGCCTACCCTCTGGGCCCGATTGTACATTGCTGGGACTTTCCTAATATACTATTCTCATTCACCTAGGCCTCTGTGTGTGTGTTCTTCGCTGCCGGCACCCAACCCTGAACCCTACCCACACACTTAAGCCCCATACACACGGTCGGACTTTTTCATGGATTCTGTCCGATCGGACAATGTTGTTGAAAAATCAGACCGTGTGTATGCACCATCGGACAGTGTACGTCGGTTTGTCCGACGGACAAAGTCTTATCTCCTGCTGGAAAGATTTGCCGTCAACACGGTCCGATCACACCAAATCCGATCGTGTGTACGGTTGTCCGACGGACAAAGTGCTACGCATGCTCAGAAGAAATTCTGTGACGGAAGCGCTCGGTCAGGTAAAACTACCTTTCCTAATCGACACAGCACATTCGTCACGCTGCAATGTTAAAATGTCTTTAATGCAGCGCATTCTCTTTTTCTTTACAATGCAACAAGAATGACATGTTTTAGCTGCTCCTATTCACCCGCACTTCTCACAAACTTAGTTCTTTATTACTTTTCAGCATTTATACACTACATGTTTATTTTTACTCAGATCGTAAAAGAATCTTTGTTATATTTTTAGCATGATTTGTGTTTTTTTTTTTTTTTTTTTGGGAATACATATTTGAAGGTTTTTATTTTTTATTTTTGGAGGGGGGTTGTGTGTCTCAACTTAGCAAAACCACATTATTAACATTTGTATTTCTTGCTTACATTTACTAGGAGTTTGTTGGTTGTTGGTGCCCCTTGTTAATTCTACTTTAGGATTAGTGAAATGTACCTGCCTACTCCAAGAAAAACTGTCATTGTAGAAAAGTAAAACACAATAGTCAATGATTATTTCAAATCCCAAAAAAAATTATTTAGGTCTCAGCAACAAACCAAAGAGGAACGCAGCCATGGTGAAACTTGGGGAATTTGCAAAGCCTTGGACCCCCACGGCAACCATCATTGTTCAAGCGTAGAAAATTGGGGGCCTGAGGAGTACGTATATTAAGGGGAGTGCAATCTGGTCCTGAAGTCCAAAGCATCCGGAACTACAGCAGATGCCATCTAGGTCCCCAGGCTCTGGTACTACAAGAGGCTCCATCTTCTCTCCGACCAGACTGATTCCAGGTCGTCACTCTCAGGTCTTCCTTCCACGCTTCCTTGCACGCTGTGGCTGTCGTGCTGGTGGGGTGGCAGAAGGAGGAGGAGGAGGAGGAGGAGGAGGCGGAGCATGGTAAGTATGGCAAACATGTGTGACTGGGGTCATCTCCCCAGCCCTACCCTTATTTAGGACATGGAGGATGAGCCCCTCACACATGTTGCGTTGCCTCACCTCCATACCCATCATTTTAGTGACAACCACCGAGCCAAAGGTCTCCTCGTCGGCGGGTGTGGCATGTAGGGAGTCTGAAGCCTCTCTGATCATCCGGAGCGCTGACTCTGCCGCATAACCCCCCCTTCTCGCCCTTTTGTACGGAGGGCGGAGGGGAGGGGTTTGGGTGTCAGTCAGGCTCCGAGGCCTAGCCCCCTCTTGGCTGCCACTACCCACCTCGTGGCTGCCACTAACCCCTGCCTCCTCCTGACTGCCACCTTCCACAGCCACCTCCTGGCTGAGGTCTTCCTGTGTATGAAAAAGGGACATAGTTTCAGTTATTTGTTCATCAAACACACACAATTTTCATCTAGTGACTGTTGCAAAATGTTTACAAATAGAAAACCATACAATTCTCAGCCCTGCAGTTTAGATTGTGGCCCCAACTGTCTCCAACACTACTGTCAGTTGATATGTCAAACACGTTAGGAACTAAGCAATTGGGGATCCTGAATTAAGTGAACATCATTCATTATTCACATAAATGGTAACCAAACTACTATACCTGGAACAAGCTGGGCTCCTCCACCTCTTCCAGACTGGAAGGCCCAGATTGCTCCTCGGAAGCCTCATCAGGGGTGGCCTGCGCGCAAGGAAGCGTGGAAGGAGGAGTCGAGAGTGGCTCCGTGACATCAGCCTGGTCTTTGAGAAAATGTAGACTCTGATAGTACCAGAGCTTGGGCACATAGACCTCATCTGCTGCAGTTTCTTCCGACTTCCGGACCTTCTTGCGCTCCCTGATATACGCACTCCTCAGGCTGCCAATTTTCTTTCTTATATCATCAACAGTTGCCGCGGGGAACCTTGGCTTGACAAATTCCACAAGTTCCTCCAGGGCTGCGTACCTCTTTGGTTTGTTGCTATAATGGGGGTGTTTAGCCTGCCATAAAATGGGAAATTCCCTGTATTTGGCAATGAAGAGGGGGAGAAAACTCATGTCGTTGAATCCCTTCATAATCTCTGCAAGACACAACACCACACCAAACACTATAAATTATGTCAGGCTAAACTCTTCTAATCTTCTCCATAAAGAAGCCTCAAGTTCGAATCAGTCTAGGCTAGTTATGTACTAACGTCAAATTGTACCTTTGTTTCTAGCGATCGTCTCGTGCGTGAGCTTTCTCTCCCCTCGTCTCCCAGATCGTGGCTACGACACAGGCGTGTGACGTTTTATATACAGTGCGCATGCGTCAAACTCCGCCCGCCCCTGACGATCTTTCTCGTCTATTCCCCACCCCTTCTCTTTACGGCGCAGTGGGGAGAGCACATGGCGGGGACACAGCAGGTGCGCCACAAATATCCCACCAACGAGGAGGACGAGGAAAGTCCGGAGGCAGAAACGTCCCGATCCCGGAGCCTGAAATTCAAGGCCTCCAATATGTCATTTGGAGAAATGTTGGAGATGGTGGACATATTAAAGAGGAGCGACTATGATGGGAAGTATGGGCCTTACCTCAACCCCAATGTCCGCAAGGCCAAGATCATGTCTAAAGTTGTGAGAAGGCTGTACAATCATTTTGGGGTACAACGATCCAAGGAGCAACTGAGGAAACGCTGGTCAGACCTGAAACTGAGGGAGGCCGATCAGTACAGAAAGATCAAGCGAATTCTTCTAAAAAGTAAGTAGTTGTGTTTTGTGTTTGATTTCTTGCTTGCATACTGCTCCATTGTGGTTTGATTTTTACAAAGTTGTACATTCCAAAATGGCCACTTTCAGGTTCGTCTGTGCATTCGATCGTACTCAGCCTCGATCTTTCTGCCACTGTCATGGTCGTGTGTGTGTCCATTCGATCGTACGCAACCTCGATCGTTCGGCCACTTATAATACGAGGTTTGGTGTTTTTTTTGGGGAAAGGAAGTTTGTTCTCACTAGAAATGTCATCAAGAATGTAAAGCCAATTTATTCAATGTAAAGGAGAGGTCACCCAGTAGCTGTTTACCCATCTGGACTCTAGAGCACTAGTGCTGGGACACCCAAACCCCCTTTTTATTAGGCTTTTCCACACATGTGCTCCAGTGGATACTAGAGGGGGGTCTCCATCACACAAACTTCTACCAAAAAGCTAGTCAGTTTAGCACCTTTACAAAGTGACTACATTCATGTAGTTGGCATTTGTAACTGGCCAAACAAAAATAGTGTCCGTCACTTTCAAGCAATGTTTGTCATTTCCTATTTCTGCCCTCAATAGATTGTGTTGCTAAATCTTCCTTTTGTACATTCTCATAGGGGAGCGAAAACTTGGGCCGTCTGAGGAAACCCCAAAACCAACACCTCCCAAAAAAGGGGAAAGAGCAGAAGCAGAGGAGGAGGAGGAGGAAGGAGAGATCATCGAACTTGGAGAAATTGTCACCACAACAGGTGAGTGTGGGAGAACACAGCTACTGGTAAGCTAATCAATGTATGGCTGCCTCATTTCCAACACCCTATTTTTGTTTGTTTGTGGTTTTTAGGTGACGTGGATGTTGTGGAAGAAAAATCGCACTTTACCACATAGAGTGCCCACGTACTCATCGGGGAGATAATGGTCTGCAATAGAGATCTAGATTACATAAAGCAAAACATCAATGATGTTCAACAAACATTGAAGAACATCATTGATGTTTTAGGAAAAATATGAAAACGCACCAAGTAATTAACACACATTTGTGCCAGCTTCTGAACACATTTGCAACTTAAGAACTGTGTGAAATTTGGAACATGCACACATTGTGTCCACATGTGCTAGCTCCCATCATGGTGGATGAATGCCAACGTTTTTTAGGGGGTGCAACCACTTTGCGAACTACGAAAGTGGTTGTGGTGAAGGGGTTGCACCCCCAAAAAACGTCCATTCATCCCCATGATGGAAAATGGCACTTTTGAAGCTTCTAGGCATGTGTTTTAGCATCTAATGACCATTTTCAGACCCAAATTGTGTGCATGTTCTAAATTTCCACTTTCCAGGGGTGACCCCCCCATGTGATGAAGGCAAGATCAAACACACTTTGAACATATAGTCATGTCTGATCTTGTCTTCACTTTACAAAGTTGAACTTTCCTAGTTCCTAGGTTCTGTTTTGCTCCATGCCTGGTTTTACCAATTGCGGAATGTTTGTAAACAATGTTGTAAATAACCAAGATGTTGTCAGTTTGGGCGTGAAGATTGTAAACGCACTTGTGAATGATTTCCAAGTAAACTTTTTTATTTTTCTAAATGTGTGGCTTCCTTATTTCAAAAACACAATGCATTATGTATGTCAAATGTAAAGGATATGGGGGGCAATTGGTGTTATTTACTAAAGGCAAGTCCACTTTGCACTGCAAGTTTCTTTTCCAGGGCACTTTTTCACTGCACTTGTAGAGCATAGTGGATTTGACTTATGTAAATGACACCCACAGTGCTTTGTACGAAAACACGGAGCACAGCATTTTTGAGAATACACACATGTCTGACCTGGTGATGAAAAGGAGTATTTTGGGTGTCAGTTATGCAGTACAAACCTTATCTAGACCAAAGATTAGGTAGCAAACACACAACATGAGACTAATCTTTTTGGGAAGAAGAGACTGTTACCTCCTTTTGCCCAGAAAGTGCATTCCCACTGTCGAAGGCAAAGGGAAAAAAATTCAAGGTAAAATAAGCTAAAAAGAATACTGAAATGACAAGAATAGGTTGGTTGAAATATCAGATTTATTAAAAAATGCCTCTCACACATCGTCAGGCAGAGCAATGGCCCCCCTACCCACAAAGTACTCCATATATTGCTCGCGGACCGCGCGGGCATTTAGAGGGGGCAAGCCTGGACGTGCCACTTGAAGGGCTGTGAGGTCCGCATTTGGAGGGCCCTCCACATCTGGGCCAACGGGCACCACATAGTTCCTGTTATGTCTTTTGAGGAAGTTGTGCAATATGCAACAGGCAAGAACTATGTGGTTCAGTTTGTATTCCGCCAAGTTAAGTGCCGTCAAGAACAGGCGGAAGCGGCTGGCCAGGATGCCAAAAGTGTTCTCCACACTTCTGGCTCTGGACAGCCTGTAGTTGAAGACCCTCTGGTCTGGGGTGAGGGTCCTCATCGGGAACGGCCTCATCACATGGGGAGTCAACGCAAACGCTTCATCTGCGACAAAGACGAAGGGGAGTCCTTCTGCATTCTCCTCTGGAGGTGGCAAGCACAGACTGCCACTTTGGAGATGCCAGTAGAACTCCGTGTGCGTAATGGCACCACCATCCGAGATCCGGCCGTTCATCCCCACGTCCACATACATAAATTCATATGTTGCCGACACCACCGCCAACATCACTACACTATTAAACCCTTTATAATTATAATAGTAGGACCCCGAGTTGGGCGGTGGGACGATGCGGACGTGTTTCCCATCAATTGCCCCTCCGCAGTTAGGAAAGTCCCAACGGCTGGCAAAGTGGGAGGCCACAGTCTGCCATTCCTGTGGCGTGGAAGGGAACTGTGGAGTGAAACAAGAAAAAAAAATTAGTCACTTTGCACATAAACATTGCAAGCAGATTAGACAATCAACATCTTGGAACAAGAGCATTGTATAAAATTGGAGGCTGGAAAGTATTTGCACAGAAAAGTAGTGGCTCCCCTTCACAGATTACTCACCCCCCATCAATTCCCACACTTCTGATGGGCCATTGGCAATAACTAGGGTTTTGGGGGGGGGGGGGGGTTGTTGGACAGGTAACCCTCTGCACTTCATTGATTGGCAAATGGCTCAATAATGTGTGCTAGTTTGGCCAGACCCTCTGTACTTAACACTATTGGCAGCCCCCAGGAAAGCTAAACTAACATTTCACCCCCCCCCCCCCAAAAAAAAAGGAAAGCACATTGTGACATTATGAAATTACCAAGCAAGCTAAAAGGAGGGAAAGAACCCAAAAAAATAGGAAATGGAAAGTATGGAGGCAGCCCCTTGCACTACATGCTTTGCAGAATTCATCCCTAAAGATGCCCACTATAAAGAGGTAGGTATATAGTGTGTATTGACCTTGGGAAAGCCAGCAGATAGAGGATTGGTACCATCTGACAGAGCAGTTGGGGGAGGGGGTTCCTAATGAGTTTGCCCCCCCCCCCCCACCAAAAACAAATAAAAAAGGGGCTCTACATGAAGTAAACCACACAGCAAACATTTGTGGGCAAACAATACTATGCAGCAGACAAAATACATTGCTTAAGTGACTAGGCCATAGGTGTCTATTGATGCATGAAGGAGAAAAGGGGCACAGCATATTAGAACATATTGCAATCATGGTAATTAGGGAAGGAGGTCAAAAATAGAAGACATTAGCAAACAGAGCATACATAGAAGGGAATAGTAAAGTATAAATGTTACCTTAATATAGTCCTCCTGCAGGACCTCGATGATGGCAGAACAGGTCTCTGGAATAATGATTCCCAGGGCCTGGGGAGAGATACCTGAAGAGAACTTCAAATCCTGAAGACTTCTCCCTGTCGCCAAGTACCTCAACGTGGCAACAAGCCTCTGCTCCGGAGTAATGGCTTGTCTCATGCAGGTATCCTGCCGGCTGATAAAGGGGGTCAGCAAAGCCAAAAGACGGTGAAAATCGGGGTCCGTCATCCGGAGAAAGTTCCTGAAATCATCAGGATTATTCTCCCGGATCTCACGAAGCAAAGGCATGTGCGAGAATTGGTCACGCTGAAGCAACCAATTCTTGGTCCACATACTCCTCGTCACTCTGTTCATGGACGGGTCTTGGCTCAAAGCTAAAAGCCCGACACCAATTCCGCGTACAGCACGAACTCGGCGACGAGTACGCACGGGAAACATCGCTCACAAGGTCACAAAAGTCGGCTGGTCAGAACGGACAAACAGAAAGCACCGATAAACAGCAAGGCCTGAAAGAACGAAATGAATACCAGAAACGAGCAGACAATAAGCAGTGCAAATCAAAGCGTCCTATATCAAGATATAGGCCGCAATGACCAACAAATGCGAACTGACTACACGCACTAATAAACAGATACGCACGACAAGCACAAACTGAAGAGCAGTAACGATCTGAGTCAGAAAACTGAGAAGCGCGAATCTTAAGTCACCAAACTTCGACTAACTCTCGATAAACACGGGATCAGCAGAAGGAGCCCAACGGGTGCCTGACGTGGTGCTGAACTTCCCTTTTCTAATCTCGTGGACGACGACTTACGTCACGACGTTCTTGCAGACCGGATATTCCGACAACGTAGTCCGACCGTGTGTACGCAACACCAACATCGGACAAAGTACGACGGACAGGATCCGACCGACCTGGTCCGCGGATTGTCCGACCGTGTGTATGGGGCTTTAGGCTGAAATGCCTGTATGAGGACCATAGAATTTGGGTGATGAAGAAGAGGGACTTCCTGGGGAAAACTGATAACTGGTAGGCCTGCTTGCTTTATGGGAAAAGGAGCTGCTAAAGGTGAAGAACACAGAAGCTAGCTATAATGTCTGATCACCTGCGTTATGGGTAAGCATGACAAAAAATACCCTTGCAATGGGGACCCCTGCACTGCATGGGTTACATGTTCACTAACCCTAAGGTAAAGGAAAAGGCTGTATTAGTTACCCTATCCTAGACTTCAGCAAGCTCCAGCACTCTAGCCTCTTATCACTGGTATGCTGGGCTGTGGGTGGCACCTCTGCATCATGTACAATGTAGGACTATTGGGCCTACATTGTATTTGAGGGGGTAATCGTGTGGCGACAGCCAGAATGGCCTTACAGAGGCATCTGTTTTGACTGGTCACACAGAAAAAGGAAGCCTGCTGAAGCATGGAATAAGGTAAGAAGTATTCCTCTTACACTAGACTTAACAACGAGCGTTAACCCTTGCAGTGTGGGGGGGGGGCTACACAAGAATTTTTGTTTCTTATCTTGTCCTAATCAAGTTGTTTACATACTGTGCAATGACTGTATACTGTTTCCTGCTATTGTTTTTGAAATAACACAGTCTAATTTCTACTTCATGATAAATAACCCCCCCCCCCCCTTCTTACAGTACAAGCTAACAAGCTACTTACATTCACTGCAGTGACTGCACTGACTGTACTATACTTCTGATTATTGTCTCTAGTTTATACACTCTAATTTTCATTACATGATAAAACCTGCCTCATCTCTCCCTCTTACATTGCAGTCTATTCAAGCTGCTTACATACTGTGCAGCAACTGTAGAATAATTCTTGCTATTGACTCTGAAACATTACACTCTAACTTTTTTCTTGATAAAACCTGTATATAGGCTGTTTTAAATAATTTTCTAATAATTATTTTTTAGGGTGAATACATGAATGTATGTTTTCTCAGCAACCCCTTTTAATTGAAATGTTTGTTACCTGAAGCTCCAAGGCACCTAAAGCAGGCCATAGATTATGTCATTTTTTTTATTTCCACCATGAGTAGGAAGGAAAGAAAAATGCTCGATTCCCCCATCAACACAGTCAGTGTTGATGAGGGAATACCTCCGGTAGTGCTATTGTGTTCTGCTGACGGGATGCCCAGGGAGCCTCCTCTGACTGCAGAACACAATGATTAGTGTTGCTGGCTATAGCTGGTGGGACTAATTTTTAGGGAAAAACCTGACAGGCTAGTTGTACACAAGTCGATTGATAGATCAACTTGTGTACAACCAGGGTGCCCATACATGGATCAAAATTTAACCGGTGCCCCTACTGAACAAGCCGAATTTTGATCCATGTATGGTGGGCTTAAAAGACCAATTATCAGTGAACATTGGGAAGATGCTATAGGTTCTCTTAGCAAGTTTTCTGTGACATGTGCTGTATTAGAGCAGAATGTACTGTCTGTATATTTTGTCTTGGACTAAAATAGTTAAATGTCTTTAGAGGCATAACAGAACAAGAAAGGCAATAGGCGTGTACAGGTAATCCAACAGGTCTTGGCAAATTAAGTCATCCTGGAGTAGCATAAAGACATGATTACACTTTAACCTTATGATCCTCAAAGGATGCTGTGCAATAGGATGTACAACATCCTGTATTACATGCCTTATGAGTTACAGTGATAGGCAAGACCTATTTACAATAAATGATGTCACCCTGTCACAGGTCAGTGAAAGCTAAGATGACATGTCACAGATTGGTGAAAGCTAAGATGACACAGATTAATATCTTATAATACGATTTAATAAAAGGGAGCTGGTAATAACTTGGTAAAAAATGATGCTAGTTGCTCAATGGGATAAGGTATAACTAATGAACACGTCTGGGGAGTGGGACACATTCAATGTCATTTATAGGAGAAATGTCAAATGTCAGACATTTTATATTTGATTAATCGTACCATTCAATAATAGATGTTTTAAATGACAAGTACTTTGTAAACCAGAATGTTGCTTCCCATTTATTTTGCAATGAGTTCATCTTTATAAGAGATTTGAGATATAAATGATGTGAATCATACATGGAATAAACATAGCCTGAGAAGCAGTTCATGAGTCACAGATTTGCAATTGTACACTTTATGTTTTATGTAGGCTACTGTAATCTAATTACAGTGCCTGTTTTAAAAGAAAGCTGGAGAATGAGGTAATTCACGTTGCTTACAGATTTACCTTTACTCCATCTGTTTGATTTCTATACGTTAAAGAGATTACCCACACAAAGTAGACTAGTAAGCCTACACGTGAATACATGCAGCACATAATTAAACCAATATTAAATACAGTTAACAGAGACTTCAGTGGTCCTGTACAAATATAGTAAGCCACAACAACCAATCAAACCAGTCAATAATGAATACTGCTTGATTGCTATGGATTACTGTGCTTTTCACATTGCTTTTGGCCTTATTAAAGCTGAGCTCTACCTAAACACAGGTAAACTAATAAAAATGAATAGAATTGCTAGCAATAAATGAATAAATAAATACATTTTGTTCAGGTATTTTTGTGAATCACACACTTCTGTCACATTGCATATCAAGAAGGGTGAAACTGCTAGTCTTTACTGCAGATCTGTGGCTTCCTGTGTCACATGCCTGCTCACTGGATTTTGATTGCAGAAGTGCTATTATTCTGTGTGAGGACCAAAGTCGCTCCAAGCAGATCCAGAAGTGAGCTGACATTTTAACAGTGGACCTAAGGTGCTGTATTGCTGGGACTGGTGAGAAGACACTGCTGCCATTAATAACCTGTTGATGCCAGCAGAGACTGAGCCCATAGGGACTGGCCATCTAACTAGCAGTTTTATCTAGTGCATGTAGACTTTACTGGGACTGTACTGACGTGCACCACCATAAAGCAGGGCCCCAACACTAGCTGGCTGAAGAACTAGGACTAAAAAGTACTCATTCTGCTGCTTTACAGAACTTTGCCTGTTGTCCATAGTAAGAGGTACTTCTTTAGGGAGTTTTAAATTTAATCGCTGCCATTCAAATAGAGTGCGCGCTAAAGTGGATATAGCTTACTGTTTACAGAGGACTTTATCGCAATATTTACTATCATTGCTGTTAGTGTTACCTCTATCATTGCTTATTGCTGATTTTGTGGATTACCGGGTTTACTCTAATTTAGCCACATAGAACTACATTCTAAGTGGCTATAACCTAGAGATCATATTGTCTAGTGAACTGTGATTGAACCTATCCTTTACTGGCTCATTTATCTACATACTAAAATTTACTTCAACCCATGACAATATATTGGGTTTTCTTACCACTAACCAGTTTGGTATTTGCTTTCTGATACTGAATTATAGTTGTGTGCAGGATATTTAAATTTATGCTCCCAATAGTTTTGTCATTTACATTTGCTTAACTTAGTATGTCAGAGGCACAGAGGTTGATCACAGATTCGAGGTAGAAGAACAGAAAATCCAATCTACCAAGCAGCTGTTAGGATAGAGCCACACTGGTAAAGCTACACTTACATGAGTACTCACTCGATCCAGCTCTGTGCCCATCTGTAGCAGCTCTCTCCCCTTCTCCGGCATTTACAGCACAGTGGGAGATCTTGGACTGCTGACAATAAAATGCTGTGAGCAAAGAGCAGGGGGGCGAGGTTGAGCCACGTGGTGTGTGTCTATAAATGCACAGAGCCCGAGTTGGTAGCAAGCCTGCAAGTTTGCCCTCATAGCAAGCAAAAAATATATAATTTATACTCCATGTGCATGAGCCTAAAAGTGAAACTAGTTTTAGCAAGGCAAGGCAGGTGTTTACTAGCTAATCTGCTCCTACCTATATGAATTACTGCTATTGGATGCTACTGAATAAATCCAGAATACTGTGAAATGAGAAAAGTATGAATCCAGCATTTGTCAGCACAGAAAAATCTACCATTGGTCCAAGACAAACTATAAGATTGTATTAGCATGGTAAAGATTCTCTTTATAAAAACTTCAACAAAAAAAGAGTTTGTTATGTAAAAAAACTAATTTCTTATCTGACTGGTTGTTACGAACAGCGGTCCCACATTCTCTCTAGTTTTCATAAAGCAGCCCCTTTGACTTTAAAGAGAAAAATGTTTCTTATGATTCTAATCCCTTCAAATAATTGCTCCATATTACCAATGTGATTGTGTTAATGTGGGAATACTTCATAATGGTTTTAATGTAAAACTCATAAAAAATGAATAGCTTGGGATCCAGAGGAGCCATAACATCTCTGCACAAGGGAAGTCAACATAGTTCTGCTCAGTAATGTGCACAGCTACTGAGATGCCTTTTGTTTTGCAGATGCATGAGATGAAACTGCCTGTATACTGCTGTTGACACCAGGAATTCTTTGATAAAGCTGATTTTATATTTAGTCTATTCATGTATAGTATTCGGCTTGGTTTCCAGAGCTTGGCTCATAATAGAAAAATCTGTATTCATATATATATATATATATATATATATATATATATATATATATATATATATATATATATAGGGGTAACTGCATGGAATAGAATACATTAGTGGTTTGCATTACACAAAGTCATTTGTTTCTTTGTTGTTTTTTTTTATTTTGCATTATCACTACCGCTAATATGGAAGAATTTTTAGTTTTAGACTACATTAGGTGTTAACCCTCTCCTCTCGGTATACATTTATGATTGTGCTGCTCATAATTCAGCAAGTCAGGAGACCTAATCTGTGACCAAGCTATGTTTAAGATACAGATATCATCAAATTGCAGTATCCACTTGCATACTGAGTAGCCACTGTGTTAGATGCAGCCATTGTACACTTCTGTTGTGCCAGTCAGATTTATCTTTGCCTGCATATGGTCAAATGTTTTAAAGACAAAGCTTTCAGCTCCCAAGCCCAAGCTTCTGCAAATCTTGATGCTTACCATCATCAAAGTTTATTTTCATCAAAAAATTACATAGAAACAAATCACTTTCCATTTGCCAAAAAGATTTTCTCCTTGATATAGAAAGTGTAAAACTAACAGTTGTTCATATCCCCTTCCTAACCCTCTCCCGTTGACATTGCTGGTAGGTGGATTAGATTCCAAGGCCAGACTGTCATAACAGAGAAAGCTAAAAAATGTTGTGACGTGAAACCGGCACCTGTAATAATATGTTTAACCCTAAGCAACTGGAACAAATCTTATCCCCCTGGATAGGAAAAAAATAATATCTATATAAATCAGTGCTAAACTATATAAACGCTGTAAACTAGTAACACTTACGTCCTCTCTGCAAGTGTCTGGTAGCCATTGGAGATATTGTATCTTGCTACATATGACCTGCTTAGTAATAAGGGGTCATATTTAGCTGAAAGGGTTTCATTTGTACATTAGTTTGGACACTGAGGTGGCTCATGATAGTAGAAGGAGAGAACAGAATTTGGATTATCATTATGAATTGAATACATTTTAATTTAATGCACATATATAGTTTATGTACCTGAATATGTACCTGAATATGGGTGTGGGATCTTTATATTATATAATAATACACATTGACTGAACTATTTAACACTAAATATCATGTGGTTTCACATATATTTATGTATATCTTAATATATTATTATATATATATTATTGTATATATTAATATATTTGACGTGGCATTGCAGAGAAGATACACGTGTCACTTGTTTATAGTGTTTATTTATATAGTTTATTATTGGTTCATGAAAAATGTAATGATATGGAGCGCTATAAATGTAGTATTACAAATAAATAGTATTTGAAATAAAGTCCTTGTTCAGGACAAAACGCTGAAATCACCCACAGTATTGACAGAAATACAAATTAGGTGAATACGGACTTATCCTCCACCAGGCCACTTACCAAAAATAATTGACCACTTAATCACAGGTGGTCAGACAGGCATGATAAAGCCACAGAGCCACAAAACCATTAATGGAGATCACAGATGGCTGGGTCTTGTAGTTCCACCAAATAATCAGAGGAGCATCCATAAAATATAAAAGAAGGAACTCCTCATGGCAGTCCCACAGACATTTATATCTGATTTATATTCCCACTATCATCCACTGTTTACAGTTTTATGGATCTCAGATATATATTCTTTATATATTTTATATATGTATTATGTATTATATATATTTTTTTATATATTTTAAATATATTGGGTCCACTAAATATATATTTTAATAATTTATATTTTAATATATATTTTAATATGTTTTATTGGATCTATTATTAGGTCCTATTTCTTTAGTCAAGAGTATAGGAATTTTATTGTCTTATCAGTTTACTATTACCAAGATGTGGTCATTCAATACGATTTTTAATTTTATTATGTTATCGCTGCATTTTATTTACATATGTACCATTACAGGCATGTAAGCCTACCATGTCCCTCCGTACATGGCCTAGGACACCCACACAACAATATGCCACAACTTGGCCTTTCTATCTCCAACACTCCAGGTCTGTGTCCCCATACATGTAGCATTCCCGGCCGATTATCGTTCTCTACGCTAGCCGGCAATCTAACAACATAGACTACCAACAAAATGGCCGCGCCCGAGGCGGCGACACATTTACTATACTGTTATCCAGCCGGAAACCAACAAAATGGCCGCGCCCGCGATAGTCGGGAAAATGGCCGCTAATGGGAATTTACATTGGAACCACAGGAAAATGGCTGCCAATTAGACAGACTATTTAAACAACATACAAATGCCCCTCTAGCATCCCCTGATGAAGTCACATGACGCCACGCGTAGGGACACGGAGAGGCATTCATACCTGAAAGATAACGAGTTCGGTGCTCGTTTGGAGATAAGCAAAACCTTTATTTTTATTTTGTGAGTTTTTTACTGTGAGTTTCGATTTTAATGCTTGAATAAACTGCTTACTAAGCTATTATTTAAACGTACTACACTATATGGCTCCCCCTTTATTTTTCACCTACCACTCCGGCGATTTCCGAGAGAGATAAGGCTAAAGATACCAGGAGCCAGGGAAGGAAGAAGGAAACACACACCCTCCTAATCAGAGCAGCACGTCAGAAGAAGAGGACAGCAGAACCCATATTACTATCTTTATGCGGTTAACCCTTTACCGCAAGGTAAGGGTCCATTACTTATCATAGTGTGCCCCGCACGAAGAGGAACGCCCCCCACTATTTTATGACACCCCACTGCACGAACACCACTTCTGTATAAGGATCATATCACTTACACCGAGATTTGTAATCACAGTTATCAAACTGTCAAGGACTTTTTCTCTAAATCACGGACCTATGTGCATGCTACTTAATTTTGATCACATTTACCTCTTTACGGATATTAATTTCCAGCCTTGTTCTTATATAACAACTTTGTGCTACTCTATTTTGCATTTTTTTCTGTTGAAATCGCATTTTTTCTGTTAAATCGCATTCTGCGTTTTTTTGTGACTCAGTTTTTTGCAAATCGCATTCTGCATTTTTTTTTTTTTTTGCAACCCAGTTTTTTTGTGCATATCTATATATGTATATCTCTCTCTAGTCAAGCAGACTAGCTCCACTTATGCTTCACTATCTGCACCTTAAATGCATTGTGCACTTTCATTCACTGTTTAATTTTTTATTCTTGTCAGTGCATCTTACTTTCTGCACTATCATCTTATCATCACACTCCGCAGATTGAGATATCAACTTTTTTCTACACTGTATCGCATAGCCAGTGTTATTATATATACCAGCACCTCACAGTTTTACTATATATACCGACACGTCACGGTTATATATATTTATTCTTTGCAGTATGCACTTTATATTTTATATTGATCTACACCATATGTTCACCTAATATATTTTTTATATATTTTATTGATATTTTTTATGTCTCATATTTATGATGTTTTACTAGCTATTATATGAATGTGCCATTAGTCATTTTGACACTCTCGCACTGTTTACATATTTATCTATCGGCCACCACTATTATCAGTATATTTATTGATCGCAGTACATTGTGCTTACCACTAGGTATCATTCACCTTACACTCAGAGTTTGGATCTAACTGGTAGACGAGACAATACCATTGTCTATTACCATTGTATACAGTAGGGGTTCACGCCTTTGCCCCAATACTGACACCTTGAGGCAGATCTAATACATTCCCCTGGGGAACAGCGCAGCATCATCCCCACTTTTCTCCTCATGGTGTAGTATTATGAACCAGGGTCATATTTATTCAAAGAAAAAACCAGGGTACTCACATTTAATCAGATAAAAACTGGTATGTAAAAAACAGCAGTCTGTATAAGCAGCATTTGTTTCCAACCATAAAGATGGCCGCGGTCGACATGTTGCAGTGTCGTGACGTCAGAACTCCTCCCAACGTGGCATTTCATCCAATTGAACGTCGCCCCTTGCGTTCGTTTCGATTCGTTACGCAGTGATTAATCTTGAATTTATTATTATTGCTTTATATAGATAATCAAAGCTGAAAGATGGTAGTCTTGTAACTGATTGTTATCATTATTCAAACAGCTGATCAGCAACAGGTGAAATACCACAGGTTTCATACATTCTATTCTATAATGTAACTCATCTTGAGTAGAACAGTTTTATCAGGTTTGATAGTCCAGAATCCCAAGTGCCTGCGCATGCCTTCTACTCTTTCATGAGGTTCCTGGGACCTGTGATATACCAATCTCTATTGTCTTTGCAGTTCTCAATGGTTAGCCAACCCCCTCTTGCTTCCTGCAGTTAGCTCTATGGCCAGGGGAAACCATGGTTTTCAGTGCCAATAAGGAAGTACCGCTATTACTTATAGGGCTTCAGAAGGGTGTAAAAGAGTATGAAAGAGGAGGCTGCCTGAAAGTTCAGAAGTGGCCATGCCTAATGGTGGGAATGAAGATTTCTGGCATTTCACCCACATAAGAGTAAATCTGGCCAACCTAGCCCTGTCTGGGTGGAATGCCAGTCAAAAGGAGTTTTGGAAATAGGAGGGTCCTGTGAGGACCTTAAACTTATTAATTGTCAGAAAAGGTTGCCTGAGTACTTTATCAATCTTTTTTAAACTCTTTTCCCTGATGGAAGGACTTTGAGTTTCTGAATCTAGACTGAGTTTGTCTAGATAATTGAACCTGGCACCTCAAACTTCAGTCCTGCAGAAGCAGGCCCAATTTGCTGCAAATAACTTTTGAAATGGCCATTTCCAATTTTTGACCAAACCAAGTTGCTATCTTATGCTGGCCATACACTATACGAAACATAGGCCGAAATTCGGTCATTTAGACCATTTGTTCATTTTTCGGCCAGTTAATGGGCCCAAAATCGATAATCTTTGGGACGTTTTTGAGCCGAAAAAACGAAGGACAAGTTTGGAAATTTTCTGCCGAATGAACGATAAATTGAAAGGTTAATGTGTTTCCCGTTCGAACTGTCTGCACTAGGTATATGTAAAAAAACAAACAAAAAACGCATTTATTTATGTCCACTGAACGATTTATCGGTCATTACATGATGGCATTATCGTTTGTGCTCACAGCCGAATGTTCGTTTTTCGAAAATGGGTTTTGCCGATTTTTCGTATATAGTGTATGGTCAGCATAAGTCGGTAGGAAAGGGACATAAACATTGGTCTGCAGGTGAAAGGTCTTGAGGACAAAAAAGGAGAATGCTTCAAGATCTTTCACATACTTTTTAGATTTTAACTGGCTCTGTAGCTTGGGATAGGGGCAAAGCACTTTTACTAGTATGCTGTCCATTGGCTTTGGATCTACTTTAAGGGTAGATCTCAGGTTTAGGGCTATGGTTGAGGTTAAGGGTTTGTTTGTGTCAGGCTTTTTGTTATTCAGGTGTGATCAATTTGTTTTTTGGGTGTGAAGTTGGTTGAGGTTGAAACGCTGTATGATTCATTCTTATGTGTGTGTATATTTGCTTTTGTTGTTTTTTTTTTCTAAATGATTGCCATTTTATTCTTATTGCTTATATGTAATGTTTATATGTTTTATTTTCTTTCTTTTTATAATAAGGCATAAACAATGACTGTTGTTTTATTGTATTATGGTAGGAGTGTTATGTAGAAATGAGAGCTATAGTTCACAGCACTATTTATCTAGACATCTATTTCTAAGCCATAGGCAAAGTCTGAATGTTGCCATGTATCAATAGTCTTGTGCTGACCTTGCCTTCCACAAATATTTACAGTTTTAATGTGGACAAGTCAATATAAATACTATTATATAGTGACTAATGTTTATTCTTGGAATTATGGATCATTTTTGTTACCTGGTTATAAGTCCAGGTATTAAACAATGTTAGCTACAAAGCACAGGACAAATAAGCATGACTGAGGATTTCAGCTGTAAGAAAATGGTATTGGGTGATTTATAAATTCGGACAATTCAAGCATATTGATGCCAACGGTTTATCCAAATGTGTTTCTCAGCTGGCACAACCATTGTATTTCATTTCATTCTGGATTTAAAGAGGAGTTGTGGGAATCTATTGTTTGAGGGGAAAAAAAATCAAAACTTTTTTTCTTTGTTTGGTGTGCCTTTTGTATATTTAAGGTAGTTATACCTTATATTATTTTGTGTTCTTTGCTGCTCTTTTATTTTTTGTGTGCATTTTATTGTAATTTGTGTGTTGTTGCTTTCATTTTTATTTGACTTTTTCACAGTTTTTCCCTGTAAAAATGTTAAATTATAAAGCTATTCTCATATGCTTTAGAGAGAAAAAGCCAGCGTCAACCAGGTTTGTGTGGTTTGGAGTGAGTCCGACACGTACTTCTTTAGGAGCTGGTGCATTTAGAATACTATGTAGGAGAAGTGGATGGAAAGCGCGTGATCAACCGCTTGTGTCAAATTCATACAGTTTATTCATGTATAGTGGAATACAAACATTGAATTAAAATATCTATATCTATATCTATATCTATATCTATATCTATATCTATATATATATATATATATATATATATATATATATATATATATATATATATATATATATATATATATATATATATATAGCTATGTGACATAGGAAATAGGTTACAAATTGAGCACTTAAAAGTTAAAAATAGGACATGCCCATGCAAGAGCAAGTGTTTAAAATCTGGCTGATGCGTTTCGAGGAAAACTTCTTCATCAGAGCTTTATAGATGGGAACAAAGTCTGTGTGAACCGTTAGATCAACATACAACAGCAACATGGAAAGGGGTAGCTAATTGAGACCTGGATCTTTCAGCCTTCTTGGCGATACTGTGAGAAGTGTGAATTCTCTAGTGTTCATACAACTTCAGCTCCCAGGGTCTTACCGAGCAGCCAGCTTCTTGGCCCTCCTCTGAAGAGTCCTCCCCTGGTCGCTTGTATGAGTTGCCTTGTCTCTCCAATGCCGAGAGCACACCGGGACACCGAGCTCTCCTTCAGTTACTTGGCCTCGAACTAGTCAGTTCTGAGGCTCGGGAATGGACGGATCCCCACCCCAGACCATAAGGGCCTCTGGGGCAGGTCAGGGTGACCATGCTTATGGGGACGACAGACACTCATGGGTCCGGGACCCCTCACGGGGTTGGTCCGGACCAGAACCAGGAATCAAAGCAGCAGCCGAACCCTGAACACGTGACTTCAGCATCTTAAATACCCCTTCCCAGACTACACAGCGGGGCCAGACGTGCCCACTAATTGGCTCAGAGAAAGATTGGTACCTAACATGTCCAACCAGGCTTGGTTCTCAACCTGTCACAGGTGCCTCACTGCACCTATGACCAGGCAGAACTCCAGTACAGCCCAGCCAAACTAATGCCAAAGTAAAAACCTGTACAATTAACCCCCAGAACTCTGTTACAGTTCTGGAAAATGGAATTTACATATATAGCGCACACTTTAGTAAAGTGTCGGCGCTACAACTACACTATGTATGATATGATTTTATTTACTATATCAATTTTAATTTATATTCCTACCACATGTCTCCAGTCTATACTTTGTAGTATACATTTTTATGTGCTCTAGATTTTTAACACTTGCCCTTGCATGGGCATGTCCTATTTTTAACTTTTAAGTGCTCAATTTGTAACCTATTTCCTATGTCACGTAGTTTTTAATATATATATGTATGTATGTATCGATCCCCCCTTTTATATTTATTTATATATATATATATATATATATATATATTAATATTTTAATTCAATGTTTGTATTCCACTATACATGAATAAACTGTATGAATTTGACACAAGCGGTTGATCACGCGCCTTCCATCCACTTCTCCTACATAGTTTTCTCCAGACCACCCCTGGTCAGTCTAGGCAGCGGGACGCGCATGATCATTTTCTCCAGTCTCATTGGTTAGAATAGTACTACAACTTCACAACAATAACGTCTTTACCAATTCAGGACCAATTTTTCCTTTCTTCATTTTGCATTTAGAATACTCGCTATGCTACACAGTGTGCTATATTTTAGTATGCTGAGCTCAGGGAATTTTAAATATGTTGTGTACCATGGTGTACTTTTAGATGTTTTTTGGACAAGAAAAACTTTTGTATGTCTTTGGATGAGGCAGTCTCGCTTTGCCTCTTTCTTTATTATGATTTTGTTGTATTAATGATTTTCAGTATTTGGTATGGTTTGTTGAGCTCATATTCTGTTCTAATGGGATGTTTGCAATGGGAGCTCTACACCAGCATAGTATTATTGTGGAACCTAGAGACAGCATTTTACTCTGTTGGAGAGTAGGTTGATTACCCTTAAAAAAACACCAAAATCCACCAAAATTTCACCTTCCCAATTGATTATAACGTATTTTGTGAAAAAAATTGTGACATTTCGCTGAAATCTGATTTTCTATGAAATTATAGGGTAAAGAAAAAATCCCACGTTTCTCATGCTATTTATTATACAACTGTGATGAATACAAATATGCACACACAGACTATAGCGTACATATGGTGAATTTACAAAGACGTGCATTTTGTTATGACTAAAACACTTTAGAATGTATGCTAGCTAAGTGGCATAATTGTATGGATGAAAAAAAATGTAGAACTGCTAAGAAATATATGTTGTAAATATCTCATACTTGGAAAGCTGGACATTCTAGAATATTACAAACCTCCATGTCCCAGACATGTATCCTATAATACTGCCTATCTCATAGCTTTGACTCCTTAAATGTTGATCTCATAGGCAGATGTACAAGCAATAATCATTTTTTTATTTGTTGCATATCTCTAGTCTATTGCCAACAAAACATAAGCCAGTTACTGGATAACATGATGTATTGAAAGTAAAATATCAATTGAGTTACTGGAATGCTGGTAAAAGATCAGAGCATCTTAAAACATACATATAGATATATTTACAGTATATACACTTGCTGGCCACTTTATAAGGTCCATCTTTTCAATTGCTTGGTAATACAAATTGCTAAGCAGCCAATCATATGGCAGCAACTAAACGCATTTAGGCATCTAGACATGGTGAAGATGACTTGCTGAAGTTCAAACCGAGCATCAGAATGGGGACAAAAAGGGATTCAAGTGACTTTGAGCCTGGGTTCACACTATAGCGAATTCGCAGCGGGGCAAAATACTGTGAATTTGCAGGACATTTGAAAACCCATTGTTTCAATGGGGCACGTTTACACATGTCCGGTGCATGCGCAATGCGAATTGACACAAACATGCAACCGTCCTTGGTGCGTTGCGGGACGGATCAGGTGCGAATTTAGGCCCATTATCTTCTATGGGCACGCATCTGATTCGCATCTGGCTTGCGCCCTGAACAGAAATTCGCGCCACTCAAACACCTCCCCGTCTTCCTGTTCCTCCCCTGTGTGTTTTGAAATCCGGAATGGAACCATCATGTCCAAAAGAGGCCGAAAAGCATCATCAAAGGAGAAAGAAGCAGTGGATTGATCAGACTTGTGAGGGACAAACCCATGATTTATGACACCCGGCATCCTAAATATAAGGACAACGTTGCCAAAAGACGTGCATGGCAGGAAATTGGCAGAGACCTCTTGCCAGAGTGGAACAGGTGCTCTTCCCAAGTTCAGGCTGATAAATGTAAGTTTTTTTTATTACCTTTTACTACCTGTATATGCTGTTCTGTTTTTTTTAGATGGTGGACATGAAGTTAATTTATTTGATTTTACCCAACAGCATGTGGTCACCCCCAAATCTGTACCAGGCCACATGCTATAAACATTGTGCACATAACAGCTTTATCTAGTGATGGTTGAGTCCCTAAATAAATGCATATTCTTAAAATTTCTAAGGTCAGTAATATGACATACACCAGAAATGTGATATAAAAAAGTTTTATTTTTCATAGCCAAAATTACATACAACACTTTTCATACAGCACACTTAGCATTATATTATCATGCATTTACATCCAGCAAAAAAATATATATTTATTTTTAGTCAATACAATTCATCTGCCAAGGCACCTCCCCAGCTGGTGACAAAAAAAAAAATCTTAAATTCTTCTCTAATAAGTGTACCAGTAGTGGTGCCCCTAGGAATATTGCAATATGCTGCCTCCATGTTATGGGTCAGCAAATCTTCAAAAAGAAACCCATCTCTTTCACGCACATAGTTGTGCAGGGCACAGGCAGCTTTAATTGCACTGATCGCATGATCAATACTGAGGTTAATAGAGGTATGCAGGAATCTCCACTTATTGCAAAGAATTCCAAATGTACATTCTACTACTCTCCGTGCCCTAGTCAGCCTATAATTGAACACTCTTTTTTCAGTTGTCAGAGAGCGACTTGAATAAGGCCTGAGCATGTTCTGGGACAATGCGAAAGCTTCATCTCCCACAAACACATGTGGGAGGAGAGGCTCTGTAGTCCCTGGCAGGGCAGAATTATTGGGCAAGTCTAGTGTATTGTCACGCAGCATGCGGCCAAATGAGGAATGTGAGAATACACTAGAATCTGAGCTGCTGCCATAAGAACCTACATCAACATAAATAAATTTATAATTTGCGTCTGCCACTGCCATTAATACCAACGAAAAATATTTTTTATAATTAAAAAATTGTCTCCCACTAGCTGGAGGCTTGAGGATGTGTACATGTTTGCCATCAATGGCTCCAAGACAGTTGGGGAAGTTGCATCTCTCCCAGAATAGGTCAGCTATCATCAGCCATTCTTCTGGTTTGGGCTTCTTCATCACAATGTCCTTCAGTTCTTCCCATATGACTAGGCAGGTAGCATAAACAATGCCACTAATCGTTGATTTTCCAACCTTGAATTCATAGTGCAAACTTCCAAACGAATTCCCTGTTGCTAAGTACCTAAAATGACAAAAAATAAAACAAATCATTATGTTGTTCTTTATTTTTCAGTGCGCTACTTACAGACAAGAGTAGCATACGTGATGCTTACAGAAAATACATGAGGCACCTCAGAGAAACAAGGAGTGGCTCGGGGGCACCGACTAGGGTACCCTATATGTATGCCAGGGACTTGTATTTTCTACAATCCATAGTGGAGATGAGGGAGAGAGTTTTCCTTAACATCATCTATGTAACGCAAAATCTGGTAATCATCAATATGAGTTAATTTTTTTAATTTTTACTATATAAAACAGGACAGAATCTAGTTGGGAGGAGCAAGATGTTTTGGAGGAAGATCAAGAACACCAAACAGAGGAGGAAGCACCCATTGATATTCCAGAAGACACAGAGGATTTAGCACTAATCCAAACATCTTCCAGTCTCTGGGAAACTCAGCCAGAAGAACAATGTTCAGGGGCAGAGGAGGCTGTTCCTGGGCCATCCTCTGCTCCTGCACAAATTGATCAGCCTGGCAGAGTGCCACGGAGGCGTCCAGCACTATCCCAACCAGACCTAAGTGAGCGCTTATTAGACATGTTAAAAAACATGACGGGAAAGGTGGATGCATTTTTATGTCCCGATACAATCCTGGCGCTCAGTTTTGTACCCCTAATTAAAAAGATACCCCCAGAGCGGTACTATGAAATGCGCAAAACTATAGAAAAAATGCTGCACTCCTCCCAGCCACAGGAGGAAGCTGCATTTAAATACCCAAATGTGCCCCAACCAAGACCTCCCCATCACTACCCAAGATACCTGCACTACCCTGAGCATCAACACCATCCTTACCCCTATAATCCACCATCATATCCCTCAGGTTATGACAGGCCAATCTCCAGATATGAAGGGCCACCCCGTAACCTTCCCTATCCCATCCCATCCCCACTTCCTCCAATTAGGCCCCCCCCCCCCCCAAACTCAGGGTATGTATGGGCAAAGTCAACATGGGGAGGCTAGGCCTGCTCCCCACACTGCCAGTGATGACCCAGCTTCCGCAACTCAATACTCCTATGACGTCCCTTTCCAAAAAAAATATCAGAATCTGTGATGTGGTCTGTTCATGGTTAAGGGCCCACATGACACATTTTGATAGAACAGGGAAGAGGCCTACTTGACAGGCAAGTTTTTTTGATTTTAAGTTATTGCAGAGTTAATTTATGTTTTATACATGGGTAAAGTTTATATTTTTATCATATTTTATGATACGTGAATAAATAATTATTCCTACATTTTTTGTGCGGTCATATTTTAACAAATACCCAGGTTAAAAAACATAAAAAAATACAAAAACATGGTCAATATAACGCATGAGAAATGACATGAGTGATGATAATTACCTTAATGTGATAAATAATCTTTCAGCAGGCTGGATACTTGGTCTGAAGCTCGTGTTCTGACGCTGCAAGCGAGGGGAGATTAAGCCCAGCAATTCGTCAAAACTGAGTAAAAAAAAAAAACATCATAAATACATGTGGGAAAAACATTGTGGCATACTGTAAAAAAAAGTAAGTTAAGTGTTTAAGGACATTATTTAGGGTAACAAGGCAGGCATTCTTAGTTCCAATCTAATGATGGCTAAATAAGTGACAGGAACAAAAAAAAAAAGGCATATGGGTCCTCATTTCAACAAAGAAGAAGCCACTGGCCTTTTAAATTAACAGTAACAATTGTCTCAGCCAAAAATGCTAAACAAAGCTGCGTGGCAGCACCACTACCACCCACAAAGCAACTTGTGACTAGCAATTTTGGGCCAAGGTATTTGGGGGGTAAACCATCCCAAAAAAAAAAAAGGAAATAGGACCTGGCTTACACCAGGAGAGGGGTGCAAGGTGAGGATAATTTAGTGCCCTTAAGGTTGCATGCTGAAATAATGTACAGTTGGTATTTTGGGGGGGGGGGGGGGAACAAGGCTTATTAGTTACAATAATCTTAACATAACATAATCACACATACTTTAGACTGGATGGACTTGGGTCTTGCAAATATATAAAACACTATACATCTAGGGCTACAAATTAAGTATGGTTTGGCAGAAACAGTACTCACCTACTACTTGACATGCGGGTGAAATTGAAAATTTTCCTTCATGCCCACGGAGGTGCCCATACAATATCATGAACTGGCCTCTTTCTTCTCGATTTGCAATGATGGGATGAACCCAGTATCTTCGTCTTCTCCGCATCCTTCTGCGATTTTCTTCTTCCAGCAAGATTGCTGCTGTGGCAGCAACAACAGTTGGCATGATCATTGGTAGAGCAGCACACATCTTGCAACGAAACACACACAACACAGGTACAGACTGCTGGACAACCAGAAAGTGTAGACTGAGCTACCAGGTTTTATAAGCAGCCGCACAATCAGCCAAAAAGCTTGGTCAGCTCAAAATTAGCAACTCAAATTAGGCAGGAAGGGTTACTAATGAATTCGCTGCGGCTTTGCACCGAAAACGCGTACAATCCGCAGAACAGCCGGCGTTTCACTGCGCAGTCACGCAGGGCCCTGAAATCGCAACGCACTAGTCTGAACCCAGGCTGAATGTGGCATGGTTGCTGGTGCCAGACAGGCTGGTCTGAGTATTTCAAAAACAGCTGATCTACTGGGATTTTTACACACAACCATCTCTAGGGTTTACAGAGAATTGTCCAAAAAAGAGAAAATATCCAGTGAGTGGCAGTTGTGTGGACGAAAATGCCTTGTTGGTGTCAGAGGTCAGAGGAGAATGAGCAGACTGGTTCGAGATGATAGAAAGGCAACATTAACTCAAATAACCACTCGTTATAACCAAGGTATGCAGAATACCATTTCTGAATGCACAACACATCGAATCTTGAAGCAGATGGGCTACAGCAGCAGAAGACCACACTGGGTGCCACTCTGGTCAGCTAAGAACAGGAAACTGAGGCTACAATTCGCACAGGCTCACCAAAATTGGACAATAGAAGATTGGAAAAATGTTGCCTGGTCTTGATTTCAGCTGCGACATTCAGATGGTAGGGTCAGAATTTGGTGTAAACAACATGAAAGCATGGATCCATCCTGCCTTGTTTTAGGCGGTTGGTAGTGGTGAAATGGTGTGGGGGAATTTGTTCTTGTCACACTTTGGACCCTTAGTACCAATTGAGCACCATTTAAATGCCACAACCTACCTAAATATTGTTGCTGACCATGTCCATTCCTTTATGACTACTCCTTTATGACTACAGTGTACTCATCTTCTGATGGCTACTTCCAGCAGGATAATGCACCATGTCACAAGACTCAAATAATTTCACCACTGGTTTCCTGAACATGACAATGAGGTCACTGTACTCCAATGTTCTCCACAGTTACAATCCAATAGAGCACCTTTGGCATGTGGTGGAATTGGAGATTTGCATCATGGATGCGCAGTCGACAAATTTGCAGCAACTGCATGATGCTTTCATGTCAATTAGGAGCAAAATCTCTGAGGAATATTTCCAACACCCTGTTGAATCTATGCCTTGAAGAATTAAGGCATTTCTGAAGGCAAAAGGGGTTAAAACCCTGTACTAGCAAGATGTACCTGATAAAGTGGCAAGTGAGTGTGTATATGTATGTGTATATGTTTGTATGTATATATATATATATATATATATATATATATATATATATATATATATATATATATACATACATACATTGGGAAAATAAATAACTTTGCTGAAATCATTCCATGTGTTGTTGTGGAAATGATATTGTATAAAATTTATGTGGACATTTTATTCTAGGATGTGTGTTTTTATAGATTGTCATCTGTCTCCCTGTGTCTGATTTAATCGTGTGCACTTCCTCCCGTGAGTGCCCTCCTCTTTACTCCATGTCACTTCCTGTGATGTCATTTTGTATTGAGGGAGTGCCCAGCTGTTGGAGGCAGGCACTTCCTGTTTGTGAAAGCTTTTGTGATAATAAAAGGCCATGCTGGCTAGTGTGGCCAAGGATTGCTGACTGACCAGGCAAAGATGAGGCTGTAAGAATATTTACTTGTGATGGCTGTTTTAATGCGACCTGGCTGGGAGGACGTCAGGCTGGGGCGGTGATGTATGCAATGCTTGGCTGGTGAGGTTTGAATGAGGGGGCTAAGGTAAGGCATTTTATCATTAAGACAGAAATGGTTATTTAGAAACAGGAAAAATTGGCTGTTCTGCGGACAGCCGAATTTCGCTAACAGTGTCCCTAGTGCATGCTAATGCAGTACTGTAAATTAGCCTGGTTGGTTGCATATTATCTAGAGATTTGTTTTATGTCCGCGTTATATGCCTATATGCATGAAATATTTGTTAAACTTATTTAAGGGTAATGAAATAAGGGATGGTCGATCTAATAGTGACAGATGGGACACTGTAAACTACCAGTGACTGTAAGTAATGATGGTAAAAGAACAAAGGGGAATACTGTGCCCTGTGCACTAACATTAATATTACTGTACATTGTGTATAATCATATCATTCAAGAGGGCACGGATGACTGAACTACATCTTACCACAGCTGGGTTAAGTTTTGAGACACCTGTAAACCTTATTAGACATTTTCATTAGCCAAACATGTAAATACCATTTAGATAAGAGTTAAATAATTGCCATGTCTCATAATACAGACTCTTTTCTTTGGAGACATTGTGCCGTGTCTCTGTGCTCTAAAGACTGCAGCTCTCCTAGATGAGAGGAATGAGTGCCCAAATCTCTACAGCGTTCCTATAATCCTCTGATACATTTTAATCCCATTACATTTTCCATGTGGCTATTTTAAGCGGGCCTTGTGAAGAGCAGATGTTGTTTAATTAACAATTTTGCTGCCAAAAGTTTGATCACTGATGAGAAAAAAAATGGCTGCAATACATTTTTAATTGTACAGGTTTAGCAGTAGGGAAAAAAATGCAGTAAACATTTTATTGACAGATTGTGTCAGGTGGATGGCGATTCTTTGTTTAAAGAAAAAAGTACTTGTTCACAAAGCCTAGTGAAGGACATGTAATGTAATGGTGTTTGTGTACTGCATAGCAGCCAAATGTGCCTTTTATTTGTGAATCACTCTGAATATTAGAAAAATGTTACCTGCTGATTGTCATGTTGACACATACAAAGTAAAGTTATGCATTTAACACAGGGGCCATAAAGGAATAAGTGTTCTAAAGCCGGATTACTACATCAAAGAAAGAAAGCGTAATACACCGTTTTGGCAATGCAAATATCAGGTAAAAGAACATTACGAGCACACCATAAAATCATTATATTTGTCTTCACATTGTTGGGCTCTCATATACTGGATGTCCTATTTAGCGATGAGCCGAATCCCCCCCCCCTCCGGTTTGGTTTGCAGCAGAACATGCGAGCAGGCAAAGAAAATTTGTTCGAATACCGTTAAAGTCTATGGGACGCAAATGTGAAAAATCAAAAGTGCTCATTTTAAAGGCTTATATGCAAGTCGGGAGCAGTGATTTTAATAATGCTTAAAGTGAAACAATAAAAATTAAATATTCCTTTAAATATCGTGCATGGGGGTGTCCTTAGTATGCCTGTTAAGTAGCGCATCTTTCCCATGTTTATAACAGTGCCACAGCAAAATTACATTTCTAAAGGAAAAATTTTCATGTAAAACTGCTCATGGCTGTAATGTATTGTTGGATCCCGGCAATATAGATAAAAATACCCCAAAAAATTGGTGTGGATGTCCCCCCCCCACAATCCATACCAGGCCCTTCAGGTATGAAAAAATGGCGTGGGGGTCCCCCAGGCACTATATACTCTGAACAGCAGTATATATACTATACGGCCTGCCCTATATAATCTGCAGAAAACTGGGCCTTAGGTGTGGGTGGTACCAGAACACTGTAAGCCCTGACAGTTACTCTTGTTGGGTGCAGGAACAGGCCCTGCTGTGAAATATTATATCAACATTTGTAATTACATGCCCCTGTTAGACAGGGGCAGAAAAATTGGGCTTTGGGTGGTGGTGGTGCCACAACACTGTAAGCCCTGACAGTTAGTCTTGTTGGGTGCAGGAACGGGCCCTGCTGTGAAATATTATATCAAGATTTGTAATCACATGCCCCTGTTAAACAGGGGAAGAAAAATTGGGCCTTGGGTGGTGGCGATGCCACAACACTGTAACCCCTCACAGATACTCGTGTTGGGCGCTGGAACGGGCCCTGCTGTGAAATATTATATCAAAAGCTGTATTACATGCCCCTGTTAAACAGGGGCATAAAAATTGGGCCTTGGGTGGTGGTGGTGCCACAACACTGTAACCCCTCTTGTTGAGCACAGGAACGGGCCTTGCTGTGAAACATGACTGCCAGTTTCTTGTCCTTCTGTGGCACCCCCTCTCTCTAGGCTCACGTTACTCCCTTCCTCAACCTGGGAACCAACATATGAGGCTTCAAATCACTGCAGATCCTCCAGCAGCATATAACTGACGCTGTGGTCGAAAAATTCTGGGGACTCCTCCGTGCATGATGGTGGGGCTACAGAAGGAGTGACTGTGGACAAGGAGCCGGTGGAATAGGCCGCTTTGGCAGCTGTGTTGGAAGGCAAACTCCTCTGACCCTGGGTGACAGAGGATGAGGAGGATGAGGATGGCTTCGTTATCCACTCCACCAACTCTTCTGCATGTCACCTGCAGAGGATGCACCATGTCCACCACTACCACTATTGACTGTAGACATAGACGCTGCTTGCCCACTTTTAGTGGCCTGTGAGCGTCTGCCTCTCCTTGGTGGCCTTCCGGACATGGTGTATTTTTTGTTTTGCAACACCACACTACACTGTATTAGATACTGTGTACACCGCCTGAAGTGTATTAGAAAGTGTACAATGTCTGCACTGTATTGTATACTGTGTAAACCACCAGAAGTGTAGTTGAAGCTGTACACACTGTATTAGATACTGTGTACACTGCCTGAGGTGTATTAGAAACAGTACACCATGGAATGCACTGTAGATATAGGCTACACTGAATGCCGAGTGTGTATATATATATATATATATATATATATATATATATATATATATATATATATATATATATATATATATATATTAATACACCGCCTGAAGTGTATTAGAAACAGTACACCACGGAATGCACTGTAGATATAGGCTACACTGGATGCAGAGTATATATGTAAGAAGGCCAGTATGGTGGCCTGAATTTATGGGAGTTTCCCGGGGGTATTTATCCAGCCCGCTCGCCTGTGGTCTTTGTCGGTTTACTGTGCGCGATACTATGTCACTAGGCCGACTACTCAACTCGTTAGCGTTTGTGAGTTGCATGTTCAAAACTTTCAGAGGCTTTCGGTTCCCTCTCAGTTTTCGTACAACGTGTCTGGCTTGGCTGTTGCAGGTAGGGTTTCGTTTGACATTTTTCATTTCATGCAGCACTATTTGTTAGCTATCTTGTTTCGCCAAACCTCGATACCAAATTTACGAGTCATTCGTTAAAGAAACCCTGCACGCAGCCGTAGTATTTTGCCACCGATTCATGCCTCTATCATACCAAAACATTTCATTAACTTTTACGTACCTCACTTTGATTCGATTCCAGTCGAGTCTGTATCGCACCGGTTCGTTCAGGCGTGTCTCACTTGTTTTCATTATCTTCATACCAGGCTCCACAGTCCGGTTCGTTGTCAGTCGCAGCCACGGCACACCGATTCGTGCCTCTGTCATGGCTAAATCATTTCAATCATTTCACTCTTTTCACTGTCACGTACCGCGCTCCGATTCAAATCTAGTCGCATCCGTGATGCACCGATTGGTCCCGGCGTGCCCCAGTGTTTTTTTGGCCTCATTTCAGTACATGCTCCAGAGTCCGGTTCGTTGTTTGTCGCAGTCATGGAACACGATTCGTGCCTCTGTCATTGCAAATCATTCCACTCATTTCACTGTCACGTACCGTGCTCCGATTTGAATCCAATCGCATCCGAGATTTACTGATTCGTTCCGGCATGCCCCAGTTATTTTTCGGCCTCATTTCAGTACATGCTCCAGAGTCCGGTTTGTTGTCAGTCGCAGTCGTGGCACACCGATTCGTGCCCCTGTCATGGCAAATTATTTCACTAATTTCACTGTCACGTGCCGCGTTCCAATTCGAATCCAGTCGCACCCGTGATGCACGGATTCGTTCTGGCGTGCCCCAGTTGTTTGGCCTCATTTCAGTACATGCTCCAGAGTCTGGTTCGTTTTCAGTCGCAGCCGCAGCACAACCGATTCTTGCCTATATCATAGCAAAACATTTCACTCATTTAATTTCACGCACCTGTCGATTCGAATCAAATCCACTCGAACCAACAATGCACCGATTCGCACCCAACATTTCAGCCTTACAGGTATCGTTTGCATGTTGCCTGTCATTCCTCCCCAGGTCCGGCAGTCACTTCATATCGAGTCCTTCATGCATTCTCAATTTTTTTAAACACGGCTCCACGGATGTTCGACCTCAGACGCCTCTGCGACGCAAAAAAAAAAAAAACACACATCTTCCTTTGAAGTTCAGTCATGGTCTTGAATCATTCGTTAAAACCTTCACCTCACTGCTACTTCCCCTTATAGTCGCACAAACGCACGACAAAGTTACATAACTTGGCCACTTAGTTATCTTCCAATTTAGGTAGTCAAAGCCTCTCACCACTTGTCATCTGTAATTTCTCCTCTAGGTCAGTCAAGTTCAGTAGGTCCATCCTGCACCAGGTTGGACATTATTTCCCCAGGTAAAAAAACAAAAACAAAAAACAAAGGGGCAGGAACCGTGTACGTATGTTTTTATATAGAAAAGAGAATCAACCCGACTTTCATGTCACCCCTAATATAGGTTCCGGTCGAACTCAAAGACAGGACATTGCATCTAGGGCACAAGTCACCCAGAGCCATGTCTCATGCCGCCAGTGAAGACTTCACAGCCCCTCTGTCACCTCCGGTTTCAGAGATCGTCAGCGTGCAGTACCTCAGGGTATGGACCATCCCCAAGTTGACAGCGGAACTGAGGCGCAGGCGTGTGCCCTTCTCCGCTACAGCCAGAAAGGCCGAGCTCTTCTGGCTCCTCTTCCAGCCACAGTTGGGCCCAGCACCCAGCAGGCGTCCCTTCAGTCGATATCTGCCGCCATCTCTCAACTCCACACCATGGTATCATCCTTGTCTACCATAGTCACGGATGTCCAAGCTAGAGTGGCACTCTTGGAGGGTCCGGCCCCTGCACAGATGCCCCAGGTGGACAAGTTTGGACATTCCGATAGTAGGAGTAGCTATCTGCAATAATTTTAATTACGGTCGTGCAATTTCAGCCATATCCGCCTTCTACACCTCTGCATTGTATGTCACGGGGCGCACCCAAAAAAATCGATGCCAGGTCAAGCAGCAGAAAAAGTAAATGTCCTATGGCTGGGGCCCTACCTCACACCCCACTCTCTCCCTGGCCACCTTTCTTATCCAAGGATTTTCAGCAGGGTTTCATAGCAGCCTCATCTCTCTGCCCCACGCAACTTATGAATGTAGGAACCTCGGCTCAGCGGCCATCGGCGAACAGGCCATAGACCAGCTGTTAAAGGCCGAACTGAAACGAGGCTTCATCATAGGCCCCTGCACTCAGCCCCCTTTCAGCACCTGGAGAGTTAGCCCTATTGGACTTGTCAAGGGCAAGTTTTCAAATAAAGTCCATTTGGTGTACGACCTGTTTGCGCCTTATTCTTCCCACATTCTGAGCCTGAATTTCCTAATCCCCTCTGAGGAATTCTCCTTTGAAGTATGCTTCTGTAGACATGGCAATTCAGGCCATTATCAAAGTAGGCACAGGCGCCTGGCCCTCCATGGCTGACATTTCGGACGCGTTCAAGCTTCTGCCTATCCACCCATCCCTCTGGTGCTGGCAAGTGGAAAGAGTCGTACTACTTTGCTACCAAACTGATCTTTTGATCTAAGAGTAGCCCCTGGCTCTTCGACACTTTTGCACAGTCCCTCACCTGGATACTGTCGTATCAAGCTCAGTGTCAAGAAGTCATCCATTACTTGGACGACTTCCTGTTAATTGAACAGCCCCCAGGAGACCTTGATAAATTGAGAGTCGTCTTTGGGAATCTCAATGTTCCCATTGCGGAAAACACTAGGTAGACGGACCAGCACACTCCATCACCTTCCTCAGAGTCAACCTAGACACTTGCCTCCATAGTGTACTCACTATGGATGTCTTCTCCTCGCTCGCTGGAACCGAAAAAGGGCTCCACGAGGGGAGATGACATCACTTCCCCTGCATGTGTTTACATTACACAGGCAGAGGAGGCATTTCATTCGCCAGAACCGATCAGCAGGTCCAGGCCAGAAATCATTGGCCTGAGCCAGTAGATCAATCGGTTCTGTAGCGAATCTATTTATTTTTCTATTACATGCTCCAGATGCAGTGCTGTTTGTTACAACTCTATTACTTGAGAAACCTCCTAATCCTGATTGAGCTTTCACCTATATAAAAGGCTTAACTACAGCGCACAAGCTTGAAAACAATTGCATATATGCCCTTATATACAGTAGCCACTCACTGCTACCAAAAGACTTAACTAGCAAGAAGAAGAAAGAGTTAATAAAAATAAATAAAAAGGGGAAGCAGAGTGACTTAGTGGTCGGAACTTGGTTCAGGTACTTCAGTTTCTTCCCAAGCTCCAAACACATGCTGGTAGGTTAATTTAGAAGGTTAATTGGCCCTAATGTGAGTGTGTGTGCACATTTGAGGTAGAATGATGTGAATATACAGTATTAAAGTAATGCGTAACTTGTCAGTGCTATATAAACGCTTGTATTAATTAAAGCTGTATTAAACCCAAAAACATAATATACTGCAGCTTATCAATCATTAGATGTGGTGCCTGCATTCATTTTCCTTTTTTAAGCTTTTTTCCCTCTGCTTTCAAATGGTGATCAGGCCAGTAACACACCTCCTGTATTAAGCCTCGTACACACAATCGGATTTTCTGCAGACAATACCTCAGACTTTGTCTGAAGGTGTGTGCCTGGATTTTGTCTTGCATACAAACAGCAAGGAATTGTCGGCCAACAGACACGAACGTAGCGACGTACTACGTATTTTTTCAGCTCTTTAGCGCTAGCCTTTGGGCTCCTTCTGCTACTTTCATGTTATTAGAAGTTTGGTGAGTGTTGATTCGCGCTTTTCATTTCGCACTTTTCATATAGCCCTTTTCAGTTTGTTTCTGAACGGCCGTTCGTCAACCAGACATGTTGTGGAATCGGAGGAGATAACGCGTTATTTATTATTGGCCTTGGAGTTATTGTTTTGACCCAAGTCCAGTCCAGGAACAGGAGGAGGAGTTATTGGACCAAAAAGTGGTTGCTTTATTAATCGTGACCAATTATGTCATATGTCTTTGCTTTAGGAGCTCCAGGAGAATAATCCAGATGATTTTTGGAATTATCTCCTGATGACGGACCCCTGCTTTCACCAACTCTTGGTATTGTTGAAGCAGGACAGATGCATGAGGCTTTTATTTTATTTTTTGGTTTAATAATAATGATTTGATTTGTTATATTTTCTATATTTTTGGATGCATAGAATGCACTTTTTGGTTAAGTTCTATTGGCAGATAGCATGTCTAATTTTATTTGTTTTCTTTTTTTAATGCACAATAAAAAAATTGTGGAGAATAATACTTGGCTATGTGTTTTACTTCAAATGACAGTTTGGGAGTAGGCAGTTACATTTAAAAAAAATACAATGTAAAATTGACAAGGGACACCAACATAGTTGTATCTTTGATCTTAAAAACTACAGGATAATGATGTTGTGGTAACTTGCCCAAATAATAAAAAAAAAAGCATAATAATATTATTCTTGATATCACTAGAAAAAAAAAGCCTTTGAAAATGTGTTTGCAATAACTCCATTAGTATCACCAGCAAAGCAGCTTCATTATTATCCCATTAAAGAAGAAGAGAATGTGTGCTGCATTTCGAGATTTCATAATTTGCCGCATCACAAATATTAATTCTCCATTATGAATGCTAGTTTTCAAGACCAACTGCTTCAGCCTCATCCTTGCTTCCGAGCATGCGTGTTTGTACTTTGGACTTGTACTTTGGACTATTGTCCGACGGACTTGTGTACACACGCTCGGAAAATCTGAAAACAGACATTTGTCTGCGTAAAATTTTAAAACCTGCCATCCAACATTTGTCCGTGGAAAATCCAACAACAATTGTCCGATGGAGCGGACAAACGGTCGGATTTTCCGCCAACAGCCTGTCATCACACATTTCCCGTTGGAAAATCTGATCATGTGTACGCGGCTTTAGAGTGCCTCCACCCAATGAAGGAGCACAGAGGCACCTTTGGACAGCAGCACTGACCGTTTTGTTATTGACAGTTTTGTTCCTTTTTGAGATAAAGGTTTTACATGAATAAATAAAAAACCTGCTCACTCTAAGTATGCCTGTCAGTGGTAAATGGTTTGTCTCAACACTCACACAACTGCTAAATCTGCAGAGGAGCTTGTTCTTTTGAAAAACAACAGACTTACTGCCAGGATCACCAGATAAAAAAAAGAAAGGAAAGAAAAGAAAACTAAAGCAGCCATCACATCTAAGAAATGCTAAGCTGTGATATAATAAATGTCTGCTTTTGGGTTTAATACAGCTTTAAATCCCGGAAATGTAAAAATTATCACTTGCAGTTGGGCTGCATCAGCATTGCTAGAGTTACTAGCTTGTTTAGGTTTATGGGACATAGAAAAGAGGATCTTCTTACCTGCTACTGCATTGCACGTGACGATGAAGAGGGATGGTCCACTAATGGAGCATTGGGAGTGTCTGCCAGAGGAGCAGAGGATCAGGTAAGTAAAAGTGCTTTTACTCTCCCTTAGACTAAGTACATTTCCCAGAGTTGGTCTTTGAATTATAAAAATCATGCCAGAAACTGTAAAGGAGGGATAGGCAACTTTGCTGACAGAGAATGCTGCTATGTTACAAAAGAGTGCTGCATTTTACTACCACAGAGTGCTACTATGACACCAGATAGAGCGTCTATGTTACCAAAGAGATTGCCTTGTATAGAGAGTATGCCGTTTTCCTAAAGAAAATGCCAGAATTAGAATTATTCTTTAGACAAGAATTGGTAACCTGTCTAATAAGACCAGAGTGATTCCCATTCATTTCCAAACTGTGACCATGCAGAGATTAACAGCTCAATACGGAATTTGTACTATGGAAGTTTCAGTTTAAAAATTCCCAAGTATGTAATCCTCATGTCGTAAAATAAATACCATGCCTCTATACATCACAAGAAAAATGTAAAAAATAGAGGCAATGAAGCTTAAAGTACTTACACTTTTTAACGTTCCCCCTTGCAGAAGTCCAGCAATGCATCTGATTTCATCAGTATGTTACTCAGGCAATGCATCATATGGCTTCCAGTGCAGTGTTTAGAAAAGTGTGATGAAAATTAGATAAACAGCGTCCATGGTTTCCGAGAAGCAACGCATTAATTTACAGGTTTGGATTTAAAATTAAGCCAGTTTATGTCACTTGCTTTTTACATTTAACTATGTTGGTTATTATTTCAAACCACAGTACAACTTCTAGTTAGCGTATATCAAACAGCTTGCTAATATCAGTCACAAATATTTAGACATTTCTCAGGAAGTGGATATTAGAAAGGTTCTTTTGCAATATGGGATTTCTGGGGTTCAAGGAAAACATGTAGTGAGAGAAGTATGTTGTTGCCCTTGTTGACCTTGCCTGTCTTTCATTATGATCTGAAAGCCGCAATACTGTGAGTCGCTGACCTGGCAAGTATACAGATCCGGTGCCCTGAATTATCTCTTATGCCGCGTACACACGACAGGACCTTTTGACCGAACTCGTCCGACGGAACGAATCCGGTGGACGATTCGACCGTGTGTGGACTTCATTGGACCTTCAGCAGACCTTTGACTTTAGATTTAGAACATGTTTCAAATCTTTCCGACGGACTCGAGTCCGGTGGAAAAATCCGTTTGTCTGTATGCTAGTCCGACGGACGAAAACCGATGCTAGGGCAGCTATTGGCTGCTGGCTATGAACTTCCTTATTCTAGTCCGGTCGTACGTCATCACGGTCAAATCCGTCGTACTTTGGTGTGATTGTGTCTAGACAAGTCCGATTCGACAGAAGTCCGTCGAAACTTTGTCGAAAAGTCAGACGGAATTCAGTCCATCAAAGTCCGGTCGTGTGTACACGGCATTACTTCTCTTGGTGCATGCTTGTCTCAAAGTTACTTTTTTTGTTTTGTTGGTTTATCTTTTGTTAGAAATATTATTATTATAAGTTTTTAGGGCTAGAAATAAAGTGTGTCCATGACAGTGCCTTACTTTTGTATGCTCTGGATATGTACCAGCTATTACACATAATGTAGTTCCACCCTAAAGTGAAGGCTCCCAAATCCACAAAAAAAATGGTCTTACTTCAGCAGCCATTCCAGTGTGTCGCCCTATGCTTTAGGTAGGCCATACCTAAACCCAGATGAGTAACCAACAGTTGTCACCACATGACTACTGTTTACTGACTGTTCCATCCCCCTCCTAAGGAAACTTCCTGAAATGTATAATCAAAATTATGAATGTAAGCTTGGCTGGTTACATCAGCTTGGCCTGAGGATATAAAACTTAGATTTTTGCTTTTGTGATATTGTACCCATATTTACATTGTGCCATAAATTATGAGTACATATGATCAGAGTACATATAATCATTTGTATTATTCCCTTCCTGAATAGAAGGTAAGAATTACAACCTATTGTCTAAGCTACATTCATTGGAGTTGTATATAGGCTTTGCAATAGAATTTTTACTTTGAAGGGAAATTTTCCCTTAGCATAGCTTAGTGCATCCTTTTCAACCAGGGCATCTTCAGGTTTCCAGAAACAAAAATAATTAAAATCCTGTTTTTGGGGGCTAAATTGATTATAGCCGGCTGCCAAATCACCCAGTATTGGTGCAGGGATTTTAACAGACCCCGGGAAGAGACCCAGAGAGAAAAGGGTTTAACCATCCCCAATTGGCTGAACACCAGCTAATACAGCAATAAATCCCTTAGGGAAAACAAATAACAGATATACTTTATTACAAAAATCTTAAATAGAACTACAAATAACAACTTCTCAAGAAGTCATTATTTGTAGTTGTATTTAAGATTTTTGTAATAAAGTATATCTATTATTCATATGGAAATCGGAAGTTTCCCCCATGGGGGTTTTTAGGCAGCTAGGTGTAGGTAATGATAAAAGTAAACGTTTGGTAAAAAGTAAAACATTTTTTCTCTTTATTGAAAAAATGAGTAGTTACATGAGTGTTAGGATGTGAGCTCGAACAGGAATATATTCATGCCAAATACATAAAATAGCAAACATAAGGGTCATATACAGCATATGATAATGACTGTTACAAGACATTTGCTGACGCGTTTCGACCCATAGTATTTGGGGTCTCTTCAGAGGATGAGTTTGCTAGAAAAGAAAAATTTGTAATGGTATATATATCTCAAATTAGTTAAAAAACAAGATATAAGATATGTAAAAAATGTAAAACAGATGTTTAGTAACTTATAGTGCATAGTTACCAATGTATTTGGAGATGCCTCTCAGTCATGGAGTCCCCCACATAGTTATCAGACCATTCTGTGCGCCTCCATGTCACAACGAAATACCAAGAGGGGGATGAGGGTCCACTCAATGCGGCTTACAAGGAGTCACACGTGAAAGGTTGTCCCCCACCGCAACGTTCCAGAGGGGGAGAGGCCAGGGCCTACGGCAGTTACCAGAGCGTTAGCTCATGGAGAACCCATATATAAGTTAAAAGTTTTATTATATTGTCTATGTTTGACATTGACTATTGGAGAGTCAGAAAATATTATTAAATATTGACATGATCCATCATGAGTTTTAAGTAGTTATGAATTTAAGTAGTTAGATGTATAGAGGGAAGAGTGTAAATGATATTGAATTGTTAGTGATATGCAAAAGAGGGGGGGGGGGGGGTGATGGTAAGGTCAAAGGTTTAATCAATGATGTGAATAGGCCAAAGTTGGCCTCATCTGTGTACTCAAGAAATGATGTGGTGAGTGATGTTGTGTAAAGTGTGAAAGAAAAATAAAGGGTGAAGAAAGGGGGTGTAAAAAGTGGTTGGAAATAGTGTTGAAGGGGTTGTGTAAGAACTAAATGGTTGAGAAAGGGGGATGAATTAGTGTGAATGTGGTGTGCGGATGGAGTAACAGACGTGGTCATGAAAGGAATAATGAACAGTGAAAAATATATAAAAAAAAGATTATCATAGGGGGTATGGGACTAATAAAGCTGATAATGAAAAGTAAATGAATGTAGAGGATTGAGAGCTACTACAATCTGATATATTGTCTAGAGAATTAATGATGGATAGTTGTAACTTACTCTTAAGGTTCAAGAGGAGACGTCTGACCGTCCAAGAAGAGTGTGAGGGGATCACCTTTTGATCGACCCTCATCACCGGAGTTAAATAATATCCTTAATTACAGGGATATTGGAAAATGGGTAACAGGTGCCGCAGGTTCCGCCCCCCACCCCTGGCGTGCAGAGGGGGGCAGTGGCCGCCGATGGCGTGCCTTGTGTGGCTCCCCCAGCGTCCCTGAAGGCATAGCCTTGGCCGCTGTCATCACCTCCGTCGTAAACTACGTGACGGCATGACGTCATACGTGCGCGCGGAGGGGCCCGTCCGCGCGCACGATGACGTCAGGACGTCCGGAGGTGATCAGGGACGCCGCCGGCAGGGTGATCACTCCCACCTGTGGCTGAGACCAGCTCAGCCACCTAGTGGGACGAAATAGGAGCGCAGTTGTAAAAGCTCCTTACCCTGCCGGGAAGACACATTTAATAGTAGGACCCCCGACCCAAGGCAACGTGCAACCATGAGGGCGTCACAGGAATCCAATGGTCCGAAATGCCAGTGGGGAAGTGGTAGACAAGAGGAATATAAAGACAGGCTCACTGGACACTAAAAATGAATAGAAAACCAAAACTAGTACTCTTTAGTCGTATAACATGGGTATATGAGCCTGTACAGAGTGAATTCTAGTGGTGTATTTCAAAGTGAATAGTTGCTCAATTCACCCCATAGTGGCCATATTGTTTGATCACTAGGGGGGTTTTTTTGGAAAGATGGTACTTCCCAAATGCAAAAAGCAAAAAGCAAAAGGAAAGTACAAGCATTTAAACAAAAGGTAAAGGATAATGTGGGGTCCCTAGTGTTCCTCTTTGCACATAGTGGGAGTAGGGTCTTTAGTCCAATCTCCACCATGGTCGAGGATATGAGCTCGATCAAGTATGGCAAGAGATACATATTTTAAAGAAGAGCATAACTAATTTAGCGAGCTCTTAGGAAGGAAGGAACATAACTAGAGTGTATTCCCTGCATTGGAGGTCTACTAGGTATCCTAATATACAATTTGGCACATATGCTATCCTATAAGAGAAAAAAAGCAAATAATGATGTAATATGATATGATATTCACAGGTTGTACAAAAGAATATACACAGAGGAACGCACAGTGCACGGCTCATATCATAGCTCTCATGTGTCAAAGGGGGAAGGGGTGTTTAGCCACCCAAAATTGTATAGCAAGGGAAGGCATCTCCAAATACATTGGTAACTATGCATTATAAGTTACTAAACATCTGTTTTACATTTTTTACATATCTTATATCTTGTTTTTTAACTAATTTGAGATATATATACCATTACAAATTTTTCTTTTCTAGCAAACTCATCCTCTGAAGAGACCCAAAATACTATGGGTCGAAACGCGTCAGCAAATGTCTTGTAACAGTCATTATCATATGCTGTATATGACCCTTATGTTTGCTATTTTATGTATTTGGCATGAATATATTCCTGTTCGAGCTCACATCCTAACACTCATGTAACAACTCATTTTTTCAATAAAGAGAAAAAATGTTTTACTTTTTACCAAACGTTTACTTTTATCATTACCTACACCTAGCTGCCTAAAAACCCCCATGGGGGAAACTTCCGATTTCCTTTTTCTTATCAGGGTGAGCAGCACCAGCATCTCCTTCCAATGTGTCTTTCTCTTGCTATACAATTTTGGGTGGCTAAACACCCCTTCCCCCTTTGACACATGAGAGCTATGATATGAGCCGTGCACTGTGCGTTCCTCTGTGTATATTCTTTTGTACAAACTGTGAATATCATATCATATTACATCATTATTTGCTTTTTTTCTCTTATAGGATAGCATATGTGCCAAATTGTATATTAGGATACCTAGTAGACCTCCAATGCGGGGAATACACTCTAGTTATGTTCCTTCCTTCCTTAGAGCTCGCTAAATTAGTTATGCTCTTCTTTAAAATATGTATCTCTTGCCATACTTGATCGAGCTCATATCCTCGACCATGGTGGAGATTGGACTAAAGACCCTACTCCCACTATGTGCAAAGAGGAACACTAGGGACCCCACATTATCCTTTACCTTTTGTCCAAATGCTTGTACTTTCCTTTGGCTTTTTGCATTTGGGAAGTACCATCTTTCCAAAAAAAAAAAAAAACCCTAGTGATCAAACAATATGGCCACTATGGGGTGAATTGAGCAACTATTCACTTTGAAATACACCACTAGAATTCACTCTGTACAGGCTCATATACCCATGTTATACGACTAAAGAGTACTAATTTTGGTTTTCTATTCATTTTTAGTGTCCAGTGAGCCCGTCTTTATATTCCTCTTGTCTACCACTTCCCCACTGGCATTTCGGACCATTGGATTCCTGTGACGCCCTCATGGTTGCACGTTGCCTTGGGTCGGGGGTCCTACTATTAAATGCGTCTTCCCGGCAGGGTAAGGAGCTTTTACAACTGCGCTCCTATTTTGTCCCACTAGGTGGCTGAGCTGGTCTCGGCCACAGGTGGGAGTGATCACCCTGCCGGCGGCGTCCCTGATCACCTCCGGACGTCCTGACGTCATCGTGCGCGCGGACGGGCCCCTCCGCGCGCACGTATGACGTCATGCCGTCACGTAGTTTACGACGGAGGTGATGACAGCGGCCAAGGCTATGCCTTCAGGGACGCTGGGGGAGCCACACGAGGCACGCCATCGGCGGCCACTGCCCCCCTCTGCACGCCAGGGGTGGGGGGCGGAACCTGCGGCACCTGTTACCCATTTTCCAATATCCCTGTAATTAAGGATATTATTTAATTCCGGTGATGAGGGTCGATCAAAAGGTGATCCCCTCACACTCTTCTTGGACGGTCAGACGTCTCCTCTTGAACCTTAAGAGTAAGTTACAACTATCCATCATTAATTCTCTAGACAATATATCAGATTGTAGTAGCTCTCAATCCTCTACATTCATTTACTTTTCATTATCAGCTTTATTAGTCCCATACCCCCTATGATAATCTTTTTTTTATATATTTTTCACTGTTCATTATTCCTTTCATGACCACGTCTGTTACTCCATCCGCACACCGCATTCACACTAATTCATCCCCCTTTCTCAACCATTTAGTTCTTACACAACCCCTTCATCACTATTTCCAACCACTTTTTACACCCCCTTTCTTCACCCTTTAATTTTCTTTCACACTTTACACGACATCACTCACCACATCATTTCTTGAGTACACATATGAGGCCAATTTTGGCCTATTCACATCATTGATTAAACCTTTGACCTTACCATCACCCCCCCCCCCTCTTTTGCATATCACTAACAATTCAATATCATTTACACTCTTCCCTCTATACATCTAACTACTTAAATTCATAACTACTTAAAACTCATGATGGATCATGTCAATATTTAATAATATTTTCTGACTGTCCTATAGTCAATGTCAAACATAGACAATATAATAAAACTTTTAACTTATATATGGGTTCTCCATGAGCTAACGCTCTGGTAACTGCCGTAGGTCCTGGCCTCTCCCCCTCTGGAACGTTGCGGTGGGGGACAACCTTTCACGTGTGACTCCTTGTAAGCCGCATTGAGTGGACCCTCATCCCCCTCTTGGTACTTCGTTGTGACATGGAGGCGCACAGAATGGTCTGATAGCTATGTGGGGGACTCCATGACTGAGAGGCATCTCCAAATACATTGGTAACTATGCACTATAAGTTACTAAACATCTGTTTTACATTTTTTACATATCTTATATCTTGTTTTTTAACTAATTTGATATATATATACCATTACAAATTATTCTTTTCTAGCAAACTCATCCTCTGAAGAGACCCCAAATACTATGGGTCGAAACACGTCAGGAAATGTCTTGTAACAGTCATTATCATATGCTGTATATGACCCTTATGTTTGCTATTTTATGTATTTGGCATGAATATATTCCTGTTCAAGCTCACATCCTAACACTCATGTAACAACTCATTTTTTCAATAAAGAGAAATTTTTTTTTACTTTTTACCAAACGTTTACTTTTATCATTACCTACACCTAGCTGCCTAAAAACCCCCATGGGGGAAACTTCCGATTTCCTTTTTCTTATCAGGGTGAGCAGCACCAGCATCTCCTTCCAATGTGTCTTTCCCTTGCTATCTATTATTCATATATTCCCTGAGTTATTGATATATTATATATTTTTTTAGCTGGTGTTAAGCCACACGGGGAGGGTTAAACATCTTTCTCTTTGGGTCTCTTCCCAGGATCTGTTAATATATCTTCAGGGGTGCCTTGGCAAAATGCCTAAAACTTGCCCAAAAATTGTATACACGCTAGCGGGTGGATCAAGCCTGCCTTTTAGTTACACAAAGCCACAGGTTTACATTGTGCACCATTACGACCTCTAGCCAATGGTGTCCTAACAACCAATGATGTCATCAGTTGATAAGAAGGATGTCGTGCACCTATACAGCATCCTTATTTGCCCCTCCCCTGCCCCTCTCTGTCAGAACTGGGGTTACATTTGCTGAGTTAGGGAAAAGAGAAACTTTGGAACACTAGTCAGTACTAGTGTGCAAAGGTGTGTTGGCTTTGGAAAAATAATTAAAAAAAATAAAGAAATACATTTTTTTTTTTTTTACATTTTAGAATGGGGTGCCTTGAGATTGTGCAAAATTTTAAAGGTTGCCTGAAAGAAAAGGCATTGAAAAAAATTCACCTTTAGAAACGATACCCAATAACATACAAATATAAACAAAACTGTACTTTTTCTTGTACTCCACTGGGTGTTGAAAGTTATCAATTTGACTTTAGTAAATTTACTCCATTAAATCTAGATCTTCTTGGTAGCAGTAAGGCACTTCAGGGCTCTTGAACAAGGGAGCTTAAGCTCATTCAGCTTAAATTCCAGTGCCTCCTGCCCTGAAATCCCTTGTGCTGTGTACAACCTATTTGCAGCTATACTATGGTATATACCAGATTTTAAACATGAGTATAGCATATTTTCTATTTTGCTCTTATGCCTGTATGCTATACCCTTGTTTACATAAGTACTTCTATACACCCAGAGTACAGCCACACACAGCCATTCATGTCTGTGGGTGACTGTAATGCCGCGTACACACGAAGGGATTATCCCGCGGGATTGTCCGCTGGACCAAGTCCACCGGATAATCCCCTCGTGTGTGGGCCTCCGACTGACTTTTTTTCAAAAAATCCGGCGGGCTAAAGTTTTAAGTTTTGTTTTAAAATTATCCGCTGGACTTGGCAGTCCGGCGGACAATACGGCCGTCTGTAGTATGGTCCGGCGGACCAAAAAGGACGCATGCTCAGTAGCAAGTATTTTTCTAGTATTTTTCTTTTTCTAGTCCCATCGTACGTGCTGTACGTCATCGCGTGAACCGTCAGACTTTTAGCGTGATCGTGTGTGGTCAAGTCCGTTCGCTTTTTAGTCCGCCGAAGCCAGCTGGACAATCCGCCGGACTTAAGGCCCGTACACACGAGCGGACTTTTTGACAACCAACATGCAAATTAGCTGTTTTTGACCAACATCCAACCGTGTGTACGCTCCATCGGACCAACTTTTTCCAGGTTTCATCTGACTTTTGTTGGCTGTGCGAACGGACCAACTTTCTGCCAACAAAAGTCCGATGGACCAAAGTCCGACCGTGTGTACACAAAACCAACGGACTTTTGTACAAACCAATGCAGAACCAATGCAAAAGATCAGACAACAATACAGACGTTGACCAAAGGTGGCGGTAAAGAGCAGAAAAACCAAGTGATTTGGTGAAAGTTGGCTGAAAAAGTCCTGCCGTGTGTATGCAATACCAACTTGGGGCCAACGCCCTTTGGACAAAAATCCACGGGAAAGTTGGTCCACGGTCCGATCGTGTGTATGAGGCTTAAGTCCGGCGGGAAAAGTCCCTTCGTGTGTATGCGGCATTAGTAGTACTTGGGCTGCACGAGATTGGGAGAAAATACTGGAATTTATGCTGAATGCTTTTAGAAGCCCATGGGCTGGAGGCCTTCACAAGACTGCCTACATAAACGCACCAGTAAGATAAATAAAGGCTAAAGCTCCACTCATTTAGGTACAGTAAATAGAACTATCTCGTATTAACTTCTCTGGAATTGTCTCCACTTGGCCACATGGCTTCAGACACACTTTATTAAAGAGGACTTCAACCCAAAAGTGGAACTTCCGCTGGTTGTACTTTCTGGGGGGAGGGGGGCAGGATACCTGTCTTTCACAGGTATCCTGTGCCCACTTCCAAGCTCCCTCCTCCTCCCTCCTCCTTCCCTGGCCGCCGGGCCAGTAGAAGAGAGGAGCAGGGCCTTGCGCATGCGCAGTAGGGTTCCCAGCGTGAAGCTGTAAGGCTTCACTGCCGGGTTCCCTTACTCGCAATGGAGGCAGCATGCACCCGACAGCTGATGGAAACATCAGCTGCGGTGCCGACATCGCTGGATTCCCAAACAGGTAAGTGTGCGATTATTAAAAGTCAGCAGCTGACTTGTGGGGAGGGGGTCTTCTGCTGAGCTAATGAGTCCTTTGAGCTGGTGGAAGGACAGCTGCTGTCAGGCCAGAAAGGGAGGAGTGGTTGCGGGTCCCAGCATGTCTTTATCCACAGCAGGGTGGTTAATTTATCTGCTTACCTTAAGTTCCTTAAGTGCACTGTGTTCGGACGCCGGACACAGTGCACTTATTGGAAGCGCCACGTCTATGCAATCACGAGATTGCAGACATGGCGCTGCATTTGCGGGCATTTAGCCCGCCTTGCGCCGTTTTCTGAAGCGCCGAGTAGCCTCCGCCCGGCCATAGTAATATATACTACAGGTGCCTGACGGAAGCTACTAGGTGCTTCAGATTTGATTGACATCTGACCTCAGTTTGATGTCACTTCCTGTTCTCTCTCCCATTGCGCCCGGGAGAGGAAACAGGAAGTATGCCTCTCCATCAGCGCTGCCAGTGGAAGGAGACACCGCAGGAGAGGACAACAGCAAGGTAAGTACCGCTGGGGGGGTTTTAAGTGACAGACGCTGCATTTAATGGGACACAGGCAGGCTGCATTGGGGGGGGGCAGAGGCTGCATTTGGGGGGGGATAGGCTGTATTTGGGAGGGGGACAGAGGCTGCATTTAATGGGACACAGGCAGGCTGCATTTGTGGGGACAGAGGCTGCATTTAATGGGACACAGGCAGGCTGCATTTCGGGGGACAGAGGCTGCATTTGGGGGGGCAGAGGCTGCATTTGGGGGGGGCAGAGGCTGCATTTGGGGGGACAGAGGCTGCATTTGGGGGGACAGAGGCTGCATTTGGTGGGACAGAGGCTGCATTTGGGGGGGCAGAGGCTGCATTTGGGGGGACACAGGCTGCATTTTATGTGACAAAGGCTGCATTTGATGTAACACAGGCTGCATGTAAGGAGGGACTCCGCTGGGGGCACCTGATGGCATCTGGTTGTAGGCAACGTGGCTAGTGACACGCTCAGGGCTCCCACTGATTCTGCATTATGGTTAGTTGAATGATTACATTTTATATTACAATGATATAATAGAAATAATGCACTTCAATCATCCTGACACCATAACAACCATGGTGCTGGGATGATTGAAGTGCTAACACCAGGTGTTTGGAGTATCTTTATCTGCTGATTGTTAAACTTTCTAGAATACACATATTTCTATTGTTGTGTAGGATCTGGGCCTGCTGTCCCTTCATTCCTCTCTCCCTCTCCCTCCATCCCTTGTTCATCTCAGACGCTAACCACACCACCTTAGAGCCACACCCACTATTTTGCTCAAACCACGCTCATTTTTACCAAGTAGGAGGGGTCAAAAAGGAAGGGCGGGGTCTGGTGCCCCCCCCCCATCCTAAAACTTCACCAGCCATCACTGCGTCCTGGTAGGGCTGCTTGTGGTTTCAGTCCTCAGGGTGTCAGGACCTCTGCTCAAGTCGTTACCCTGCTGGTTAATTGCGGCTCTGTCTGTTTCCATGTTGTGTCCGTTCTCCTGCACAGGCTGCCGAGCCTCACTCTATCTGCTCAGGTTTCACTCGATACTCGTGTGCATACTTGTTTGTTTGTTTTTTCATAGTGACAGGAGAGCTATCGAGCTCTCAACATGCTGTCACTTGTTGTCCATCAATCCACATTGTGAAAAATGGCTTTCCTCCTCATTACTGCAGCGAGATCCATGCTCCCTGTGCTGTACAACATTAAAGCCCCAAGCCTGTGGAGCTTCCTTTACCCAGGATGGGTTGGGCTGGGACTTGTAGTTCCACAGTGCGGGTTTCTTAGTTAGCCCATCGGTGCGGGTTTGGATCCCGGCAGATGCTGCTGCCCCCCCAACCCCTATTCATGTAGTGGTACTGCAACCCATGGCAGTGTGTGGAGGGTAATGGGGCACATAAGCATTCACGGGGGGAAAGGGAAGCTGATCAACAGGTTCATCGTTCAGCACGTTGAGAGGTCTGTTTTCTTTGTCTCCCTGCAAGTTTCGGGGGGGGTCACTGAGGGCAGTACCGAGGAAAGGGGGGGCTGGTTGGTGGGTCAGCTCCTGCTGTGGTCCTTTCATGATTCCTTGCCCATGTTTTCTGTCATAGCGTGTTTTCTGTCATAGCATGTTTCTGTCATAGCGTTTCTGTGACAACGTTCTATCATAGCATTCTGTCACAGCGTGGCCCAGGTGAGGTTGTGCTGGGTCTGTTAGTTCCATGGGGCATGGTTGCTCATAACCTCTCAGCTGCAAGGTGTTACACCTGGACTTGTAGTTCCACAGCAGCTCCACACTGTGATACTGCTCATTGAGCCGATTATAGTCAAAGGTTTAGGGGTGAATTGTTTTGGTCCGGTCATCCCAGCTCTTTGGAGGGGGGTGGGGGGTTGTCGTTCTTCGCCTCATGCAACAGCACATGATCATTTATAAGTTCTGTCACTTGAGCATCGGGCATACTGCACGTTCTCATTATTCGTTCCATCCTTACGTTCGCATCCACCCACCATGGTCTGTGGGTATCACAGCCCTTAGACAGGATACAGGGCTGGCTTAGGGGTAGCCCCCCCCCCTTTTCATTGGTTTTCATTAGGGAGCGCATTTTATCTGTGTTCATCTTAGGTATCTTGCACGTACGACTCATACTCCAGCAGTCGTTTACATCCTCATATGCATTTCTATGTCTCAGTGTACTTTGTTCAGTTATTCCATTGTATGCCTGAGTATAGTTAGCTAGTGCTCACATCTCACCATACGGGCTGAGGTTTCATTTTTAATTGGTTGTTGGCTTGATTGTTGATTAAATTGATTGTTAGTCCACAATCTTCTCGCCCGTATACCATACGTCTTACGGTATGTTCAGTTATTCCATTGTATACCCAGGTACAGTAACTAGTGCTCACATTTCAGGAACTGTCATGTCTACAGATCCATACGGGCTGAGGTTTTGTTTTTAATTGATTGTTGGACCACAATCTTCTCGCCCGTATACCCTACGTCATACAATGCACATTTATTTCATTACACCTGTGCGACTTCCCACCGCGGTCTGTGGGTACACCAGCCCTGAGTGTTTGTTTTTAATTACATGTCTTTGCGCTGCAGGTTACTCGGGCTCACTTACTGCATACACTAGGGTGGTGGTTGTCATCAGGTTCATACTCACGCGCTGTTGGTCTTGTCATTACTGTGTACCTACGTCTATATACTTAGGTAGGCTCGGAAGGGTGTTGTTGTTTTGCATATTCTGATTATCTGTTTTGTGTTTCCTTTAGATTTGGGATTGTTGCACGTTTCGGAAGGCGACTAGGTCGCATTTATCCCTCTGACCCACGTGGGGGTTCAGAGCATGTTAGCACCCCGTCATTGCGTTTGGTCTATACCTAAGCTCACAGCGGAGTCTCGTCACAGGGGTTTCCTTTCTGGGCACACAGCCCGGATGGCAGTGCTCTTCAGTTTGTTCTCAAATCCATCTCAGCCACTCCCTTCCACCAGAATAGTTCTTGTTTCTGGGCTTGCTACTTTTAATTTAGAATTACGCAGTGTTAAATGTGTTCTGCATGTCCATGTTTCGGTTGCTAGACCGTATGAAGGTGTTCAAGCCCGCTCGGCTAGAGCTGAGGTTTCAGCGGCACCCACAGCGCCTGCTCTTCCTAGCACTCCGGCAGGTATGTCAGTATCCCTTAAGTCCACCTGTCTTGACAAGACTTCTGGTACGTCATGACTAAGCCGAGTATGTTCTTATTAGGGGCTTGTTAGAGGACCACTCATCCCTGGTCTTCAGACAGTTCCTGCTGGAGGTCATGTCAGTAGGCCTTCAAACGGGCCTCATCGCTACACTGTCGGTGTCTTTTAAACATAGTAACTTGACTTCAGCAGACAGTCATGCTTCCGTTGTTGATGAGTTACTGGTGGCTGGATTTTCCAGGGGTTTGCGTTGGTCTGTTTCTTTCACCATCATTCTGATTGTGGAGAGCGGCCCTCCGGGGTGGTCAGTGGCAGTTTCCAATTCATTCGATTACAAATTGTCTGCCCTCATTCCCACAGAAGTTTTTCATCAAAGTACTTATCCGTGGATCTGGCGTTCCAGCACTTTCTACAGTAGGCGGGGGTATTTGGCTAGCCAAAGCTATTACCAATGCTTTGCAGTAATTCCCTTTTAGTCCTGCCTTTGGGCAGGTCATGGTAAATGGCGTTAACGTTATTTCACCACCCGGTCAACCTTCGGGTCGATAGCAGTCCTTGCTTTGGTGTCTTTGCCTAGCACTTCATTGGATCTTGGGTAGCTGCAAGGGGGTCAGGGGAAAATTTTGTCCAGCTGATTTCCTGCGGTTAGAAGTCCCTGGTCACGGCCCATGGATCTGTAATCTCACAGGATTTTTTACTTTTGGGGCAACACTATCGGTTCTAATCTCATGAGTGCAAGGTTGTTTGGGACACTGGTCAGATAAGTGAGACCATTCATCTGTTGTCCGACCCCCAGTCTGTTCAAAGGGGGCTACAGTCTCTCTTGGGTATACGGAATCATGCTATGAGAATTATTCCTCAGGATAGAGCTTTGTCCACTTACTGGATGAGTTCTTCAGGGCAAATCACAATAGTACAGCCAATGCATCATATTGACTGAATCTGCCAAATTTCCGACAGCACCCGGGAGCAGAGCTGGTGGGCAAACCAGTTTCTCCTTACCCAATGCTGGTATGTATTTATTACTTTTCTGGACAGAAATGATCGATCTGGCTAATGGTTCATTATCCAGTAAGGCTCTGTAGGCTCATACCAAGGGTGGGAAGGTTTTCCTCGGGTGTTTGGCTCTGGCTTTCGCTGCATTTTGCAACAGCGTGTTGGCCTTATCCGCCAACACTATCATGTATCTATCAGGTTTACAGCATTTTAGGCCCCCTGCAAACTCCTGACAGTCTGTCCATTTTTGCGGCTCACTCTTAAACTTCATAACAAGCATAGTCAGGTAGGCCAGGGGTTCGTGGCAAGTTTACAGAACTACAGTTACTGGTGTCCTATTGAAGTATTCGATCTTCCCTGCAATCATTTTGCTGTGGTTCCTCTGTACAGCCCTTGTGTCCTTTTCCCATATCCTCTCAGTACAAGCAGTTCGTTCTCATGTTCAGTTACTCGTTTAAATCTAACCATTTCATTTGACATTGGTGTAAAGATCTGGGCTGCTTTCGCAGGTTCCAAACAGGGGGGCCCAGTTCCTCCTTTTGCAGTGGTTTCTTACTGGAACCCTATACTGTAGTCATCCGGGCATTCGCTACTTTTCTAGACATATTCTTGTTATCTGCCCTTCGTCAAGCTTTCTTAGCACACCTACTTTCGTGTCCTTTTTTGCCCACTTTTTAGGCATACTGACCAGCTAGGCCAAGGCACACCTCAGGTCTTGGTAGTTTGTGTTATCGCATTTCCAAGTGAAGACTCTGACTACAAGTTAGAAGGCTGGCCGCAGGCTAGACTGCATCTGTAGGAGGAGCCTGGGGGGTATAAACATCCCTCCTCCTCTGTCTATTTCCGTGTCGGCTCGTTTCATGGTTCCCACCCACCCGTTCCCCCTAATCTTCATTCATACTCACGCTTCATATTCATACATTCAGGGTGTGACAGACCTAGCCGGGACAGAGGCTGTTGGAGGGGACTAAATGCGAGCCTATTGCCTTGTGATTACGGGCCCTGGCATTTGGGGGAACGGTGCTCTTTGTGAGCTGCATGCCTGGGGACCGCTGAGCTGGTTTTACTTGGATTCAGGTCCATGCTGGCCCCCCAAGGCACACTCTGTATATGTATTTGGCATATTAGCAAGAGACTGAATGACTGTTGGGACACAAGCTGTCAGATGCTAATGTCATGAACTCCAGCCAGCCTGTCTGTTGTGTAAATGAGTATAGTCTGGCTTGTGGAGGAGTGTTTCACCTATTGTTGTGTGTGTTAATTAACCCTGCAATTGAATGAAGGAGTCCAGTGTTGATTAAGATAATTAGCTCATGCTAATTAGGTTAGGTTTTAGTCACCTGGCTGTATAAATTTGTGTGACATGTCAAATAAAGATAATTCCTGATGTACTCCAAGACGGGTGCTGTCTAGTTCTTGGGGGTTCCTATAACCAGATCCATTGGACTCATGTTCCAGGACTTAGGAAGCATTTACGGCAGACACCTTGGGTACAGGATCCGTCACATTGTTGGCAAGCAGTGGGATCGTGCTTCCTGCAGTCTGGGACATCCAAACTTCCACCGGGATCCAAGATCAGGATAGAAGACTTCGGTCACCCCAGCAGAGATATGAATCTGGCATCAGAGTTCCCGGGGCTGCTGCGGATCATCCTTTCAGCATACACCAGGACTGTGTCTGAGGATGAATACCTGGAGCTCAGGCAGCAGATTTGGGTGGAGCTGTGGATTGGAGCCCTCCAGCTTGCTGGTATAAAACAGGGCAAGTTCTTTCCAACCCAAGAGCAACGGGCCAGTGACCAACTGGCATTGCGGATGGCATTCCTGGGAGAGCGGCCCCAGGAGCAATGGGTGACTGAGTTGGACAGACTGGTCCAGCAGGAGATAGAGCTGGACAATCATTATTGGGCTCTGCAATGGCACGCAGAGCAGGGATATTTAGGGGAGACAACAGAATTCTCTCCGGAGGGATATGACTTTGGAGGCCCTGGATTGCTGTGGGAGAGCCTTACAGATTGTTTTGGTGTTTGGTGATGAAGGGGAACCTACCCTTGAGGACCTGCGAGAATATAGAGAGGCTATGCTCGGTCTTGCAGGGGTCTCAGAGCTTAAACCAGATCTGGGCCATTTGCTAAGGAAGGAACAGCATCTGGAAAGGGCATACAAGAAACTGCTAGAACACGTTCAGCAGCATGCCAGAGAATCGGCAGTGGAAACTCTGGAGATTGCCGTCCCCAAACCTAAAGTGCTGACAACAGGGCAGAGCTCTGCTAACTTCTGCCCAGCATCAACAGCAGTATCTGGGGAGTTACAAGGAACTTCCCCAGCTGAATCGCTGGTCACCGGACAGAGGGTCCATGACCTCTGCCCCACACCTGTGTCAGTTTTGGAGGCTCAGGGTGAGAACGTGGCGATCACTTCCCAGCAGCAGATACAGGGGGAGAAGGGAGAGGAGGTGTTTGTTGTCCCTCCTCAACAGTCGGCCAGGGTGGAGAAAGCAGTCTTTCCTCCCCAGCAAAGATCTGTGCACCTGGGAGACAATACCACAGACATGTCATCCCAGCAGCCAGATGAAGGAATGGAAAAGGAAGCAGCCGGCTCCCCTTCCCAATGGCAGCTACACAATTTGGGTATGGAGGAAGCCAGCCTCCTGTCCCAACAGTTAACCAGAGCGGAGGATGTGGAGTTCCCAGCAGAAGTGCTGGCAACAGGGCAGAGTGCTACCCACCTCTGTCCAGCACCAGCAATGTCTCTACAGCTTCAGGAAGCTGGGGCAATCGGTCACACTGTCCAGCAGCAGACGGCGCCCCAGAATGATGACACCAACCCAGCTAAAGTGCTGACAACTGGACAGAGGGTCCAAGACCTCTTCCCCACACCTGTGGCAGTTCTGGAGGCCCAGGGTGAGGAGGTGGTGGTCACTCCTGAGCAGCAGATCAGGACCCAAGGAGAGAATGCAATCTGCACTTCACAACTGCAGCTTGAGCTGATATTGGTGGATGGGACTTCAGTCTCCACTTGTATACCCCAGGGATGCTGGGCGGTCGGCCCAGATCCCCAACAGCATGATGGCGTGAGCCCAGTCACCCTGTCTTCTCTCCAGTGGCTGAAAAGACTCCAGGGAGAAGGGCCAGTCCAGGCCTCTCCCCAGCGGCAGATATGTTCTATGAGAGAGGCAGAGGTTGGCTGGGTGAGTCGTGCTCTGTTTGAAACAATTTGTTTGGGGTACTTTGTGGGTACAGGCATTAGAGGACTGGAACTATGGACTAACTTCGGAGTCAACCCGTCTGGGGTCTCCTCCTGTGTTAGTCTCCTGCCGAAAGGGGAGAAATGTGACAGACCTACCTGGGACAGAGGCTGTTGGAGGGGACTGAATGCGAGCCTATTGCCTTGTGATTACGGGCCCTGGCATTTGGGGGAACGGTGCTCTTTGTGAGCTGCATGCCTGGGGACCGCTGAGCTGGTTTTACTTGGATTCAGGTTCATGCTGGCCCCCCAAGACACACTCTGTATATGTATTTGGCATATTAGCAAGAGACTGAATGACTGTTGGGACACAAACTGTCAGATGCTAATGTCATGAACTCCAGCCAGCCTGTCTGTTGTGTAAATGAGTATAGTCTGGCTTGTGGAGGAGTGTTTCACCTATTGTTGTGTGTGCTAATTAACCCTGCAATTGAATGAAGGAGTCCAGTGTTGATTAAGATAATTAGCTCATGCTAATTAGGTTAGGTTTTAGTCATCTGGCTGTATAAATTTGTGTGACATGTCAAATAAAGATAATTCCTGATGTACTCCAAGACTGGTGCTGTCTAGTTCTTGGGGGTTCCTATAACCAGATCCATTGGACTCATGTTCCAGGACTTAGGAAGCATTTACGGCGGACACCTTGGGTACAGGTTAGAAAAGAAAAAAGCTGCGCATACCAATAAACAAAAATGACTAAATAGATAAACCTGAGCCTAAACCTTGGGTACAGGATCCGTCACACAGGGTATGCCCTCTTTTTAGGCATACTGACCAGCTAGGCCAAGGAACACCTCAGGTCTTGGTAGTTTGGGTTATCGCATTTCCAAGTGAAGACTCTGACTACAAATATATATATATATATATATATATATATATATATATATATATATATATATATATATATATATATATATATATATATATATATATATATATATATATATACACAGTGGTACCTTGGATTATTCATTCGTTCCTGAAGAATGCTTGTAATCTAAAGCACTCGTATATCAAAGCAAGTTTCCCCATAGGAAATAATGGAAACTCAGAAAATCTGATCCAGTGGCACTGCTAATAAATGCAGTACCGCATGTAACCATAGGTGGGGGGCACCAGAGACATTCGGAAACACTCGGAGAGCACTCAGAGCTGCTCGGATTCACTCAGAGAGGCTCGAAGACACTCTGGAATGGAGTGTTTCCGAGTGTTTCTGAACGTCTCCGAATAACTCAGAGTGTCACCGGAGCCCCCGCACCTCTGGTCAAATGCGGTACTGCACACCCCAGAGGCTTGGATCCTGCTCGTTTTGCGAGACAACGCTCGCAAACCGAGTCAGGATTTAAAAAAAATAATAGCTTGTGTTGCGAAACGTTCGTAAAACATGTTACTTGTAATCCAAGGTATTACTGTATATCTATATGTGTATATATATATATATATATATATATATATATATATATATATATATATATATATATATATATATATATATATATATATATATATATATATATATATATATATATATATATATATATATATATATATATATATATATATGAACACAGGGTTCCTTGAAAAAGTATTCATACCTCTTGACATTTTCCACATTTTGTCATGTTATAACCAAAAACGTAAGCATTTTAAAGGATTTCATTGGGATTTTATGTGAACACAATGTGGCACATGATTGTGAAGTGGAAGGAAAATGATAAATGTTTTTTTTTTTTTTTTACAAATAAATATCTGAAAAGTGTGGCGTGCATTTGTATTCAGCCCCCTTTACTAACTAAAATCTGGTGGAACTAACTGCCTTCAGAAGTCACCTAATTCATAAATAGAGTCCACCTGTGTGTAATTTAATCTCAGTATAAATGCAGCTATTTTTTGAAGCCCTCAGAGGTTTGTTAGATAACCGTAGTGAACAAACAGTATCATGAAGGCCAAGGAACACACCAGGCAGGTCAGGGATAAAGTTGCAGAGAAGTTTAAAGCAGGGCTAGGGTATAAAAATATCCTAAGCATTGAACATCTCACAGAGCACTGTTCAATCCATAATTGGAAAATGGAAAGAGTATGGCACAACTGCAAACTTACCAAGTCATGGCGGTCCACCTGAACTGACAGGCCGAGCAAGGAGAGCATTAATCAAAGAAGCCAAACGGCCCATGGAAGCTCTGGAGGAACTGCAGAGATCCACAGCTTAGGTGGGAGTATCTGTCCACAGGAAAACTATTAGTGGTACACTCCACAAATCTGGTCTTTAAGGAAGAGTGGCAAGAAGAAAGCCATAAGAATCCATGTGCGGGACACAGCAAACATGTGGAAGAAGGTGCCCTGGTCAGATGAGACCAAAATTGAACTTTTTGGCATAAAAGCAACATTATGTGTGGTGGAAAACTAACTCTGCACATCACCCTGAACACACCACCCCCACCGTTAAACATGGTGGTGGCAGCATCATGTTGTAGGGATGCTTTTCTTCAGAAGGGACAGGGAAGCTGGTCAGAGTTGATGGGAAGATGGATGGAGCCTAATACAAGGCAATCTTAGATGAAAATATGTTAGAGTCTGCAAAAAACTTGAGACTGGGGCGGAGGTTCACCTTCCAGCAGGACAACGACCCTAAACATACAGCCACAGCTACAATGGAATTGTTTAGATCAAAGCATATTCATGTGATAGAATGGCCCAGTCAAAGTCCAGACCTAAATCCAATTGAGAATCTGTGGCAAGACTTGAAAATTGCTGTTCACACTCTCCTTCCAATCTGACAGAGCTTGAACTATTTTGCAAAGAAGAATGGGAAAAAATGTCACTCTAGTGCAAAGCTCATAGAGACATACCCAAAAAGACTTGCAGCTGTAATTGCAGCGAAATGTGGTTATACAAAGTATTGACTCAGGGGGGCTGAATACAAATGAACGCCACACTTTTTAGATATTTATTTGTAAAAAAAAATTGAAAACCATTTACTAATTTCCTTCCACTTCACAATTATGTGCCACTTTGTGTTGGTCTATCACATAAAATCCCAATAAAATAAATTCAAAGTTTTGGTTGTAACATGAGAAAATGAACTTCACAGGTTGCCACTGGAGTCCTCTTCTACTCCTCCATTAAGACATCACGGAGCTGGTGGATGTTAGAGACCTTGCGTGCCTTGACACAGCTAGAGCTTGATGTGAGTGGACCTGTGTAGGGCGTGCTCCGGCTCTTCCATCCTGTGACCTATTCTGACTAACCTCCAAGAAATCCAAGAGTTCGAGTAACAGCTGCTTTGATATGCTCTGCACTTTCCTTCTAAAAATCCTCTCCAGAACATCCACTGGGTTACTGGGTCTTGCGGATGAACCATTGGCCAGAGCTTGCTCAATATGCAATTGAGCTACTGGCCTGTCTTGCATCCAGCGTTCTGAATGCACTTTCAGTGCTGCCGGAGGCTTTGTAACCGATCACAGAGTGCGCCTGTCCACAGACTCTGTTGATCGGCTCACATTCATAAAAAAGAATCAGTCTTGGATCACCAGCTACCAAGCACCTGATTGATTTTTCTAAGGATGTGGGATCCCTTGAAGACTGCATATGCTGAGTGAATATCCTATTATGCTCAGAATATTATGCTGAGTGACTATCCTATTCCTCCTCAATTTTCATGATGATAGCTTCTAAGAATATTTTCGGTTCAGGGCACCACCACCACTACCTAAGGCCCAATTTTTCTGCCCCTGTTTAACAGGGGCATGTAATTACAATTCTTGATATAATATTTCACAGCAGGGCCCGTTCCAGTGCCCACCAACTGAGTAACTGTGAGGGCTTACAGTGTTCCTACCCCTAGGAAGGGAAATTCTCTCCTGTAAGAGTTAATATGGGAAAAAGGTGTCTCCCCACTGATGCTTTATCACCAATCCTTGTTTCCCTAATAACCCAAAATTTTCAAAATCCAATTGTCATTGGGACAGAAAGTGAGGTGAAATCTTCTGAACAGGGGCACAGACAGCAAAACAAATGTTACAGGGGTGATGATAACCCTTCCCTATGTTATCCAAAAAGCTTAAAAATAGATTTTTTGGCTGGAGCTACATTTACAAAATGTACCTGTACCAAATTACAAAAAGATTCAACTTAAGAACAAACCTACAGTCCCTATCTTTTTTGTAACCCGGGGATCGCCTGTATACTGCTGCTGTTCAGAGTATATACCATGCCTTTTTTTTTTATTTGGGTGTGGGGTTCACCTTAATATCCATACCAGACCCAAAGGGTCTGGCAATGGGCTGGGGGGGGCAACATTACATTACAGCCGCAAGCTATTTTAAATTACTTCTTACTCCTTTAGAAATGTCATTTTGTGAAGGGATGGTTCTAAACATGGGAAAAATGCGCCACTTTACAGGCATACTATAGACACCCCACAGGCACGATATTTAAAGCAATATTTCACTTTTATTGTTTCACTTTAAGCATTATTAAAATCACTGCTCCAAAAAAAAAAAACGCAGTTTATAATACTTTTTTTGCATTGATTGGGGACCCACTTTTTTATGACAATAACTTGCATATTAGCCTTTAAAATTAGCGCTTTTGATTTTTCACGTTCGAGTCCCATAGACTTTAATGGAGTTTGCGTGTTCGCACAAATTTTTGGTCTGTTCACGTTCATGTTCTGCCGCAAACCGAACCGGGGGGTGTTCGGCTCATCCCTATTTACTACATTGAAACAGTTTTCTTGATCTATTATATGCCTGCAGGAGACCCATTTAACTACACATAAATTAAATTACTTGAAGCGTGTACAATATAGTAGACAATATCACTCCACATATACTACATAGTCTAGAGGAGTATAAATGATGTTGACTTCTCCTGCAGGCAGGTACAGATAGACACTACAGGTCGCTACATTTTTTTTATATTTTACAATGTATAATAAATCATGTGTTAGCTAATATATACATACCACCCCAATACTCCTCAGAGGTATTTCAAATTTTATTGAATTTTACCTCTGATAAAACTGATGTTCTTTGGCTTATAGTAGGAGATTTTAATAACTATCTTGACCGCCCCTTGGATAGATTTGGCATGGTTGTAATACCGTTAACTCCAGCATGCACTTTTTTTGCTAGCTATATCTGGGAGATTGGCCTCATGGATGCCTGGAGAATGTTACATTCCAATGAAAGAGTGTTTTCTTGCATCGCTAGCACCCATGGGATATTATCTAGAATAGACCTGGCATTAGCCACCTCTATGATGTTACCTGTGATATCTGAGGTGACCTATGCAGCTAGAGGACTGTCTGATCACTCCCCGCTGGTTCTTAAGTTAGCTCTAAATCCAACTAAGACTTGCACCTTATGGAAAATCTATCCTTATTAGTTTGATCTTTTTCCTTCACAACAGAAAATAAGGTTCGATATTTTTAGTTATATGACTGTCAATAACCCTTCTGTATCTTCAGAGATCTATTGGGATTCCTTAAAAGCTTATATAAGAGGTCTATTTATCTCTGAAATCTCAAGGATCAAAAAAAGATTTAGGGCATGGGAACATCTAGTAATTGAAGATGTTTTAAAGGCCGAACTTCAATACATAGCAAACCCTACCACAGAAACACAGATGTGGATACAAAAACAACAGAAATATGCTGAAGTCTCTCATAAAAAAGCAGAACAAAAACTTTTTTTTCTTCAGCAACCTTATTTTAAGGATGGCGAAAACACAGGCCACCTTCTAGCAGCAATAGTAAAAGCCCAAAAATAATGACACAAGTAGTAAAATTACAAATTTCACCAACTGAAAAGGCATGGAATACTACAAAAACTTGTATACCAGTAAAGTTTCCTATAAAGAAACGGAACTGCAATTATTTCTTAATTCTATTACGTTAACAGATTTATCGGCGGCTGACAGAGAGATGCTGGATCAACCTTTGACATTAGAGGAAATCCAGCTTGCCTCTGCTAGCTTACCTAATAATAAAGCCCCAGGTGCAGATGGGTTACCGGGGGAAGTCTATAAGGTGTATGGAGCTGATCTGCTGCCTGATTTATTAGAGGTATTTAATACAGCATTGGAAAGTGGTCATCTCCCACCTTCTATGAATAAAGCAATTATTATAGTCTTGTTAAAACCAGATAAAACTCCTAATAACCCCGAATCATATCGCCCAATATCGCTACTTACATCGGATGTGAAGTTATTGGCAAAAGTGTTAGCCATTAGATTAATGAAAGTAATATCTAAGATAGTGCATATAGATCAATCTGGTTTTATTCCAAATAGATCTACTGCAGTGAATTTAGGACGCCTATTTCTTAATTTGCAGGTCCCGTCTGAAAACTTGGGCAATAGAGCTATATTGTCGTTTGATGCGGCAAAAGCTTTTGATAGTATAGAATGGGACTATTTATGGCATTGCTTAGAAAAATTTGGTTTTGGTTCCCAGTTTAAAAGATGGATACAACTCCTATATGCTGCATACGGGTGCAGGTAAATGGACATATATTGGCGCCTTTTTCATTGCAAAGAGGAACAAGACAAGGGTCTAATATTGTTGGGTATCGTAGATCTCCAGGAGAGAATAAGATAGCTTTATATGCTGACGATAAATATACTGCTATTCCTCGGAGATGCATCGTCCTCTCTGGAGGCAGTGATATCCTTGGTTAATATTTATGGCTCATTTTCAGGCTTTAAAATGAATTGGGATAAATCGGTTCTTTTACCTGTGGACCCCCTGGTGACCAGCCTGCCAATATCTGCTTCTCAAATAGTTGTAGTTTATAAATTTAAATACTTAGGCATACAAGTTACAACACAGGTGAATACATATGTAGAGTGGAATTTAATTCCACTATTCAAACGGTTTAAGCAAGTGGGGAAAATTTTAAGTAAATTGCCTTTAACGATAATAGCTAGAACTAATCTGATAAAGATGATATGGTTGCCACAATTATATTTATTGCATAATTGCCTGTACGGTTACCTCTGAAATTTTTTTAACAAATAGATACTTTGTTCAGAGATCTTATTTGGAGATATAAACACCCCCCGGATTAGACTGGAAATTTTGCAGACATCTAAAAATGAAGGCGGCCTGGCTGTTCCTAATGCCAGATTGTATTATCTGGCATCTCAACTTCAGCAATTATATGGATGGAATGTCATAGATTGTGGGGATCCCATAGAGCAAATTATATTTTCTCAACTACCTATAGACCCACTGGTGCAGTTAATAGCAGCTTATCACTTCTATAGCAAACATAGCTACCCTAAATTAAATTTAATACGTAAGATTTGGACTACTGTACAACTAGACACTAAACATGAGGGTTATACTCAATATATGCCCATATGGAATACACTGCAATTGCATGAGGTGCAAAGCTTGAAAATGTTGATTCATGGAAGAGGGCTGGCATTAAGCTTCTTTGTAAACTTTTTGATAATGAGGTTATGTATCCATTTGATAAGCTGGCAGAGAAATACCACTTGCCCAATAAACAATTTTTTCAATATCTACAGTTACGGCATGCTTTACAGAGTCAAGCAAAGATCTTTTCATTAAAATATAACCCTTCACAAATTTTTTAACCTTGGCAGTTACTGTAGAATGCTCTAAACAGGGACTCCTTGGGAGTATTTACTCCTCTCTACAAGCAATAGCTGGAAATAAACCACAAGAAGGTAGTTTTGGTCGATGGTGTAGAGACTTAGAGACTCTTAGCGATGAGGAGTGGGAACAAGATTTGAAGAACTTATTTGAGGTATCTCTGTCCTCCTCACAGTGCTTGACTCAGCTATTTATTATTCATAGAGCCCACTATACTCCTGCAAAGTTTTTTACTCTTGGGGGTAAAGCAGCTACATTGGATTGCTCAAGGTGCCCTGCCAATGCGGGTACACTCTTGCGTATGCTGTGGCGATGTCCTAAACTACACCGCTATTGGCATTGGGAGTGTATTTGATACCTTGAACACTTTAAGCTCTACACAGGTTCACCCTGACTCAAAAAATGCCTTGTTAGGGATTATACCAGAAGATATCCCCCCAGTTGAAATGCATGCAATGTGGCGGAGAACTATGTATATGGCGTGGAATATTACAAAAATGGATATCAAAATACCCACCAACAATAGATCAATGGATTAATGCGATTAACCTTAATTTATGACAATCTATCGGAGCAGTCAGTTGAGTATAGTAATGACACTGAGGAAATTCAATGATGAGATAGAATTCCTTTTTGAGGGGGAATGCTATGTGTATGTGTATATGTGTATGCGTATGTATGAGTATATATATAGATAGATAGATAGATAGATAGATAGATAGATAGATAGATAGATAGATAGATAGATAGATAGATATAGATAGATAGATATAGATAGGTATTTGTAATAATAAGTAGTAATATTGTGTAGGGGGGCTCTGAGATAAGATGGAAATTTAAACTGGTGAGCGCAACTAATAGGGATCATTTTTTTTATTTTATTTATTTTTTTCTGTTTATATTTGGGAGTGAGGGTTTGTAGGAGTCATATTTTGTTTTTGTGAGTCTATTTTTGTTGATGTTTGTTGAAAGAGAAAATTAATAAAAACTATTTGATTAAAAAAAAACATGAGAAAATGTGGAAGATTTCAAGTGGTATGTATACTTATTCAAGGCACTGTATATATATATATATATTAGTACTAAAACAATAATATGTTCAATAACTGCTAGAAAGAAAAAAGTCATACACATGCCTAATTTTGAATTTCTTAAGGTTCATGGTGTTAAGGGGGTTTTCATTTTTCACCTGATTCTTTCATCTGTTACTATACAGTATACCAGCTCTGCTGAAATATGAAATACTGTTTCATTTCACTGCTTCACATTTCTTAAAGAAAATAATCCCAGAGTCCTCTTTTAATTACAAAAGTTTGAAATGAGATCCCAGAGGGAAAAGAAAGTGAGAATTGATGTTTCTTAGGTTACTATAACACCACAACCTCTGCAAATGGTCGTATTACTGCTTTTTGGCACAGTGTGAAACAGCAGTATGTTATTACTGGAGGGACTCAGGTGTCTGTCAATTGCTGACAAATAGATATTTTTCATCTGTGCAAGACATGTGTGCTTTCCTAGATATTGAAAAATTGAATTATTTCTTACTTTTATATAGTGTTGGACTGTCCTGGCATAAGGGTCTTCGATTGGGCCCTTTGTAAAACAAGATTACTCTTCACCTACTAAAACATGTTTCATCTTGTGAGCATATCAATTAGTTATTTTTTTTTGAAAATATGACATCTGTATTAGGTCTCAAATGACTAGCATTGATTTAGGTTCATGAATATTATTGGACTGATTAAGTTTAAACATTAAATATACAGTATGTATTAATTTGACCAAGGGATTTAGAGTCACATTGACCTTGACAACTGAAGCAATAGATTTTCCTGTTTAAATCCATGGGTTTCTTGGCCTCCCAAAGCTGTCCTATTAGGCCTGAGCCAAATGCCCTTTTGCACCTTTATTAACAGTCGATCACATTTATATCGTATGCGACTTATGCTATCCCTTTTTTTATATATTTTGTTTTTGTTTATTTGATTGGCAGACTTTTAACCATTTATGTCTGTCACTAGTGCGTGGATGTTTAGAGTTTGCCCTTACTGCGTGGATATTTCTATACACGCAGTGAATTCGTTCTCCATCAACCAAGATGGCGCCATTTAGCGGCATCCTGGAACTCAGACCGAGGCTTGGTTATCTGTTTTCTGTATTTAAGCGATGCCTCAGGACGCCGCCCATGCCCCGAGTCGACATCCTTTGAGTGACAAATTGCATAGGGAGGAGCGGCGTGCTGACGTCACCATGTATTACACTAAGTCCGGGAAGCAACGGGCTGCTATCGAGAGCCGGCCGGCTCGATTATCTTATTGTTGTTTTATTCTACATAACTATAAGGCCGCGTACGCACGAGCGCACTTTCCCGCAGGAATGTCCGCCGGACTAGAGTCCGCCGGACATTCTGCCCGTGTGTGGGCGCCGGCAGACTTTTTCCTCCCAAAAGTCCGGCAGACTAAGTTTTAAGTTCAGACTTAAAATTGTCTGCTGGACTCGGCAGTCCGGCGGACAATCCCGCGGTCTGTGTGCTAGTTCGCGGGACTTTTGAAATGAATGGACTTGCCTCGTACACGGAGGTAAGTATGTTAATTTAGAACGTGACTCCAGGTAGACGGGACTAGCGAAGGTAGTTAATGCCGCCACGCTAGCCCCGTCACCTGGTATGGATTTAAAGGGGAATCCCTACGCCGAAAAAACGGCGTAGGGGTCCCCCCCAAATCCATCTCAGACCCTTATCTGAGCACGCAGCCCGGCCGGTCAGGAAAGGGGGTGGGGACGAGCGAGCGCCCCCCACCCCAAAGCACCTTGCAAGAAGAACCGAAGAGCAGGACAAGACCCCTGAAGGCGGAACGATACCCCCAGGCGACGACGACGGCAGCGACGAAGGAGAAAGCCGGGCTCCTCCGCTTGTGAAAGAGCTAGGTAAAAGAGCAGAAGATAGCGGAGGAGTCCGGCGAGAAGACCCCCCCAAGACGGAAGAAGACCCCCGGAGCTGTGCAATAAAATATTTTAAAAAATTGTGTCGTTTTTTTTTATTTACTGCTATATATATATATATATATATATATATATATATATATATATATATATATATATATATATATATATATATATTCCACTTTAGCATTTTTTCACTTTTAACACTTTTTTTTTAACTTTCAATGTGATTTCTGAACTTTGGCTACAAATATAATGTTTACCTTCATACGATATATTATGCACTTTATATAATGTAGTAGCACATGTCTATTTGCACCTTTAGCAAACATAAGCTTTTAGAAAACATAAACATTTAGCCGACATAAGCTTTTAGCATGCATGTGCTTTCAGCAAGCATGATTTTTCAGCAAGCATGATTTTTCAGCAAGCATGATCTTAGCAAACATAAGCTTTTAGCAAACATAAGCTTTTAGCAAGCATGAGCTTTTAGCAAACATAAGCTTTTAGCAAACAGGAGCTTAAGCAAGCATGAGCTTTTAGCAAACATAAGCTTTTAGCAAGCATGAGCTTTTGTGGGGTCCACTCCCCTGGACCTGTATAGCATCCTGAAGGAAAGCACGAACCAGCACAGATGTCTGTCAAATCGCCCCCGAAGTCGGACTAAAAATGCCAGTTTGAAATCATGATAGTTCAGCTGAACTCGCACAATTTCAAACCGGCCCTCAGTGTGAATGTGTGCTTAAGGTCAAACAACCCAGATAGCAAGGATAACTTGCCACAAATCTCATGGCAGTGTTGAATTGTAAGTCTGTTAACTTGCTGCACATTTTCACTGGCAAGTTGTACACTTGCAGAGTACTTGAAGCACAAGTTCTAGTTGACACTTTTCCAATTTGTAGAAAATTTAAATGGCGAGTCTCTAGCAAGATCAAAGTTGCAGTGGTGAGTCTACAGCAAGAGCTCTGCACGTCTACAGCATGAAAATTCAGTCACAGTGATCCCTGTGGTGGGATGACTATTGCACAACATAACTGAACCAGAACTTGCAGCAGACTTGCAGAATGTTTGCAAAGAAAGGTGATCTGGAGTCATGCAATGAGGACTTGCTGCAATTGTGCAACAAACTTGTGAAGCCTGGCAAGTCTAGCAATAGCTTAGCAAGTCATTTTCAAACTTACAGCACAATTCCTTGCTATCTGGGAAAGCATACATAAAAAAATAAAACCATCAGAAAAAGAGCTGTGAATTGTCTGAGACCAACTTATAGAGCCTACGTGGCTTGTACCCATCCAAAATCACTCAAGCATAATAATTACAAACATTACAAAAGCTTTATTTAAAAAAGTTGCAGATCACATGCTTAGAAGTTAAATAACAAATAATCTCCACCACTAAGGATGGGCCCGGTGCTCGATGCGAACCCACGTTCGCATCGAGCACCGGGCGTTCGCTCGCTCGGCGAGCCCAGAACTATTTTGGCCGCTCGCATCACGTTCGTGTGATGCGCGCGGCCCCGCAATGCATTGCGGCCGGCGCGGCCGACGCAGTGCATTGCTGGCTGATGATTGGCCAAGCATGCACTGTGACCCCGCATGCTTGGCCAATCACAGCCCCGGAAACTCGAAGAGCCATAATTGGCTACAGGCAGGACGCCTGTAGCCAATTACAGCTCAGGGGCTGTAGTACACGCCCCCCCCTATAAAACGCCGCCACGCCGTCTGCGCCGGTCACATGCTGTTCCGGCGCAGATTGAGCAGGCTGATTCTGTGACACTCTGCTGCATTTAGATAGTTAGAGAGATTCACTTACAGAGATTGAGTTAGATAGATTCAGTTACAAAGATTGATTGACAAAGAGGGGCTTGTAGTGTGCTCGTGGCAGGCAGGCAGAGCTCCTATATTTTGTTACCAGAAGCACCTATAGGACTTGTAGTGTGTTCGTGGCAGGCAGGCAGAGCTCCTATATTTTGTTACCAGAAGCACCTATAGGACTTGTAGTGTGTTAGTGGCAGGCAGGCAGAGCTCCTATATTTTGTTACCAGAAGCACCTATAGGACTTGTAGTGTGTTCGTGGCAGGCAGGCAGAGCTCCTATATTTTGTTACCAGAAGCACCTATAGGACTTGTAGTGTGTTAGTGGCAGGCAGGCAGAGCTCCTATATTTTGTTACCAGAAGCACCTATAGGACTTGTAGTGTGTTCGTGGCAGGCAGGCAGAGCTCCTATATTTTGTTCCCAGAGGCACCTATAGGACTTGAAGTGTGTTAGTCCCATTACACACACAGAGCTATATTTTCTTCCCAGAAGCACCTATAGGACTTGAAGTGTGTTAGTCCCATTACACACACAGAGCTATATTTTCTTCCCAGAAGCACCTATAGGACTTGAAGTGTGTTAGTCCCATTACACACACAGAGCTATATTTTCTTCCCAGAAGCACCTATAGGACTTGAAGTGTGTTAGTCCCATTACACACACAGAGCTATATTTTGTTCCCAGAAGCACCTATAGGACTTGAAGTGTGTTAGTCCCATCACACACACAGAGCTATATTTTGTTCCCAGAAGCACCTATAGGACTTGAAGTGTGTTAGTCCCATTACACACACAGAGCTATATTTTGTTCCCAGAAGCACCTATAGGACTTGAAGTGTGTTAGTCCCATCACACACACAGAGCTATATTTTGTTCCCAGAAGCACCTATAGGACTTGAAGTGTGTTAGTCCCATCACACACACAGAGCTATATTTTCTTCCCAGAAGCACCTATAGGACTTGAAGTGTGTTAGTCCCATCACACACACAGAGCTATATTTTGTTCCCAGAAGCACCTATAGGACTTGAAGTGTGTTAGTCCCATCACACACACAGAGCTATATTTTGTTCCCAGAAGCACCTATAGGACTTGAAGTGTGTTAGTCCCATCACACACACAGAGCTATATTTTGTTCCCAGAAGCACCTATAGGACTTGAAGTGTGTTAGTCCCATCACACACACAGAGCTATATTTTGTTCCCAGAAGCACCTATAGGACTTGAAGTGTGTTAGTCCCATCACACACACAGAGCTATATTTTCTTCCCAGAAGCACCTATAGGACTTGAAGTGTGTTAGTCCCATCACACACACAGAGCTATATTTTGTTCCCAGAAGCACCTATAGGACTTGAAGTGTGTTAGTCCCATTACACACACAGAGCTATATTTTCTTCCCAGAAGCACCTATAGGACTTGAAGTGTGTTAGTCCCATCACACACACAGAGCTATATTTTGTTCCCAGAAGCACCTATAGGACTTGAAGTGTGTTAGTCCCATCACACACACAGAGCTATATTTTGTTCCCAGAAGCACCTATAGGACTTGAAGTGTGTTAGTCCCATCACACACACAGAGCTATATTTTGTTCCCAGAAGCACCTATAGGACTTGAAGTGTGTTAGTCCCATCACACACACAGAGCTATATTTTGTTCCCAGAAGCACCTATAGGACTTGAAGTGTGTTAGTCCCATTACACACACAGAGCTATATTTTGTTCCCAGAAGCACCTATAGGACTTGAAGTGTGTTAGTCCCATCACACACACAGAGCTATATTTTCTTCCCAGAAGCACCTATAGGACTTGAAGTGTGTTAGTCCCATTACACACACAGAGCTATATTTTCTTCCCAGAAGCACCTATAGGACTTGAAGTGTGTTAGTCCCATCACACACACAGAGCTATATTTTCTTCCCAGAAGCACCTATAGGACTTGAAGTGTGTTAGTCCCATCACACACACAGAGCTATATTTTGTTCCCAGAAGCACCTATAGGACTTGAAGTGTGTTAGTCCCATCACACACACAGAGCTATATTTTGTTCCCAGAAGCACCTATAGGACTTGAAGTGTGTTAGTCCCATCACACACACAGAGCTATATTTTGTTCCCAGAAGCACCTATAGGACTTGAAGTGTGTTAGTCCCATTACACACACAGAGCTATATTTTGTTCCCAGAAGCACCTATAGGACTTGAAGTGTGTTAGTCCCATCACACACACAGAGCTATATTTTGTTCCCAGAAGCACCTATAGGACTTGAAGTGTGTTAGTCCCATCACACACACAGAGCTATATTTTCTTCCCAGAAGCACCTATAGGACTTGAAGTGTGTTAGTCCCATTACACACACAGAGCTATATTTTCTTCCCAGAAGCACCTATAGGACTTGAAGTGTGTTAGTCCCATCACACACACAGAGCTATATTTTGTTCCCAGAAGCACCTATAGGACTTGAAGTGTGTTAGTCCCATCACACACACAGAGCTATATTTTCTTCCCAGAAGCACCTATAGGACTTGAAGTGTGTTAGTCCCATCACACACACAGAGCTATATTTTGTTCCCAGAAGCACCTATAGGACTTGAAGTGTGTTAGTCCCATCACACACACAGAGCTATATTTTGTTCCCAGAAGCACCTATAGGACTTGAAGTGTGTTAGTCCCATCACACACACAGAGCTATATTTTGTTCCCAGAAGCACCTATAGGACTTGAAGTGTGTTAGTCCCATTACACACACAGAGCTATATTTTGTTCCCAGAAGCACCTATAGGACTTGAAGTGTGTTAGTCCCATCACACACACAGAGCTATATTTTGTTCCCAGAAGCACCTATAGGACTTGAAGTGTGTTAGTCCCATCACACACACAGAGCTATATTTTCTTCCCAGAAGCACCTATAGGACTTGAAGTGTGTTAGTCCCATCACACACACACAGCTATATTTTGTTCCCAGAAGCACCTATAGGACTTGAAGTGTGTTAGTCCCATCACACACACAGAGCTATATTTTGTTCCCAGAAGCACCTATAGGACTTGAAGTGTGTTAGTCCCATCACACACACAGAGCTATATTTTGTTCCCAGAAGCACCTATAGGACTTGAAGTGTGTTAGTCCCATTACACACACAGAGCTCCTATATATTCTTCTCAGCAGCACCCACAGGACTTCTAGTGTGTTAGTGGCATCACACAGAGCTCCTATATATTCTTCTCAGCAGCACCCACAGGACTTCTAGTGTGTTAGTGGCATCACACAGAGCTCCTCTATTTTCTTTGCATAAGCACCCACAGGACTTCTAGTGTGTTAGTGGCATCACACAGAGCTCCTCTATTTTCTTTGCATAAGCACCCACAGGACTTCTAGTGTGTTAGTGGCATCACACAGAGCTCCTATATATTCTTCTCAGCAGCACCCACAGGACTTCTAGTGTGTTAGTGGCATCACACAGAGCTCCTCTATTTTCTTTGCATAAGCACCCACAGGACTTCTAGTGTGTTAGTGGCATCACACAGAGCTCCTCTATTTTCTTTGCATAAGCACCCACAGGACTTCTAGTGTGTTAGTGGCATCACACAGAGCTCCTCTATTTTCTTTGCATAAGCACCCACAGGACTTCTAGTGTGTTAGTGGCATCACACAGAGCTCCTCTATTTTCTTTGCAGAAGCACCCATAGGACTTCTAGTGTGTTAGTGGCATCACACAGAGCTCCTATATATTCTTCTCAGCAGCACCCACAGGACTTCTAGTGTGTTAGTGGCATCACACAGAGCTCCTATATATTCTTCTCAGCAGCACCCACAGGACTTCTAGTGTGTTAGTGGCATCACACAGAGCTCCTATATATTCTTCTCAGCAGCACCCACAGGACTTCTAGTGTGTTAGTGGCATCACACAGAGCTCCTCTATTTTCTTTGCATAAGCACCCACAGGACTTCTAGTGTGTTAGTGGCATCACACAGAGCTCCTCTATTTTCTTTGCATAAGCACCCACAGGACTTCTAGTGTGTTAGTGGCATCACACAGAGCTCCTCTATTTTCTTTGCAGAAGCACCCATAGGACTTCTAGTGTGTTAGTGGCATCACACAGAGCTCCTATATATTCTTCTCAGCAGCACCCACAGGACTTCTAGTGTGTTAGTGGCATCACACAGAGCTCCTATATATTCTTCTCAGCAGCACCCACAGGACTTCTAGTGTGTTAGTGGCATCACACAGAGCTCCTCTATTTTCTTTGCAGAAGCACCCACAGGACTTCTAGTGTGTTAGTGGCATCACACAGAGCTCCTATATATTCTTCTCAGCAGCACCCACAGGACTTCTAGTGTGTTAGTGGCATCACACAGAGCTCCTCTATTTTCTTTGCATAAGCACCCACAGGACTTCTAGTGTGTTAGTGGCATCACACAGAGCTCCTCTATTTTCTTTGCATAAGCACCCACAGGACTTCTAGTGTGTTAGTGGCATCACACAGAGCTCCTCTATTTTCTTTGCAGAAGCACCCATAGGACTTCTAGTGTGTTAGTGGCATCACACAGAGCTCCTATATATTCTTCTCAGCAGCACCCACAGGACTTCTAGTGTGTTAGTGGCATCACACAGAGCTCCTATATATTCTTCTCAGCAGCACCCACAGGACTTCTAGTGTGTTAGTGGCATCACACAGAGCTCCTCTATTTTCTTTGCAGAAGCACCCACAGGACTTCTAGTGTGTTAGTGGCATCACACAGAGCTCCTATATATTCTTCTCAGCAGCACCCACAGGACTTCTAGTGTGTTAGTGGCATCACACAGAGCTCCTCTATTTTCTTTGCATAAGCACCCACAGGACTTCTAGTGTGTTAGTGGCATCACACAGAGCTCCTCTATTTTCTTTGCATAAGCACCCACAGGACTTCTAGTGTGTTAGTGGCATCACACAGAGCTCCTCTATTTTCTTTGCAGAAGCACCCATAGGACTTCTAGTGTGTTAGTGGCATCACACAGAGCTCCTATATATTCTTCTCAGCAGCACCCACAGGACTTCTAGTGTGTTAGTGGCATCACACAGAGCTCCTATATATTCTTCTCAGCAGCACCCACAGGACTTCTAGTGTGTTAGTGGCATCACACAGAGCTCCTCTATTTTCTTTGCAGAAGCACCCATAGGACTTCTAGTGTGTTAGTGGCATCACACAGAGCTCCTATATTTTCTTCTCAGCAGCACCCACAGGACTACCGACTACAATGGCTGGAAGACCGCCAAGGGGAGGCAGAGCGTGCAGAGCCAAGAACACAGGGCAGGCAGGCTCTGTTTCTAGTGGACGTGGCCGTGGACGTGGACGTGGTCGTGCATCGTCATCAGCACGTGGCCATGGGACACGCGCGTCTTTGTTTTCGGCAGCTGGACATGTGGAGCCGCATCATGCTGAAGGCTTGGTAGAATGGATGACCAAGCCCTCCTCATCCTCCTCATCCTCTCTCACCCAGGCTCAGGGTACTGACAGAGCATCATCAGCCACCCCTTCCCTAGACCCACCATGTCCTCCTGAGGAGTCCCCCGAACTCTTTGAGCACAGTGTTGGGTACATGCTCCAGGAGGATGCCCAACGATTCGAAGGCTCGGATGACGATACCCAGCTTGAGGAATCTGGCAGTACAGTTCCACCAGCTGCAGCTTACTGCCAGGTTTGCTCTAGTGGTGAAGAGGGAGGGGATGATGAGGTCACTGACTCCACGTGGGTGCCTCAAGGGAGAGAGGATGAGGAGGAGGACGAGGAGGAGGAGGATGCGGCGTCACATGTCCAACGAGGCAGGATGCCCCCTGGAGGCCAGGTAGAGGCCAGCACAGCAACTGTACAACACCGCAGAGCTCCGCCTGTGCAGGGCGCTGCCTCTGCACGTTATCAGAAAAGTTCTTTGGTGTGGGCCTTTTTTGAGACGAGTGCAGCAGATCGCACCACTGCTATTTGCAATATTTGTCTCAAGCGTATCTCGCGTGGCCAAAACATCAGCCGCTTGGGCACGACAAGCATGACCAGACATATGGCGACCTGCCATGCAGCTCGTTGGCAGGCACACATAAAAGACCCACACCAAAGAACTAAGCGGACCTCTCCTTGCTCCTCCTCAGCTGGGATCTCCATCCCCACTACACCTTCAGTCCTCTCTGAAAGCTGCTCTGAGAGGACTGAAGGTGTAGAATTCGGTGTGTCACAACCAAGTACTTGCAGTACACCGACGTCCGAATGCAGCAGGCAAATTTCCCTGCCCCAGCTGCTGGACCGTAGAAAGAAGTACACTCCCAGCCATCCACATGCCCAGCGGTTGAATGCTAGCCTTGCTAAATTGCTAGCACTTCAACTGCTGCCTTTTCAGTTGGTAGACTCGGCCCCCTTCCGTGAGTTTGTTCAATGTGCGGTTCCTCAGTGGCAGGTTCCCAAACGCCACTTTTTCTCGCGGAAGGCGATTCCGTCTCTCTACCGGCATGTGGAGGGCAATGTCCATGCCTCGCTGGACAGGGCGGTCAGCGGTAAGGTGCATATTACCGCTGACTCATGGTCCAGCAGGCATGGACAGGGACGGTACCTTTCTTTCACGGCCCATTGGGTCACTCTATTGGCAGCTGGGAGGGATGCAGGACAAGGTGCAGTAGTGTTGGAGGTTGTTCCGCCACCACGCCTCCAAAACGCGACTACTGCTACTGGTTGTGACACACCTCTCTCCTCCACCCCCTCCTCTTCTTCTTCCTCCAGTGCTCTGTCCTTGGAACCAGCGGTGCTCCGTAGGCGTACAAGGGGCTACGCAAGTACGCAGGCAAAAAGATGCCATGCCGTGCTTGCGCTGGTGTGTTTGGGGGACAGGAGCCACACTGGGCCAGAGGTTCTGGCAGCTCTGCAGGGGCAGGCCGAGAGGTGGTTGACGCCACGTCAGCTTAAGCCAGGAATGGTCGTTTCTGACAATGGCACCAACCTCCTCTCCGCCCTGCGACAGGGGCAGCTCACCCATGTGCCCTGCATGGCTCACGTCCTCAACCTGGTGGTGCAGCGGTTCTTGGGCAGGTTCCCAGGCTTACAGGATGTCCTGAGGCAGGCCAGGAAAGTCTGTGTGCATTTCCGCCGATCTTATAATGCCAGTGCTCGGCTGACTGAGCTGCAAAAGGAGCTGAACCTGCCCAAGAACCGCCTAATATCTGACATGCCCACCAGGTGGAACTCAACGTTGGCCATGCTGCAGCGACTGCACACGCAGCAGAGGGCCATCAATGAGTACCTTTGCGACTACGGCACCAGGACAGGGTCAGGGGAGCTTGGTTTTTTTTCCCCACGTCAGTGGAGCATGATCAGGGATGCATGCACTGTCCTCTCACCATTTGAGGAGGCCACGAGGATGGTGAGCAGTGACAGTGCATGCATCAGTGACACTGTCCCTCTTGTCCACCTGTTGGAGCATACGCTGCGTGGGATAATGGACAGGGCACTTGAGGCAGAACAGAGGCAGGAAGAGGAGGACTTCCTTGCCTCTCAAGGCCCCCTTTATCCGGACAGTGTTCCTTCTGTCCCACCCATCACACAGGAAGAGGATGAGGAGGAGGAGGAGGAGGAGGAGGAGGAGGAGGATTGTGTGAGCATGGAGGTGGAGCCTGGCACTCAGCATCAGCAGCAGCAGTCTTTTAGGGATGATGTACAGTCCCAACAAACCAGTGGACTTGTACGTGGCTGGGAGGAGGTGGCTGGCGATCATGTCATCCTCAGTGACCCAGAAGACTCCGGACCGAATGCCTCAGCTAACCTACGCTGCATGGCCTCCCTGATCCTGCAAAGCCTGCGGAAGGATCCTCGTGTTCTTCGGATCAAGGAGAGGGACCATTACTGGCTGGCCACTCTCCTTGATCCGCGGTACAAGGGTAAGGTTGCGGACCTTATCTTGCCGTCGCAGAGGGAGCAGAGGATGAGACATCTCAGGGAGGCCTTGCAGAAAGGTCTGTGCAACGCGTTCCCAGAAACTGGGAGGCTACAAACTCCTGGTCCTGGGCGACGAGTTGCTGAGGCTTCGGTCAGTGGCAGAAGGAGCGGTGGGGAAGGTGGACGTCTGACCGATGCGTTCAGACAATTTTTTAGTCCGCAGCCCCAAGGTATGATCGGTTCCAGCAACCATCGCCAGCGTCTGATATACATGGTGCAGGAATACCTTGGGGCAAGGTCAGACTTGGACACCTTTCCCACCGAAAATCCTCTGGCTTACTGGGTCCTGAGGATGGATCACTGGCCAGAGCTTGCACAGTATGCAATTGAGCTACTGGCCTGTCCTGCCTCCAGCGTTCTTTCCGAACGCACATTCAGTGCTGCTGGAGGATTTGTGACTGATCATAGGGTGCGCCTGTCCACCGCCTCGGTTGATCGACTGACATTCATCAAAATGAATCAGTCTTGGATCACCACCAGCTACCAGGCACCTGAGGCGGATATAACCGAATAATTTTTAATGTCACATCCCTTCAAGACTGCCTATGCTGATGCTGAGTGACTGTCCTCTTATGTTCACTGACTATCCTCTTCCTCCTCCTCAATGATCCATGCCACCACACCAGTGCCTAAGGCACAATTTTTCAGCCCCTGTTTAACAGGGGCGTGTACTTACAATTTTTAAAAAAAATGCTTCGCAACACGTGTGACTGCTGTGCTCCAAGTACAGTCTCTGTGAGGGCCGTGTTGCAGTGTTGTGGCACCAGCACCAGTGCCTAAGGCACAATTTTTCAGCCCCTGTTTAACAGGGGCGTGTACTTACAATTTTTTAAAAAAATGCTTCGCAACACGTGTGACTGCTGTGCTCCAAGTACAGTCTCTGTGAGGGCCGTGTTGCAGTGTTGTGGCACCAGTGCCTAAGGCACAATTTTTCAGCCCCTGTTTAACAGGGGCGTGTACTTACAATTTTTTAAAAAAATGCTTCGCAACACGTGTGACTGCTGTGCTCCAAGTACAGTATCTGTGAGGGCCGGGTTGCAGTGTTGTGGCACCAGCACCAGTGCCTAAGGCACAATTTTTCAGCCCCTGTTTAACAGGGGCGTGTACTTACAATTTTTTAAAAAAAATGCTTCGCAACACGTGTGACTGCTGTGCTCCAAGTACAGTATCTGTGAGGGCCGGGTTGCAGTGTTGTGGCACCAGTGCCTAAGGCACAATTTTTCAGCCCCTGTTTAACAGGGGCGTGTACTTACAATTTTTTAAAAAAATGCTTCGCAACACGTGTGACTGCTGTGCTCCAAGTACAGTCTCTGTGAGGGGTTGCAGTGTTGTGGCACCAGCACCAGTGCCTAAGGCACAATTTTTCAGCCCCTGTTTAACAGGGGCGGGTAATTACAAATCTTGATCTAATAGTTCACAGCAGGGCCCATTCCTGCGCCCACCAAGAGTAACTATGAGGGCCTGCAGTCTTGTGGCAACACCGTCCACCACCACCGCCAAAGGCCCAATTTTTCTGCCCTGTTCATCAGGTGCTTGCAATTACAAATCTTGATCTAATAACTCACAGCAGGGCCCATTCCTGCGCCCACCAAGAGTAACTATGAGGGCCTACAGTCTTGTGGCAACACCGTCCACCACCACCGCCAAAGGCCCAATTTTTCTGCCCTGTTCATCAGGTGCTTGCAATTACAAATCTTGATCTAATAACTCACAGCAGGGCCCATTCCTGCGCCCACCAAGAGTAACTGTGAGAGCTTACAGTCTTGTGGCAAAACCGTCCACCACCCCCAATTTTTCTGCCCTGTTCAACAGGTGCATGCAATTACAAATCTTGATCTATTAACTCACAGCAGGGCCCATTCCTGTGCCCACCAGTCTTGTGGCTACACCAACATCTAATAGGGCAAATTTCTGCAGAGTATATACGCCAGGCCCCTACTTTCAAACATCCAACTTACAAACGACTCCTACTTGCAAATGGAAAGAGAAAACAGGAAGTGAGAGGAAATCTACCCCTAGGAAGGGAAATTCTATCCTGTTAGATTTAATTTGGGAAAAAGGTATCTCCTCTCTACTGATACTTTATCACCAATCCTTGTTTCAATTAAAACCCCACTTTTCCAAAAACATTTGTCATTGGGACGGAAAGTGAGGTGACATGTTCTGAACAGATGTGCAAAGACAGCAAATGTTACAGGGGTGATAACCCCTCCCTATGTTCTCCAAAAAGCTTAAAAATAGATTTTTTTGGGATGGAGCTACACTTCATAATGTACCTGTTCAGATTCTACTTAAGATCAAACCTAAAGCCGCAAGTGGTTTTAAATGGCTTCTTTTTTTCCTTTACAAATGTCATTTTGTGCAAGGACAGTTCTAAACACGGGAAACACATGCCACTTCACAGGCATACTTTGGACACCCCCCAGGTACCATATTTAAAGGAAAATGTCACTTTTTTTTTTTCACTTTATGCATCATTAAAATGACTGCTCCCGAAAAAACGTTAGTTTTTAAAAGTTCTTTTTGCATTGATATATGTCCCCTGGGGCAGGACCCGGGTCCCCAAACCTGTTTTATGACATTAACATGCATATTGGCCGTTGTAATTAGCACTTTTGATTTCGAACGTTCGCGTCCATTATAACGTATAGGGTTCGAAAATTCGCGCGAACTTTCGGTCCGTTCGAAGGTTCTGGTTCGAACCGAACCCGGGGGTGTTCGGCTCATCCCTATCCACCACTAATAAAAAGACAATCTTAAGAAAAAGTGTGTAGTGCCTAAGATAAATGAACAGCGATGAGATGAGAATGCTGTGTTATAAAAGGACAGCACATTGAAATAAAGTTAAAAAAAAAGTGTTAAAAGTGAAAAAATGCTAAAGTGGAATATATATATATATATATATATATATATATATATATATATATATATATATATATATATATATATATATATATATAGCAGTACAATCTTGTGGATGGAAATCAACAATAAAAAACCAATGCAGTGAAAAAGATAGATTTAAATGCACAATCCCATGATAGGATCAGCCATATAAACATATAGGTGAAAACACAATAGTTCAGTGCAAAGATGTGCACAAAAATTTAGTGGTGACTTGAAAAATGAAGAGGTGATCCAGTACAGTGCTCCAGAATCATCCACTGCAGCTCTGTCAAATGGACACAGAAAAGCTGGCTACCATTACAGCAGCAAACACGCACTCCACCATCTATTGTGGGGAAGGCTGATCCACCATCTATTGTGGGGAAGGCTGTTCAGCAACTCGCACCATCCAGATGTAGCTGTAGTGAATAAAGCTCAGCAGGAGCCAGATGATATCTCCATAGTGTAGTTTTTATTGGAATAGTATGTTAAAAGCCAAAATAAAATGAATGATAAAAACATATGACAGTGGGTGCCACTGCCGACCCTTTATTGGACAGTGTCATGATGTCAGCACTAGTGTCTGCTCCCCAAAGTTTTTCATCCAATAGGATGTTATCAAGGGGTCCTCTAGTGTCAGACGGTGTCTCCTTAGAGAAATTGCAAACAGGATGTGATCCGTCGGCCATTTTGCCAGAAAAATGGCCATTGGACCACTTCCTGTTTGAAATTCTACAATAAAGCCATAGGGGACTGTTCATATGCCAAGGCTGAGATGTTTAAGCCACAGCAAATTGAATGCTTAATGTTGAGTTGAAAGCCTGCACCTCTGGCCATTCAATTCAGTGGGGCTGCTCCAGATTAGTCCCATTGTAAATTTGTTGTTTGTCAAAAAAAAGGCCTTCAGGAAGCAGCAAGATCACCAGGATTCTTAACGCAACAGTTTTCTAACAGCATCAAGGAATTAGTAGCTCATACATTTTTTTTAATGCTAATCTCCACTTAAAAACACTTAAAACACAACCCTTTCTCACTGCACCACTTTTAGTTTTTATTGTTTAAACAAATTAACAAAAAGCCCAGATTTTCTTCAGATCTACAGGAAAAGAAAGTTAAGCAGCACGGATGTAATAGTTTGAGGTACACTGGGGTTGATTTGCTAAAACTGGAGAGTGCAAAATCTGGTGCAGCTCTGCATAGAAACCAATCAGCTTTCAGATTTTTTTTAAATTAAAAAATGAATTAAGCTTAATTGAACAAGCTGAAGTTAGAAGCAGAATGGCTACCATGCATCATATTTTGCTCTCTCCAGTCAACCGCACTGTATGTCTGTGTGCTGTACTCTGCATTGTAGCTGCAGTGAATTATAGCTAAAGCTAATTTAGGTGAATTTAACATCTTTGCAGTGTACACTGGACAATATTTGCAGGCCACTGATTTTGTTTGTCTAACTTGTTGACTAGACTAGCACTTTAGTACTCCCTTATAATAGACTATAGAATATTTTAAATGCTTTGTAGATAGTTGCAATTACTGCTATTCATCTGTAATTAAATTTTTGTAAGAAGGAGTGCCGTGTACTGGATTAACCAACAGATGTCACTGCAGTTGTTTTTAGGAAGCATAGGACTAGTAATATTAACTATACAAATTACATTAAAAAAAATGTTTTGTATAGTAATGGTAGAAATAAAGTCATGTATCGTAATGCGTATGTAATTACAAAGTTAGCCAGACATATTTAAAATATCAGCTTTATGAAATAAAATAGGATTAATTGCTATCTTCTTACTAAAACCTGTGTGATATCATGGACATCTGCTAAGCCTTAGGTTAAAAGCACAATTTAATTAAGTACCAAGTTTGCAGTGACCCATAAGGAAAGTTCAGAGCTTAATATTTCATGTAGAAGATGAATCCCTCAACTGTTAATTCTCAGTCCCATGACTAACATGCTAGTATATCAAGCATCCCTTCTAAGAAGTACATTGGTGATGGGATTAACACATGATATGGCATGACACTGGGATGTTGCCAGAAATTAAACATAGATTGTAAGTAAACTCAGGCAATTAAAAGACCATGCAACTGCAATGTTTGTAGACTGAAGCTATAACAATTTACAACTCCAGACTGAGATGGGACAACATAATCTAGCACCTAGGGGACATTCACACCATGTGTGTTGGGCTGCATTGCTCAATGCAGGTCCAATGCAATAACAAGTAAAATTACATTGTTCCCAATTGACCCAGTGCACGCCAACACATTGTTTGGTATGTTTTGGGTGAAAATAGGACATGTGCACCAATGTTGTAATGTGTCATAATGCTCTGCAACACCATACAACCAAAATGATTTGACTTCTGCTGTGAAAAAAAAGAAAAAGCCACAGCAATGCAGCACAATATGCTAAAAAAGTGGGTTAAATGCAATGCAAATGGTGTAAATTCAGCCTTAGGGTTATATCACACAATTTTCCCCAACTATATGATGCCACTCACTCCTCAGTGTTACACAATAACAACTAAATGTGAGGAACCAGGTACACTTAAAGATGTGTTAAACCCAAAACCAAAAATGTGCTACAGCTCACCAATCTTTTTCCCTTAATTTCACCTGGTGGGACAGCCAGTAATGCACTCCCCATCTTAGGGTGTCTCCACACAGGATAGACGAGCAAAGTAGACACACTTGGACAGTAGTATTGTCAATCTGTGGAGAGGCTAGATGCACTAGCAGATTTACATGGACTTGACTAACAAATTAAAACTGAACTCCATCTAAGACTTTTTAAGCAGTTACAGCAACACTTTTTTTCTATTTGGGGTAAAGGTTTTATATAAAAGAATACAATCTGACCATTATAAACACCCCTGTCAGTGTTAAATGGTTTGTCTCAAAACACTAACTGACACTTTTTCTGTACAGCTCGCTCTGTTAAAAAGAAAGTTCATACTTATTGACCTGATCACTGCAGTAAAAATGCATTTTTGTTTTTTGGATTTAATTCCGCTTTAATGTCTATGGTGACAGCATGCTGCGCGTTTGTGGTCAGCAATGCACAAAGCATCAAAGTATTTTAGACTATATCATTAGTATACATTTCCCAACTGTATATATATACAGTATAGGTGCATGTTACAGGGAGTTTATAAGGCATAGAGGATCGCCAGGTCAGTGTTTTTGGGAATCAATGTGCAGAACCCTTACCACTCAATAACCCAAACAACTGAGCCTATTCCATTCAACTTTATTTGTGTAAATTTACTTGAATCACATTAAAGCTCTCCAGCCAGATAGAATTTTTTAGATTGGTGTAGTGAGTGTGAGAAAATAGTGGATCGCCTAGGGCACCTACATCCTATTATACCATGACAAGAAGAGCAAGAAACAAGATTGACTTTTAGGGTGCCAACACAGACTCACAGCTAAAATTCACATATTTTTTTTAACCAATTAGGTAAAAACTATAGTACATATAAAAAACAAGGCCAATAAAATGTATCTCCCACAGAATAACAGACACTTAAAATATGAAGTGATAAGCTAGTTCACAACCACATATAGTATAACAAAAATGGTGTCTTCCATGGGTTTCAAACTCTCCTCTCTAGGTGTTTTGTGTAGTGGCTGAAAGCAAATAGCAGTCACACAAACAAATGAGATTCAATGCTTGCAGGGTTTCTGTTGAATGAACTTGGCTGTCAGCAAATTATCCTCCATGAAGTATATGAAGCCTTCCACGTCATTCTTTCTCTTTTCTCACAGGATACTACTCTTCTTAAGAAAACACACTGGCATTATGTTTATATTCCCCCGAAGCATCTCTGCACAATGCTAAGGCTTCTCAACTGGTGTGAGTATTCTACCCTTCCTCTTATTTCTGGTGTGACAGATCAAAGCAAAAAGCACCCGGTCACTCAGCTCAGCGGATGATTTTGCTATAATAGTCTCTGCACTCATCATGGTGTAGGAGGTCCCCATCCTTACACCTCTGTATAAACTCAGGAAATATTGCTTACTTGCTTATCCGTTCTCACAAGTGCCTGTCCTTGGGTTATACCTCAAGCACATCACCCGAATCACCTAGGTTTGGCATTAAGGAACCCTGCCCCTATTCCATCACTGCCAAAATAAGACCCTAAGCTAATGGAACTGTCTGACATTCCTCAATATACCAGTAAGTTTCTTTAGTAACAATTTATGTTTCCATGTACATGTTGGAGCCTTACACATTTAAAGAGTTATTCAGGTACAGTCGCTTGTGTGACTGCATGGCAAACATAAAGCAGGATTATTAAACTTACCACATGCATCTGTATGTTCAACTACAGTATACAAAAAACTCAGTTCTCAGTTGATCAGTTTGACTGTTCATTGACTGTTCATAGCTCCCATCTGTCCCTCATTGTAACCAATGCCCTCTGTCCCTCTTACCACATCAGTTACCCCTCTTTTCGGAATAATGAATAGACCTCTATTACAAAAACATACTATAAATGTGTGTCATACTATAAAATGTGTGTCATACTATAAAACCAGCAAAACTTTTTTTTACTGCACTGATCCTTTCATCCAACCTGTAAATTAATGTATGTGTTATTTTAAAATGATAGAATGATAGAAAATAGCAATAGAAAAGCAATTGCGTTCTTAATCAATCATCTTTTATTATTGAATCTTCACAGGCCATGTAAAAGAGGGCATGACTAGACTAGTGTGTGTTATTTGCCTATCTACATTTTGTGCATGCAAAGGTCAGGTGTCCCTCTTTTTCATCTTAGAAAGTTGGGAGTTATGTTAATGTTCACCAGTAAGCTTTCTTTAAAACGAGAAGATTAATTGTTATATGGGAAAATTTCACTGTAAAAAAGTATAACCGCACAGGGAAATGCTGGTGCGATTCCAACATGTCGAATGTTGCCTGCAGATTTTACAGATAGATATGCAAAGACCATGGATCAGTCACTCAGTGTGTCCTGTTACTGTATGTAAGTGGTTTCAGTTTTTGCATAGATTTTGTTTTTGTCTTTTAAGATTCTTCTGAATTATTTAATTGACTGCAGTGAATGTTACTGCAGCAAGGCAGAGATAATTAGCTGCAGGCTGTTTTGCTGTCAGTGCCAAATGTATCCATAAGTGGCTGGTGATCACAGCAGGTGACTTAGCTTCTTTATGCCAGCAAAAGCACCTCTACAGATTAATATAATTTTGTGTAGATCCCATCCTCCCTTGTTTTAATCCTAGCTTGGTTGACTGCCACAAACATATTGCTGGACATGAGTGATAAAACTCGGTAACACAACAGCAGGAGTTCAAGCAGAAACAAAATAGTCCAGAGCCTTCTAATTGCCCTAGTACCCGCTGACTCTATTTTCCTGTACTCTATTGTTTCTTTTGAGTTGCTTACTAGGCCACATCTAATCTTTCATCCGTAAAAAATGTATCTTCCTAAGGACAAATTACAGAATCAAAGTGCCTTCCTCTGCTTTACAATTACTGAGATGTGTTATGCTCTGTAAAGGCTGCTCCCATGTTAAAGCATATGTCAATGCAAAATACTAAATATATATTTATGTATATTTAGTTCATGTCTGGAAAACATGTTTATTCCTTCAAACATGCTGCAAGTACAGAAAAATAAGAGCTGATATGCCAGAAATATAGTGTGTTCATACTTTTGTTGACATGACATGAAAAACAGCCCTTTATTCCTAAGCACATGAAGGATAGTCCACCCAGGAGCCAGGTTGTTTAGCCAGTTCATGGCCTAGGTTTTAAAAAGCACAGTCTAGCAGGGATTAAGTGATGTGGCACCCACCAGCTGTAACCCACAAACAGGCTCCAGCACTTCTTCCTTTGCAGTAGACATTATCATAAATATGCTTCGGTTTACACTTTGTGAGACCTCAATTTCCTGGTCTTCCACTTCTGGTTAATAGGTGAGCCCTGTGCATTACAGTAGCCCAGACATCCTAGTGGGTGCACTTGTGGAACCTGCCCATCCAGACCGTTTCTTGGGCTACCTCCACCAGACCATGACCCACTCCTGACCCGAGCCAGCTGCTATACCATTCCCTTCGTGCTTTCTCTGCCTCTTTAAGGTATTTATTTATTACAGATACTTATATAGTGCTGTCAATTTACGCAGCACTTTATACATATATATTGTACATTCAGTCCTTGCCCCCAAGGAGCTTTCAATCTAAGGTCCCTAACTCACATTCATATATACACATACTGGGGCCAATTAGAAAGGAGCCAATTTACCTACCAGCATGTCTTTGGAGTGTCTTTGGAGGAAACCCAGGCACAGGGAGAAGATGCAAACTCCAAGCAGGTAGTGCAGTGGTTAGAATTCAAACCTGTACCATGCATATGAGAGACAAAAATTATAAATTGCTTATCATTTTCAGTTCTTTTACTGGAATCAAATTATTTATAACATTGCAGTCCATATACTGGCATCCACATTACTGGTATACACATAAACAATCCTGTCCATTTTGTCCACATTATCTGACCTCCACTTCCAGCTTGTGCCACCTACTAAATATCCTTGTACAGGGGTTGCACAGATCAATACAATTTCTGAACATAGCAGGGAGCTTATAAACAGGAGACTAGAAAGAAAATGTAACCCCCCCTCCTTTACAAATGTGGTGTTAGCCCTGACAGTTTATGATGGATTACAAAGAACACAGACCTCTCCTCATCTCCAAATCTCTTCTTTGTGTAAAGGCAGAGAGCACAAGTCACAAGATTTCTGGCATAACCCAAAGGTATATTTTTCACTTATTGAACAATTAAAACACAACACTTTCAAAATACAGAATATTTAGCAGACAAAAAAGGACAATGATAGGGGATACATATACTTTAAACATTCAGAGACCATGAGATAAAGGTTTATACAGATATATACAGTATATAAAGATATACAGACTTACTAAACAAAAGTACAGTATTACGATTGGTTATACACCAATATGCTAAGATCTGCAGCCTATTTTGATATCCATCTCATTAAATACTAGAGCAAACAGAGAAATGTTTTCCGTTTAAAGGGCATCTAAAGAACAGAATACTTACCTCTGTTCCAACGGTTCGATACCTGTGAGGTACCTTACATGTCTCTTCTGCGATAATGAGCCAGCTTGCCATTTTCTTTGTTTTTTTACTTTAGTTCTGCTTTGAAAACCCAAAAATATGTTTAGAATAGATGATGAGGATTCCTACTCCTCAAAGGTTATGACATGAATCAATTTAAGGTATCCAACTGTCTCTATATTTACCATTCCTACAATATTTAAGGAAATGCTATCAAGTTCCCAAATCATTAAACTGACAATTCTCTGAAAGAAGAAGTAGTATATACATTTTTTTTATAAGGATGACAGTGTAGCAACCCCCCTTGCTGGGAGAAGGGGAAATTCCCAGAGCAAGGCAATGTTGATATTATCCCAGGACCCAGGACTGCATGTGGATTTATGGCCTCAAAGGGGCACCAGTCACTTTAGCCTTTACCAAATGCATTTTGCTCCAGCTCACAGACAGAGAGGGTTAGGGCTTTGGGAACCTCCAGAAAAATGGGGTCCAGACTCTGCCACACCTTTTCTCTATCCAAGGGCATACCACGATCCTCTGAAAAGAGACTCCACCCCCTCCAGCAGGACCCTCTTCCCTGGCTCACTACCTTGGGTGCTCTACCCTCATTAACCAGGTAGGGAAGCTTTGTGCTAGGCCAAAAACTGGCTTCTTGCTTAGTCAGCACAAATTCTACTGCACCCCACTCTCCTCTCCAGACCACAGTCCGGGGAGAAAGTGCATTCACCAGGTCACTCCCAGAACATCAATATCTTCCTCCAGCATGCACCACTGCCAATAAACCTCCTAGTTATTGGCCAGGGGATATAAATATTCATAACCCAGTGTCATAGTCAGGGGTCAGGCTCAAAAACCAATAGCTATAGCAGTAGAGAGACTCCCACTGACCAGCAGGATAAGTATACAAACAGGTCACACTGTCAAATGGTGTGGGCTCACCCGAGGCGTGGGGTCTAAGCACTAACCCATCTTCACCGGCACTTCTGATGGTGACGAAAGGTTTTGCTGCATGCTAGTGCCAGGTCACGGTTCTCAGGATTGCCCCACCAGGAGATGAGCAAGCCGGGGTCCGGCAGCAGCTTGAGATCAAGTGGAAGCATAGTCAAGGAACAAGTCAAAGATCGATAACAAATGGTTGCAGGTTGGGATCAAGCAGAAGCATTAGTCAGGAAATTCATGAGAGGAGCAAATAGTTCAAGGTTCAGAAACAAGATACAAGGCAAGATCGTCCAAGGACTCAAAACAGGGAGCTGTCCAGCATCTCAGGTAGCATAGCAAGAAGAACTACAGCCAGACACTACAGAGGTTGCCGGTTCAGACCTGGTCCTTGACACCCAGTATTGCTACAGCTCCTTTGTTTATTGCCATTAAATGCCAGTGGCAGCAGCCAGGAACAGCAACATCACTAAGCTTAGTTGACAAGTGAAAGTTTGGGGATGGCCTCTTCCTTTTCCAACATAAATGCGCACCAGTGCACAAAGCAAGGTCCATAAAGACCTGGATGAGTGAGTTTGGGGTGGAGGAACTTAACTGGCCTGCACAGATCCTGATCTCAACTCGAAAGAACACCTTTGGAATGAATTAGAGCAGAAACTGAAAGCCAGGCCTTCTCGTCCAACATTAGTGCCTTACCTCACAAATGTGCTTCTGGAAGAATGGTTAAACATTCCCATAGACACACTCCTAAACCTTGTGGATAGCCTTCCCAGAAGAGTTGAAGCTGTTATAGCTCAATTCAATGAGTGACCTGGCCAACTCAATACTGAACCCTACAAACTAAGATTGGGAGGCCATGTGCAGGCATCCCAATACTTTTGGCAATATAGTGTATATCTGAAAATGTTTTTTAACTTGTAATTCAAATCTTCCATTAACAATTTTGGAATTGAGGCTCCAGAAGAAGTGGCTCCTGCCACCGTTGCCACCGAGGGAGGATCCTGAACCAGAGAGGAAGGCTGGCACATCTCATCACTGGAAGAAGAAGAAGAGACAGACCCTCGGCAAGCAGATCCGGAGAGCAGGGAGCAAGGTAGCGTCATCTCCAGTGGGGTTGAAGGGCCAGCTAAGAGGAGGCGCTTTCCGTGCAGAAGACACTCCCCGCCTCGCAGGTCAGCGGAGACAAGCGCTAGGCGGTCGCAGCCATGCAGGCGCCAAGATACGGGAGGAGGAGCCAGAGGAAGAGCTGGGTCACGGTGACCATCTTGCCAAAGACCAGAGGAGGAGTTTCCTAGGCAACCAAGGATGCCTGACGATGCCGACATTGCTAGTAGAGAAGTCGCTGGTCCATTCAGACCCCTGCTTATTGTCCCACCCCCAGAGCAAGGGGAACAGCGAGGGGGCCATAGCATTCCAGTGGTCTGTGCCCAGCCACAGCAACAGGCGGAAGTCCCAGTAAATCTAGGAGCTAGTGAGTTAATATCTGTGCATTTGTTAACTAATTTAACTAGCTTAATAACTAAACTGACTCAGGAATTAGACAGTAGAAGCCAAGTTGGTGAGGCTGCAAGGGGTAATTTAAATACAGATAATGCTATTGCTTCAGTTTGGGTGCCACCTACTGTTCCTTTAGTTAATTGCCCCCAATCATCATTATCAAGCTCTGGAGTCATTTGTTCAGTTTTGCCAGCTGATGTAAACAATGCTAGATTGCAAAACATACCGAAAACATGTTTTAAAGAAATATTGCCTTGCAAACTCTCTCCGCTGGGTTATCATCTTGCTCTCAGCATTAAAGATCGCGATCATGTGCACGAGAGCCAGCACAGGGATTTGGTCCGAAAATTGTGTCAAAAGTCTCCGATCTGTCCATCACAATGTCACAATACTGCTAAAAATCGCATATCACCGCCATTACTAGTAAAAAAATGAAATAAATAAAAACGCTATTAAAAATGCCATAAATCTTTCCCATAGCCTGTAGACGCTATAACCTTTGTGCAAACAAATCAATATACGCTTATTGCGATTTTTTTTTACCAAAAATATGTAGAAAAATACATATTGGCCTAAACTGATGAAGAAATGTGTTTTTTAAAAAAAAAATTGGGGGGATATTTATTATAGCAAAAAGTAAAAAATATATATTTTTTTTTAAATTGTCACTCTTTTTTGTTTAATAGTGCAAAAAATAAAAAACGCAGAGGTGATCAAATACCACCAAAATAAATCTCTATTTGTGGGGAAAAAAGGGTGCAAATTTTGTTTTGGTACAGCATTGCATGACCGCGCAATTGTCAGTTAAAACGACGCAGTGCCAAATTGTAAAAAGTACTCTGGTCAGTAAGGGGGTAAAATCTACCGGGGCTAAAGTGGTTAAAGGAGATGCAATCCCTGTTAGGCTTACAAACTTTTGCTACCAGGGTTGTGCTGGTAGGTAAGATTTTTTTGAGGAGATTATATATGTCAATATCCATTTAAAATACAGATTTTCACACATTAGGGTCACACATGACATGAGAGAGGACCTTTTAGTATGGGTACAATTTCTTGAACATTTTATTGACAAAGCAGTGTGGCAACCCGAATTTATTCTGGATTTAGTTTCCAACCTATTTACAGATGCGGCGGGTTCCATTGGTTTTGAATCCATCTGGCAAAATCACTGATGCGCAAGTAATTGAAATTCTCGCTGGTAGGTAAAAGGTTAATTGAAGAATATAGTCTTACTGGAGCGCTTTTCTATAATGTAGCCCTGGGGCTATGAATTTAGGAACAGACGAATTATGGTCAGTACATACAATAGGTGGGGTAGTTTATGTAATTAATTGTTTGTCATCTATGTCTCCACTGGTCATTATTTTTCTTCGCTATTTAATTTTTAAATGTTTAAGCCCGAACATATGGATCAAGGCAAGATATGTAGCGAGGAAAAAGAATGACCTGGCAGATTCATTATCTCGCTTACAGATGGACCGTTTTTTCTGCCTATTGCCAGAAGCGGATGCAATAGTAATTGAGTGCCCATCCCATCTATGGGACTTGATTAATTTAGTTTGATTAATTGTGGATAATATAAAGAATTCAGTAGCACCTGCAACCTGGGCTGGATATCAGTTGGCCTGGTTCTTGTGGTTAGCTTTTTTGGATTCATTAAATAAGAATCATAGTGCTTTTTCTGAAAGTTTGATAATTTTATTTTTAAATCATTTGTTTGTTAAGAAATACTCATGGTCTCACATGAATAAAGTTATGTCTGGAGTGTCCTTTTTAAAGTTACAGAATCTACCTTCTTGTTCAAGTTTTTTCTCTGTTAAGCAGGCCCTGAAGGGTTATAAAAAAGGTAGGTAAGTATGATTTACAGTTGGCAGACATAATTATTCAGGATGATGTTTTCATTTTTTTATTAAACAGTCTAAAACAGATCAGTTGGGTAAGGGTAAGTGGGTTCATCTGTATGCCTACAGTGGCTCCTCAATCTGTCCGGTCAGACTATTATCAGAATATTTAAGCATCAGGCCTCATTCAGGGTCTTTTTTTTTATACGTGTGGATGGTTCAACACTTACAAGGTTTAAATTTCTCAATGTTTTCAAAAGATGCCTCTATATTGAATTTGCAGGAGCACTTTACGTCTCACTCCTTTTGGATTGGGGAGCTACTGAGGCATCCAGAATCGGTTTAGACTCATCTATCACAAAGTCGGTCGGGAGATGGAAGTCTAATGCCACATACACACGATCGGACATTTCGACAACAAAACTGTGTATTTATTTTTGACGGATGTTGGCTCAAACTTGTCTTGCATACACAAGGTCACACAAATGTTGTTGGAAATTCCGAACGCCAAGAACGTGGTGAAATACAACACGTACAACAAGCCGATAAAAGTGAAGTTCAATAGCCAGTGCGGCTCTTCTGCTTGATTCCGAGCATGCGTGGAATTTTGTGCACACGCAATCAGAATTTCCAACAACGGATTTTGTTGTCGGAAAATTTGAGATCCAGCTATCAAATTTTTGTTGTCGGAAATTCCGACAGCAAATGTCTGATGGAGCCTACTAATGGTTGGAATTTCCGACAACAAGCTCAAATCGAACATTTGTTGTCGGAAATTCCGACCGTGTGTACGCGGCATAACAGTTATAAGTTATATGTCAGACCTAATTCTTACAGTTGACTAATTTCAGATAATACTCAAGTTTAATGGATCCTTGGCCACTCCTTCATGATTTGGATCCAGCGGAAAGCAGCCAACAGGGTATACTCTGAGAATTTAAGCTTTGATCTAGCTAGATTTAAAGTTTTTTGGAGCAGGAGGAGAGGAATGCTGTAGGCAGATCTATTTTTTGAATTGGGTTGTTTGCACCAATTTCTCCCCTCTCCTGATATTTTGATTATTCATTTGAGGGGGGTTGACATAGGACACATAAAAACGTTAGATTTATTATTTAGCATATATTATCCGTTTTAAGGCATCATTTTCACAGGCTTTGATTATTTTTTCAGAGGTTGTTCCGAGGCTGAGGTGGTTGGAATCGCCTTCGCTGAGACTTCTCGAGAATATTAGAAAGAGGGTGAAAAGAGCTGTAGAAAAATGTATGAATTTCATTGGAGAATTTTTCAGATATATGGAGCTGGAAGGAGGTTTTGCCGGTTTATACAGAAATTACGGAATACACCTGACTAAGATAGGGCTGGATATATTTAATACGGATTTGCAAAGTTGTTTTGAATGGGTTGGGTGCAGGGTTTTGGTGACAGGCAGGTTTAGTCCCACCTGTCTTCTGGGGAGTTTAGAGTTTTGAGTTATTTATGATACAGCTTGAGCCGTGGTGGCTAAGCTGCTTTGAGTGTTGTCATTTCTTGCAATGTTATTTATTTACTCAATATATCTTATCTTTTAAACCAACAATAAACAGTCGTGGCCAGTTATTATTCAAGCTTTGTGTCTAGTGTGTTTCTTTATTGGTAAACTGCCTTCCTGTATGTTGTCCCATGAAAGGAAAGGGGAAGGGGTTTCTAACTTTCTAGGAACCCCCTTTCCTCATGGGATTACTGCAGGAGGCAGTTTCAAGGCTCCCCCTGCAAGCCTGAGGCGCGCAGGGAGCCTTGTTTAGGTTTAGTGGCCTGAGGTGAGGTCATATGGCCTATAGGGGTTAGGCCATGTGAGTCTTGCCTCAGAATATTCCAGAACCGCCTGAGCCTACCTATATAAAGGGGGTTCCGTGACTGGGGGCTTATTCACCTCAGAAGGCACAGCCATGGTGCTCCCCGCCCTCTCACCCAAAAAAAAAAAATTATTTTTGTCATGGCCGATATTGTGTGGTGGTGTCACCTTGAAGTCAAGGGGGACAACTGAAATACTATGCAAGTTGGCCTGAGTTTTAATGGCTGGGTCTGAAAGTGTTATAAGTGGGCATTGAGTATCTTTGGGAAGTTTAAAGTTTTTAATTATTTATGATACAACTTGAGCCGTGGTGGCTAAGCTGCTTTGAGTGTTGTCATTTCTTGCAATGTTATTTATTTACTCAATATATCTTATCTTTTATACCAACAATAAACAGCCATGCACAATTATTATCCAAGATTTGTGTCTGGTGTATTTCTTTATTGGTAAACTGCCTTTCTGTCTGCTGTCCCATTACTATTTAGCTTTGGCCTCAGCATGAGCAATGTGCTGAGAAACCTTGTAGGACTGCATGCCTGCAAACCTGCAAGGAGCTGGGCTGAACTGAAAAAGCCTGAAGAGGGTTGCAGAGAAGATGGGTAGATGTTGCTGTCTGGACCTTAGAAGATTGGATCTTTGCCCAGGGGTTCAGGCATTTTTGTCTGCTTAAGAGGGACAAAATTAAGATTTGGGAGCAAGGAAGCACTGCAACAGCTTTCAAAGGATCAGATTTATCTGGCTATCCTCTGTCCATCAGAATTTCATTTTTGTAGAGGTCACTGTCATAGGGCTTACTGCTGATTCATTATATCTTTCCTCCAATTTTTTTGTTTTTTTGGGTACTTTAACCACTTCAGCTCCGGAAGATATACCCCTCTTCATGACCAGGCCATTTTTTGCGATACGGCACTGCATTACTTTAACTGACAATTGTGCGGTCGTGCGACACTGTACCCAAATAAAGTTGATGTCCTTTTTTTCCCACAAAAGGAGCTTTCTTTTGGTGGTATTTGATCACCTCTGTGGTTTTTATTTTTTGCGCTATAAACAAAAAAAAAGACAGGCAATTTTGAAAAAAAAAACAAGATTTTTTACTTTCTGCTATAAAACATATCCAATAAAAAAAATGTATTTCTTCATCAATTTAGGCCAATACATATTCTGCTACATGTGTATGGTAAAAAAAATCCCAATAAGTGTATATCGATGGTTTGCGCAAAAGTTATAGCATCTACAAATTATGGGATATTTTTATTGAATTTTTATTTATTTATAAATTTTTAATAGTAAAGGCGGTGACTGCGATATTGCGGCAGACAGTCGGGACACTAACTAACACTTTTGAGACTATTTGGGGACCAGTTACACTAATACAGTGATCAGTGCTAAAAATATGCACTGTCACTGTACTAATGACACTGGCTGGGAAGGGGTTAACATCAGTTTTACTAAATTGTGGGAGATGCTTTTACTAGTGGAAGGCATAGATCCATGTTCCTGCTTTGCGGGAACACAGCATCAATGCCTTCCCCACTGACAGAACATCAATCTCCCTTGTTTTCTACCTGTGTAACGAACACTCGTTCGATGCCGGCGGACCTCAAGCGGGAGCGGGCCACCAACGATTTGCCCTGCGCTCCTCCAACCAGCATAGGAGAGCCGCCTTGCCTCTGTATATGTACAGTATATGGTCAGGAAGCAGTTAAAGGACAAGTTCACCTTTGGGAACATGTTATATGTTCCACTCATTTTTAGGGTGAAACATGTAACATGTTCCTGCTCCTGCAGTGCTTGGTGATCCGCTGCTTCTGTGTGACAGCAGAGAAGTTCCCCGTACCAGCTGTCGCTTTTTGAAAAGTGCATAATGGTCCGGGGCTCCGCCCACATGGCAACTTCATTTATTCATTCCTATGAAAGAATGAACAACAAGTACCGTCATCCTTTGTGGCTGTCGGCTTGTAGTTCTCAATGAATGACCACGGAGCTGTTGAGCGCTTTGGTTATTCATTGATTCTTCCTGTCCTATACCTTATTATTTCACTTTTAGATTGGAATTAGTATTGTTCCTCCTGAATAAGCGGTAAAATTCCACGAGAGGATGTTTGTGCACTGAGGACTATTCTACCTTCTATGCTCCATTGTGAATTGTGATTGTATACTCAGCATCAGTGTAATGTGTAATGCTATATTATATGGCTTTATCCACAATACTGTACATTTTTGTTGTAACTTGTATCTGGATACTTTGTTTTTTAATTCCCCTCAATGGTCATAGTCTCCCTGCACTCATTTACTTCCTGACAGTGTGAAACTGCCTGCCGTATGGGCAGACAGCTTACATGGCAGTCTGCAGGAGACCTGCATGGCATTAGCAAACTGCTGTTTACTCATGCAATGCTTTCCAGGCTCCTAAAAAAATATTAAAGTGGTTGTTAACCCTTACAGACCACTTTGACCTACAGGTAAGCCTAGATTAAGGCTTACCTGTAGGTTCAAGAAATATCTCCTTAACCTACACGGTTAAAAAGATATTTTACAAAAAAAGGGCACCACACTCTACTGCGCATGCGCGCTGCAGACAACGGCGCAGGCGCACTGGGCGTGCCGCAAGTGAAGGCGAACATGCCATCACTGGCGGCTCCCGCGCGCATGTGGGATACATGGAAGCTTCGGAGATGAAGAATGAGGACCGATTCGGGGGCTTCGATCTCAGGTGAGTTATTCATAATGAGCTAGTATGCTATGCATACTAGCTCATTATGCCTTTGCCTTGCAGGATTTATTTTTATTTTTTTTCTGGCTTAACTTCCTCTTTAAATGCACATTTTTTTTACCTGCAAAAAAATGTGCATTTTTTTTTTCTTTTTAAAGGTGAACTTATTCTTTAACCATCTCTCCAGTTTGAGAACTGCAATAAATGCTCTAGAGATTAGAGCCTCATTATTGTCAGAGGTATTACAGTGAGCTGTTGGGTCTAGATAGAGGGCAGATAGCCATGGTTAGGTAGTAAAATTCAGTTATTACCAGTAGCTCCCTAGGGAGTCATTGCTACAATATTATCATTGCAGGGAACCACAGAATAGCCATTAGACTATTGTTTCATTCAATGTAACCTGCACTAAAGATAAGATGGCTAGCAACAGGTTAGTTGGTATGAGCCAAATAACTATTTTAATTTATTGTGATCACTCAAGCTAGGACAACCTAAGTTCAAGGTATAGGGATTCCTTGCAATTAGGGTGACCTAGCCTAACTGCTCGCAGACACTGTTGCAGGCCAGCCCATTGTATTAGGGTGCGCACCCCAAAGCTCAAACACATATGCGTGTGTTCATGTTTATATCTACTGACAGTGTCAGTAGAGCAATGGACAGTGTCAGTAGAGCAGTGGATGGTGTCAGTTTTTATTTTTATATTTACATTTTTTATTATTTCTTACAATTATTTAGGAGAAAAAAGAAGAACATTTTTTCATTTGGTGAAAATTTTGGGGGTCTAAACAGGAGAAATATGCACCACACAGGGTGATTAGGGTGTGCCCAGGCACTCCTGACAAACCCTGTGCGCACACCTATGCACACATGATAACTCGGCTCAGCCAAGCTTCACATGTGTTTCAAATAGAGATAGGTGGGACAGGAGGCAAGAAGCAATTGAAGATGCTGTTGGTCCCAAATAGGATCTTTGGCAGTTTTTGCAACTCTTTTGGTCAAATGTTCATCCAAAGCATTGTTGTGCATCAGTCATGTGTGATTATCATAGACATTAGAGTATCATCTCATGACTTTATGTACAGTACCTTTACAGATGGATGATGAATTGTAATTTGAAAAGGTCCTGACAAAGTCCAGATAAGAGCAATTCCCTAAACTTCCTTACATGGGCCCTCCTGATAATAACAGGTGACTTTTGCTTGACTGGTTATATTCACTGATGTTTCCTTTTATTCATGCTACATTTGCAGTGCAGGCAACATGTAAGTTAAAATTCCTTGAGAAACCAGCCTAACCAAACTCTCTGAAAACACAGTACAATTTAAACAAATGTATAATAATTTGTCTGCAGGTCTTATTTGACAGTTCCCTGTCACTTAATATCTGACATCCATCTTCGCAATATAATTGCACACATTGGAACAAATGCACATCTTCCTACAGAGTTACTTTGCTGATGGCTTTGAGTCATAGATAAGTGCAGCAGAGTGTTGTTGTCTATGTGGGCTGAGCTTGAAAAATACAGGGGATATTCCTTTCCCTTGGGATTTTAGGAACCTGCGCTCTGCATTCAACGTGCTCTGGAAGAACTTCATTGAGAATACTGTACAATTATGTCAAGTTTAGCAATGTAGCTTGCATGATGGTATCTATTTAACTGGCTTGTTTTAATGGTGTGGCTTCCAATTATACCAGAATTTTGTGAATACAATACAGATGATAACATTCACAAGGAAGTTATACCTCCATAATGTGAATATAATACTGATCACATTATCAGAAGGGACGTTATTAGTGGCTTTTTCTAACCTAAAGAACAGTTCTACAGTGACAGTTAAGTTTTCATTGAACCCAAGTTATTAAAATCTGTCTTTGTATAGTGTATTGAGTTGTGTGCATTGTAACATAGGAATTAGAGTAAATGTTATATATGGAGTAAACAAAAAAATTGCTTGCCTTTTGATTGCGCTCCTTTACTATGTCCCTGCTGCAGCTTGAGAACATCTGGCTCCCTTGTTTCCACAGTTAATGCAAATGCTCCTTTTTTTTTTTTTACTGTACAAGCTGTTCATTTCCTCCTGTTTGTAGGCAGGTGCAGGGTGAGGAGAAATCATGAGGAACATTGTTCGTGGGTCACTGGAGATTTAATCTGGTTGGATGCTATAACCCCATGTGACTCTGGCAGTCATCTTGGGTCATGCAGAGCCTTTTAAAGGCCCCGGCTCCTGGATTTGGCTTGCTTTATGTGAGTGGGTAGAATTGGTAAAGGTACCCCACTTGCTAGGGACAGCACTTGTGACAGGGAAAGACTCCTGATGAGGGTCGTAACTCTTCTGGATACCTTTCCGATTGGGCACGAGACAGCCAGGTCGCATTCTGCCCCTTTCAGCAGACACTGAGTCCAGCCAAAATCTGCGGTGGTCACGCTGCTAGGAACCATGAGTACACCCGGTTGGGTTGTCTGCCCGCTGGTTTGTTCTGAACCATTGCAGCATTTCTGCTATACGCGTTTTATACTGCACATGACTGTGTGACTTATTACCACCACACCACGCTGCACCCACCTACATGTTAACCAGCTAGGCAGCCCATGTGACCATGGTGGGCTTATACACAGTAGAGATTGACATGCCCCTCCCTCCACCTACAACATGGTAGTGCAGAAGTAAACATTTACTTTCTAACAAAGATTTATATAAATGTTTAAAACTGTGTATTGCTATTTGTTTTAATCTCTATTCTGAAATTTCTTTTGATTTTACAATACATTTTATTGAGTTTCAATAAATAAATACCTATATTTAAAAAGGGAACAAAGTCTTTACCAAGTAATTATAGACATGTTTGTTTAACTTCTATAGTCGGGAAGATACTGGAGCGTTTAATAAAAGACCACATAGACGAGTTCTTGCTGGAAAAAAAACATTTTAAGCAACAGACAGCATGGATTAATGAAAGACAGAAGTTGTCAGTAAAACCTGATTTCTTTTTATGAAGAGGTAAGTAAAACCTTGGACAGAGGGGTGGCTGTGGAAGTGGTATATTTGGATTTTGCAAAAGCGTTCGATACAGTTCCCCACACACGGCTCATGTGTAAGGTAAGGTCTACAGGCTTGGAAATATCCGTTTGTAAATGGATAGAAAACTGGCTAAATTACAGAATTCAGAGAGTAGTGGTTAATGATTCTTACTCTGTGTGGTCTAAGGTTATCAGTGGTGTACCCCAAGGTTCAGTGCTGGGACCCTTACTTTTTAATATCTTTATAAATGATATTGGGTCTGTGATCAAAAGTAACATTTCTGTCTTTGCAGATGACACCAAGCTATGCAGTGGAATAACGTCCTTACAGGAGGTCTCCAATTTACAAGCCAACATCAATGCTCTCTCTAATTGGGCGACTATGTGGCAAATGAGGTTAAATGTTGATAAATGTAAAGTTATGCACTTGGGGGCTAAGAATATGCATGCATCATACATGCTAGGGGGAGTACAACTGGGGGAATCCGTAGTGGAGAAGGATCTGGGGGTTTTGGTAGATCATAAGCTCAATAATAGCATGCAATGCCAAGCTACGGTTTCCAAAGCGAGCAAAGTCCTTTCTTGTATTAAGAGAGGTATGGACTCCAGAGAGAGAGATATAATTTTGCCCCTGTTCAAATCATTAGTAAGACCTCATCTGGAATATGCAGTTCAGTTTTGGGCACCAGTTCTCAAAAAGGATATCGGGGAACTGGAGAAAGTGCAGAGAAGGGCAACCAAACTGATAAGAGGCATGGAGGAACTCAGCTATGAGGAAAGATTAGAGGAACTGAATTTATTCACTCTTGTGAAGAGGAGAATAAGGGGGGATATGATCAACATGTTCAAATATATAAGGGGTCCATATAGTGAACTTGGTGTTGAGTTATTCACTTTACGGTCAACACAGAGGACAAGGGGGCACTCTTTACGTCTGGAGGAAAAGAGATTTCATCTCCAAATATGGAAAGGTTTCTTCACAGTAAGAGCTGTGAAAATGTGGAATAGACTCCCTGCAGAGGTGGTTCTGGCTAACTTGGTAGATTGCTTTAAGAAAGGCCTGGATACTTTCCTAAATGCACATAATATAACTGGGTACTAACATTTATAGGTAAAGTTGATCCAGGGAAAATCCGATTGCCTCTTGGGGGATCCGGAAGGGATTTTTTTCCCCTGCTGTAGCAGATTGGAGCATGCTCTGCTGGGGTTTTTTTTTTTTTTTTTTTGCCTTTCTCTGGATCAACTGTGGGTATGGAACTGGGTATATTGGATTGTACGATATTTTTTATTTTTATTTGTTATTTCTTTTTTTTATGGTTGAACTGGATGGACTTGTGTTTTTTTTCAGCCTAGCTAACTATGTAACTATGTAAATACCAGTTTTAGAATATTAAAATGACAAATAACATAACAACTGGCAAGAAGCAACATTGTATTACCCGTATCATACAATTTTATGAATAAGAACAATTAATACATAACAATGTTAAAAAAGTAAAATTGAACAGAAAAGATCCAAGTCGTAGCGGTCAGGTGAATTAGGATCGTAAAAAATATATAAGTAAATGGATAAAAAGAAAGTAGTGAAGAGAAAATAGGGGGGGGGAGGGATTAGTAAGAATGGAACAAGAAGGAGGTAATCCCATGTGGAACCAATATTGATGTTGACAGTAGTAGTTGAAAAGTTTGGTCAGAGAGAAAGAAGGGAATAATCAATATTCAAGTATTTGATATAATCAAGCCATGGTTACCATACTTTTAAGAATTTAGTGTGGTTATGGTTGAGGATAGAGGTCAATTTTTCGTGAACCATAGTACCTAAGAGGGGTTGTTTGACTTCAGAGATTCAGATTTCTGTTTCCATGCTTTGGCTAATGTTTGTTATGCCGCCAAGAAAACAAATCCCATCAGCATTCGTTTACAGATATTTAGATGTGGAACAAGTTTGTGTAAGAGAGCAGTGCAAAGGTTTTTAATGAGAGTGATATGAAAAATTGAACATAATAGACCATATAGCTTAGTCCAGAAACGAGAAGCTACATGACATGTCCATCAAACATGTAATAAAGTGCCACGGTCAGTACAGCCTTGGAAGCATTGTGGTGAAGTGTCAGGATTAAAAGTGCATATGTGATCCGGGGTCGTGTACCAACGAGACATTAATTTATAAGTATTTTTTTGAGCAAGTATATTAAGCGAACATTTAGAGGTAGCCAGCCATATAGATTCCCATTTCTGTATATCCAAGGTGGATCCAAGATCATGTTCCCATTTTTCCATGTTGGCAAATTTATGTGGACCTAGGGAGTTTGTAAAGGATGTGTAGAGAGCAGACACTAGGCCTTTAGTGTGGGTTCAACCTGCACCAATTTTCAAAAGGGGTCAATTGTTTTGTCGTAGAAGTGCACGGAGTGATAAGGGTAGAGAGGTAATGATGAATTTGGGTATAATGAGAATATTCTTTTTTTGGTAGATTCCAGTGTTCCTAATGAAAAGTAAATGATTTAATACCATTAAAGCAGTAAAAATCATATATATATTGAATTTTTTGGAGACGCCACCAGCGGAATGCCAGAGGATTTCCATAAGCTGGGGGAAAGGAAGGGGTGTCATGTATTCCAGATAATGGTAGATGTGGAGGAATATGATTGCTGGAGTATTTAACAGAATCCCATGTTTGAAGAAGGTGTTTCAGGGAAGGATCAAACACTTTGGGATGAAAGGATGGAGGTGTCCATAATAGGTTGTATATGGTGAGAGGGGAACAGGCCATTTGTACTAGGTATGTCCAAATGGGGCGTTCATAAGTAGTATGCAAAGAAGCAAGTTGTGATATCTGTGAAGCTAGATAATAATGTTTAAGGAAGGGTACAGCTAAACCCCCTTTAAGACCAGTACGGTATAGAGTGGAAGAAGGGTGTCTGTGTTTGTGGTGGTTCCAAATGAATTATAAAATCTTTATTTGTAGTGAATGTAGTTGTTTACTAGGGATAGGGACAGGTAGAACCCTAAAATAATATAGCAATTTTGGTAGATAAGTCATTTTATTGACATGAATTTTACCAAACCAGGAGAGAGAAAGAGGTTCCCATGAGGCGAGAAGAGAGACCGAGGATTTAAACAAAGGTGGATAATTGGCTTTAAAAAGGGAGTTGAAGTTGGAAGTTAATTTGACTCTAAGAAATGATAAAGAATCGGGCCAGGTAAAATAATAATTATTTTTAATAGTTTGAAGATGAGTGGTGGATAAGGTAATGTTAAGAGCTTTAGATTTTGATTAATTGATTTGTAGAATGGACATACTACTAAAGCTTTTTAGTAAAGTAAAGAGATTAGGAAGTGAAGTACGACGGGATGAAATAAACAATAAAATGTAATTGGCGAACATCATTAGTTTTCGATGAAAAGAAGACAGTTGAAGTCCATGAATGTCAGAATGTTTACAAATAGCTATTGCTAAAGGTTCAAGTGCTAAGATGAAAAAGAAAGGAGAAAAAGGGCAGCCTTGTCTAGTGCCTCAATGTATCGGAAAGGATTCAGAAATATGACCTGCTTATTTTATAGAAGCAGATAGATGGGTATGTAGGGCTGAGATCCAGGAAAGGAATTGTTTTTTAAAGCCCCATCTACGGGGAGTATAGAAGATGTAATCCCAAGAGATGGAGTCAAATGCTTTACGGATGTCAAGAGAGAGTAACATTGCAGAGTTAGGGTAGGATTTTTCTAAGTGTATTAATTGGATCGCCCTGCGGATACTGTCTCCTGCACCCCTGAAAGGGACGAAACCTACTTGAGCTTTATGTATTAGTTTACCTATAAAGGAATTAAGTCAATTTGCTAATATTTTGGCTAGTAGTTTCATATCAATGTTCAAAAGAGATATAGGTCTGTAATTGGAATAAGAGTGAGGGTCTGTATCAGATTTAGAAAATGGGGGGGGCGGTTGGGACTTTAAAATGAGGTGAGTACACATGGCTAGAAGATGAGTAGATATCAAAAACATGTTTTTATTGGCAAAATGACATGATACATGCAGCAATGAATAAAATTGTCAATCACATATTACAGACTAGGGATGAGCCGAACACCCCCGGGTTCGTTTCGCACCAGAACCTGCGAACGGACCGAACGTTCGCACGAACGTTAGAACCCTATTAATTACAATGGACGCGAACGCTCAAAATCTAAAGTGCTATTTATAACGGCCAATATGCATGTTATTGTCCTAAAAAGGGTTTGGGGACCCGGGTCCTGCCCCAGGGGACATGTATCAATGCAAAAAGAAGTTTTAAAAACTGAAGTTTTTTCTGGAGCACTAATTTTAATGATGCATAAAGTGAAACAAAAAAAAAAGTTAAATATTCCTTTAAATATCGTACCTGGGGGTGTCTAAAGTATGCCTGTGAAGTGGCATGTGTTTCCCATGTTTAGAACTGTCCCTGCACAAAATGACATTTGTAAAGGAAAAAAAGTCATTTAACCACTTAAGCCCCGGACCAATTTGCAGCCAAAGGACCAGGCCCCTTTTTGTGATTCGGCACTGCGTCGCTTTAACTGACAATTGCGCGGTCGTGCGACGTGGCTCCCAAACAAAATTGGCGTCCTTTTTTTCCCACAAATAGAGCTTTCTTTGGGTGAGAGCGACAATTTTGAAAAAAATGCAATATTTTTTACTTTTTGCTATAATAAATATCCCCAAAAAATATATAAAAAAAACATTTTTTTTTCCTCAGTTTAGGGCGATACATATTCTTCTACATATTTTTGGTAAAAAAAATTGCAATTAGCGATTATTGATTGGTTTGTGCAAAAGTTATAGCGTTTACAAAATAGGGGATAGTTTTATAGCATATTTTTAATATTTTTTTTTTACTAGTATTGGCGGAGATCAGCGATTTTTATTGTGACTGCGACATTATGGCGGATACATCGGACATTTTTGGGACCATTGTCATTTATACAGCAATCAGTGCTATTTAAATTCAGGTGTATGCTGTGCAGGAGGCACACTACACTGACTGAATATTAGGCAGATGCCTGTGTTGCACAAATCAACTACACAACACCAGCAATGAGGGGGTAGATTCAGGTGTATGCTGTGCAGTGTGCAGGAGGCACACTACACCCACTGTAACAGTGCTAGGTTATGAAGCAAAGCAAAGCTGACACTGTCCCTGCCTATCCTGCTCTCTCCCTGAACACTACACTCACTGTAACAGCGCTATCTAAAGAAGTATAAAGCACAGCTGACACTGTCCCTGCCTATCCTTCTCTCTATGAACGCCGCACAACACTACACTAGGCCGCTGCGCTGGCGGCCTTATATAGTGTGGGGTGTGTACTAAGCCCCCCTGAGCTATAATTGGCCACAGGCATCCTGCCTGTGGCCAATTATGGCTCTCCTCGCTGCCGGCGCTGTGATTGGCCAAGCATGCTGGGTCACAGTGCATGCTTGGCCAATCATCAGCCAGCAATGCACTGCGGCTGGCATAGTGAATTGTGGGGCGTTCGTATCACACGAATTTGATGCGAACAGCCCACAAAGTTCTGGTTTGGACAAACGGACGAACGGCCGATGTTCGATTCGAACATGGGTTCGAATCGAACACCGGGCTCATCCCTATTACAGACCATATATAAAAAAAACTTTGATAGCAACCAGCCAACCACTGTGTGGAATGAAACGAAACCTGGTTGTAGTAAAAACCTCCACCAACAACACAGCCACCCCACCCACCACAGCAGCATGGCGGACTGTGGCCAATGCAGCATCAACACCCCAACAAGGCCTCTGGGCTGGGGATTATGCCCAATAATTTATAATTTTCTTTTTGTTAAATTTGAGTTTATCTTCTTTTTTGAGTGCAGAGAATGCATTTTTGATTTAATTTATTTCATTTGTGTGGAAGGAAGTGTTGAGAATGATGGCCTGGGTTCGGTGTGGTCTGGCAAAAAACGCAGGCTGTTGGAAGACCACAGCTTCGGGACATGTATGTCTGCTGCTGCTCCTGATCTCTCGGAGTCAAGGACCATATTGTGCTCCCTATTAAATGGACTCCTCAGGTTACCAATTTTGACAGTCAAATAATTGATGTCTGCCCTGGGGTACAAATGCTTCACCAATTTCGACTGTTTCTCCATCGTTGTCTTCCTCTTGATTTTGATATGACCTTATGCTCCCCATTGAATAAAAAATTTAGATTTAGCAAAATACTTGGCTATGTGTTTTACTTAAAAAATAACAGTTTGTTTGTGAGTAGGCAGGTACTAAAAAAATAAAAATATTCTTGAGATCACTAGAAAAAAAAAAATATTATTCAGGAGATCACTAGAAAAAAAAAGAAATAAGTTTGTCAGAATTCTGTGAATAACACCAGCAAAGCAGCTTCATTATTATACCATTTTAAAGAAGAAGATAATGCGCTGCATTGAGAGATTTCATAATTTGCCATGTCACTAATGTGATATCTCCATTACGAACGCTAGTTTTACAAGACAGATTGTTTCTGGCTCGCCCTTGCTTCCGAGCATGCGTGTTTGTACTTTGGACTTTTGTCCGACGGACTTGTGTACACACGATCGGAAAATCACAACACACATTTGTTGGCGGAAAATTTGAAAACATGCTAGCCAACATTGGTTGGCGGAAAGTCCGACAACAATTGTCCGATGGAGCATACACACGGTCGGATTTTCTGCCAACAGCCTGACATTCAACATTTCCCGTCGGAAAGTCTGATCGTGTGTATGGGCCTTTAGGGATTATAACTTTCTGGCATAGCAGAAAAAGTAGAGCAAGTAATGTTTCCCGGCTAGTCTTAAAAAGACAAATGTGAGATAAAATTATTATTGATGTAGTGTTACCTGAGAAGGCAGTTTCATACACCCAAACCTGGGCTATAGCTAATTAATGTCAAATCATGTTGATAAGGGCTGCAAGGCTGGGAGTACATCTCCAGCAATATGATAAGGTGGAGTAAGATAAAATCTTCCTCGACCTGGGATTTGTTGAACTTCTCGCAAAGTTGCTATGGGTTCATTGAGCAACGAGCAGTGACCAATTCATTTTCAACCTACGCTATAAAAAGTAAAGATCTGGTATGGCTTTATACATGGTGTGAATGAGGCATATAGAAAACAGCCCTAGCATTGACCTGCATTTATCCAATGCAGAAAAAAACAGGTCACTGCAGATGAATGAGCTCTAAAAACACTGACTGCATGAAGACAGCTTCTTTTGGCCACTGTAACCACCAGTGATGTAAGTAACTGAGTTAAAATAAACTGAGTTACGTAACGCAGTTACTTTAGAGGGTAACGAGTAATGTAACTGATTACTTTTCCCCTCATGGTAACTCAGTTCCCATTACTTTGGCTTAGTTACCCCAATTACATCTACCGCCACTAGATGGCAGTGGTGTAATTCTGGTGTCCTGATGAAAAAGTTCCCCCGCAGGATAAGGACCCCCTGTACTGCGCAGGCGCAGCGCTTGCGCAGTACGAAGGACTACGGAGCTTACAAAAATTGCTGAACCTAAACAGCTCTGAGTGAACTCTACACCGCGCAGGCGCAGTTAACATGTAATTGTACGAGGCGATGCCGCACGCTCCTGATGCTCGTGCTACTCTGCAAGGGGCGTCTATCGTGTAACTAAGGGGCGGGTCTAGTATTACTGTAACCAAGGGGGCGCATTTATTATTATTGTTATATATCGAGCTCTGCCCATTAATTTAACATTCGCCCTCTTCTGTAGAAATCCGCCCCTTACACGATATATAATAATAATAATAATAGACCCGCCCCTTGCTTACACGCTATAACAGATCTGCCCCTTGGTTAGAGTAATAATAGAGCAACCCCTTGGTTACACGATATATAACAATAATAAATGCGCCCCTTGGTTACAGTAATACTGGACCCGCCCCTTAGTTACACGTATAGAATATAAAAAAAAAAAGTCAGTTACTTTGCTGCGTAACTAATTACTTTTCCAATGTAGTAACTGAGTTACTAACGCAATTACTTTTTGGGAGAAGTAATTTGTAACTTAACTAATTACTTTTTTAAAGTAAGATGACCAACACTGGTAACCACACCAGCTGATGAAGCGCAGTGCCACTAGCAGATGACATAAAGAATGGTTTGGGACAGGTTGAGTCAGGATTTTTTTGCTAAGTTGGAATTATGGCTTCAAGGTTACTGGTTGGTTTTTCGGAAAAGTCTGCCACTAACATGATTAGAAGACACCCATTGTTGTCCTCTTTTTCAAAGATTCTATAAGCATGTAGCTTCAGCTTAACCGCCACCATCATTATACTGCAGCAGGCTGGCTCTACTAGGTTAATCGTCGTAGGTGTACGTCGGCCGCTTTAAGATCGATAGGGGGGCGCAGAGCCGATGCACGTGGCCGGCGGCTGTGATGTCCATCGGCCACCTGCGATCGCTCCACAGAGAGCCAGAATGGGGATCTGTCAATGTAAACAGATAGATCCCCATTCTGACAGGGGAGTAGAGAGAGATCTGCTGTTCCTTGTGATTAGGAACAGAAATCTCTCTTCCTCCAGTCAGTCCCATCCCCTCACAGTTAGAAACACCTTCCTAGCAAACACATTTAACCCCTTGATCACCCACCCTGCCAGTGACATTTATTCAGTAATCAGTGCATTTTTATAGCACTGATTGCTGTATAAATGTCAATGGCCCCAAACATGTGTCAAAAGTGTCCAATCTGTCCACCGCAATGTCGCAGTCACAGATCGCCGCCATTACTAGTAAAAAAAGAATAATAATAAAAATGCCAAAAATCTATCCCCTACTTTGTAGACGCTATAACTTTTGCGCAACCAATCCACATATGCTTATTGCATTTTTTTTAACCAAAAATATGTAGAAGAATATATTTTGGCTTAAAATGATGAAGAAATTTGTTTTGTTCTTGGATATTTATTATAGTAAAAAGTAAAACATTTTCAAAATCATCGCTCTTTTTTTGTTTATAGAATAAATAAATAAAATATAAAAAATTTAAAATGCAGAGGTGATCAAATAACACCAAAAGAAAGCTCTATTTGCGGGGAAAAAAGGACATACATTTTGTTTTGGTACAACATCGCATGGCCGCCCAATTGTCAGTTAAAGTGATGCAGTGCTGTATTGCAAAAAATGGCCTGGTCATTATGGGGGCAAATCCTTCTGGTGCTTAAGTGGTTAAGTGTACACCGTTATTACAATTAAAAAGTTTATTTAAATATAGTTTTTTAAATACATTTTAAATACTCACCGTTATTGCTTCTGTAGAATCCGAAGTTTTCTCTCTGGCACAGTTAGTTGCTGCTAGAATTTTCAGAATCCAGCGTCCAGGTCTGTGTGCCCCCATTATGGCTCCCTTCTGAGTGCTATGTCCCTAGTTGGTCCTTTAAAACTACGATAAGAAACTTTTGTTTTAATTCATAGAATTATAGTTTAACTCTCAAATGTCTTTATTTGTGTATTAACAGTTTGTTAAGTATTTGTAAAGACATTAAGTTCACCATTTTTTTATATTTTTTTAATAATTAAACATTTAATTTTGACCTTTTTATTCCCATAAAGCCCCATACACACGCTCGGATTATCCGAGGACCAGGTCCGTCGGATCATGTCCGTAGTACTTTGTCCGATGTTGGTTTTGCGTACACACGGTCGGACAAAGTTGTCGGAAAATCCGATCATTCTGAACGTGGTGACGTTTGTTGCCTACGACGGGACTACGTAGAGGCTAGTAGCCAATAGCTTTGGTCTTGTAATGTGATCTGAGCATGCGTAGCACTTTGTCCGTCGGAATTCGCTACACACGATCGGAATTGGTGTGATTGGACTTTGTTGTCGAAAAATCTATCCAGCAGGAGATAGAACTTTGTCCGTCGGACAATCCGATGGAAACTGTCCGATGGTGCCTACACACGGTCGGAATTTCCGACAACATTGTCCGATAGGACAGAATCCATCGGAAAATCCGACCGTGTGTATGGGGCTTAAGTCTCATTGTAAACACAAAATGCCTCATCTTGTGTTTTTCTCTCAGCTCCTACTTCATGCCTTGCAAAACCCTGGTTCTCTTCGCCAAGCTTTTCACTATCTACTTCTGACACCATCTGTCCCAATGTTTGTTCTTTCACACTACTACATTTTTCCTCCTCCGAATCTTCCTTAATTGCCCTTCTGTCATCTCTTATGTTGCAAAATGTCTCTCAGCTTTACACACAATACAGTCAAGAAATGTGTGTGAAAGCTAATTACTGTTGCTAGTTATGACTGATCTGTAATTTTGTTGGCACCAGCAATATTTTCAGCAATGGATAAAAAGAAGTTAAAAGTATTTCATGCTTTAAAAAATTGTAGATATGTATATTAGTGCTTATTATCCAATTCATTTTTACTCTATTTCATTGGCATAGTCACTGCTGAAGAATCAAGCAATACATTTTTAAAAAAGTCTCTTGCTGAAGACAAAACCATCAGTATAAATCAGTAAAGTCTGGGAATCAATAAATAAAGACTTTGGGGGGACATTGCAAATCAGTGGTACAGGAGCAAACAAAGCTGCTTCTCAGTCAGCAACATTTCTGCGACAAGTTTACAGTTTATTTGCAACTTAATTGCATATTAATTTCTGGGCAGCCAACCGCAACAGATTTGCAGATTTATTACCAAAGATGACACAGATTTTACTAAACATAGGAAAAATCAAGAAGTGGTCAGGGTCAGGTTTCATTTGGTTCTAGTGCAACTTAACCACTTGCCTACCAGGCACAAACACCCCCTTCCTGACCAAGCCATTTTTCAGCTTTAAGCGCTGTTGCATTTTGAATGACAATTGCGCGGCCATGCAACGATGTACCCAAATTAAATTTTTTATCATTTTTTCCCCACAGATAGAGCTTTATTTTGGTGGTATTTGATCACCTCTGCGGTTTTTATTTCTTGCGCTATAAACAAAAGAAGAGGGACAAGTTTGAAAAAACGCAATATTTTTAACTTTTATTATAATAAATATCCAATTTTTTTTTTTTTAAACAAAGTTTTTCCTCAGTTTAGGCCGATATGTATTCTTCTACATACTTTTGGTTAAAAAAACGCAATAAGCGTATATTGATTGGTTTGCGCAAAAGTTATAGCATCTACAAAATAGGGGATAGATTTATAGCATTTTTATTAATATTTTTTTTTTTTTTTTTACTAGTAATGGCGGCGATCTGCGATTTTTCTCGTCACTGCGATATTACGGCAGCCATATCGGACACTTTTGACACATTTTTGGGACCATTCACATTTATACAGCGATCCGTGCTATAAAAATGCATTGATTACTGTATAAATGTGACTGGCAGGGAAGGGGTTAACACTAGGGGGCGCTGCAGGGGTTAATATGTTCCCTATGGGAGTGATTCTAACTGTGGGGGGAGGGGACTGACTGGGGGAGGGGACCGATTGGTATCCCTATGTACAAGGGACACACCATCGGTCTCCTCTCCTCTGACAGGACGTGGATCTGTGTGTTTACACACACAGATCCACGTCCTGCTCAGTTACTGGGCAATCGCGGGTGCCCGGCGGACATCGCGGCCGCCGGGCATGCGCATCGGGTCCCCAGCGATGTGGCGGGCATGTGCGCGCGCGCCCCCTCGTGGACGCAAAGTTAGCGCCATCATATGACGACGGCTTGCCACAAGAGCCGCACCGCTCCGCCGTCAATTGACAGTGGGCGGTCGGCAACAGGTTAAGACACCTTTCACACCGGGGCACTTTTCAGGCGCTTTTGCGCTAAAAATAGCGCACGAAAACTGCTTCCCATTAATTTCAATGGATGCTTTCACACTGGGGCGGTGTGCTGGTGGGGTGGTGCAAAAAATCCTGCAAGTAGAATCTTTGGGGCATGTTTGGAGCGCTTTAATTACTTCAGCCCCGGAAGGATTTGCCCCCATAATGACCAGGCTATTTTTTGCGATACAGTATTTTAACTGACAATTGCGCAGTCGTGCGCAATTACCCACAATTAGAGATTTCTTTTGGTGGCATTTGATCACCTCTGCGGTTTTTATTTTTTGCGCTATAAACAAAAAAAGACAGACAATTTAAAAAAAATGTATTCATCAGTTTAGGCCGATATATATTCTCCTACATATTTTTGGTAAAACAAATCGCAATAGGCGTATATTGATTAGTTTGAGCAAAATGTATTGCATCTACAAACTACGGGATACATTTAGGGACTTTTATTTATTTTTTATTGTTTTTACTGGTAATGGCTGTGATCTGTGATTTTTAGCGGGACTGCGACATTGCGGCGGACAAATCTAACCCCAAATGACACTTTTTGGGGACCAGTGACATTATTACATTGATCAGTGCTATAAAAATGCACTGATCAATGTAAAAATGACACTGGCAGGGTAGGGGTTAACACTAGGGGGCGATCAAGGGGTTATGTATGTTCCCTAGGTGTGTTCTAACTGTAGGGGGGATGGGCTGCCTGAAACATGACAGAGATCCCTGTTCCCGATCACTGGCAGAACGGGGAATCGCAGTTCCCCGTTCTGCCTCTCCTTGCATGCTTGCGCTATCCTCCTTGCATGGACCGACGAACAGGTATGTTGGTTCGCACAGGAGAGCCATCGGCTAGTGGTTAAAAAGCACCTCAAAAACGCTCCTGCCCATTGCAATGAATGGGAAGCGCTTCCAAAGTCCTTTAAAAGAGCCTCAAAAGTGCAGCTAAAGCCGCAAAAGAGCTGCAAAAGCACCGCAAAAATGCCTGATGTTTTATGGGCAGTTTTTGAGCCCTCGGTATGAAAGGGGTCTTAGAGCAGCAAAAGTGGAATTTATGTTTTAAACAGGGATGGCTGGTGCTCCATCAGTCGGGGGGGCTTCAGACGGACCTAACCACAGAGTGGCCAAAAGGATGGCCTGTCCTTTCGGCACTGCGCTCTGGACCCCACAACTGGGTGGTCTCGGAACGCAGTGTTCTGCGCCTCGAGACCACCCTTTTTTTAAGCCTATTAGAGCCTCTGGCTCTAATCACGTGCTTCGAAAAAAAAAACACCCCCCAATCGGAATCCATGCCTCTGGCGCCCTGTAAGTAGATCAGGGGGCCGGATGCATGAATAGGGGGGATGGCTCCCTGCGCCCCTAATGGATGGGCCGCCACTGGATTTAAGCCAGGGATCTCCAATAGGGATGAGCCGAACACCCCCGGGTTCGGTTCGCACCAGACCTAAAGTCCGTGCGAACATAAGAACCCTATTAGTTACAATGGATGCGAACGTTCGAAATCAAAAGTGCTAATTTTAAAGGCTAATATGCATGTTATTGTCATAAAACTAGTTTGGGGACCTGGGTCCTGCCCCAGGGGACATGTATCAATGCAAAAAAATGTTTTAAAAACGGACGTTTTTTTAGGAGCAGTGATTTTAATAATGCTCAAAGTGAAACAATAAAAGTGTAATATTCCTTTCGTACCTGGGGGGTGTCTATAGTATGCCTGTGAAGGGGCGCATGTTTCCTGTGCTTAGAACTGTCCCTGCACAAAGTGTCATTTTTGCAGGAAAAAACTATTTAAAATCACTTTCGGCTAATGAATTGACGGTTCCCGTAACACAGAGAACAGTCATTCATTGAAAGTCATTGATAAAAAAAAAGTTATTGATAAAAAAAAAAAAAGCGTGGGGGTCCCCCCAAATTCAATAACCAGGCCCTTCAGGTCTGTTATGGATATTAAAGAAAGAGAAAGGGAAATTGGGACTTTAGATGAAGCAATTTAATAGTGGAGGTAAGTTACAGTAAAACGTATTTTATTTGTTTAACATAGATCTCAAGATATTAAAACAGTTTATATCGCATAAATGCATATGGAGCATGCACAAGGATTTGGCATAAAAAAAGAAAGTATATATATACAACACATGATCGAGGTGGTAAATGTGTAGAAAGGGGGCATACTCGTGCCGATAGCACCATACCCGGTGCTGGCACACGCACCCACATGATATATGTACATCTATCAAATAATATAAAAACATCATGGAGTATATTAATGGTAAATGAATAACAATTCATATGGGGTGTAACTGCGACATCGAATGAAGCTCTACGCGTTTCGTGGGTATTCCCACTCGTCAGGAGCAGATGCAGCAGACATTCCTATGGAATATATATATGTAAGAAAAAGTAAAAAACTGAACTGAATTTCACAGAGTAATTTTTATAAATGTAGATGGTAAACCAACAACACTCACCAACCTAGACAGCAATTGGACTGCGGGGTAGCCAGCATAGGGCACGGCCGAGAACATAGACTCCACCACGGGAGCTGAGGCGGCATAATACAGAGGTGCAGCATCTGGTGATATGAGTTTGTGAAGAAGTATGAATGGAATCTCCATGTGGCCAGTACTTAAAGTGTACTTCGTGAAGCAAAAGTATCTGGGAACAAAATTTTAAAATGTGTGTATAGTTACAACTATAGCGGGTTCTAAGTAGTAATTGTTTTATAAAGTTAAACCCAGTGTAGCTCCACGGGAGGTGATAGCGAAGTAAGAAAAGTGCCAAAGAGTGTAGGAATAGCAGTGTAGCAGTGTAGGGAGATGGTGGACAAATGTATCAACTAGAAAGTGTGACAAACCTAAAAAGATCTGTAGCAAGTGAAAAATGTAAATAAGCAAAGTGTTCAATTCAACACAAATTGCGTCACCAAAAGAGGAGAAAAACAAAAGAAGGGATAAAGATCCGAACCAGGAAAGAAGCTTACCCTATTGCTGCATAAAAGCATCACCAGCAAACAAACATAGCCGGTGTGCACACATCCCAGCAGCAGACTGATCAAATGAACAGCCCACTGCACTGGGGGGTATGAATATATGCCGCCAACGCCACGTTAGTGGACCAATGGGGGAGATGCAGATGCACCTGAACCGAGTAATCACTCAGTAAAAGGCACAAAAGTTTCCCCATAACGGAACACAAGATGTTAGGACTAGACGTCGGCGTGATGACGTCATAACTTACATCATGCGCACGGCGTAACTAGCGTCACACAATAGTATGACAGACGTGGCGTCGATGAGTGAAGGGATACCCGCCCACACCTCCTGGACGCGATGCGTACAAGGGGAGGAGAGGGAGGGTCCACTACACTCATCGCAGCTCCCGCAGTTGAGAAAGACCTCAGCCATGACCCCACGCCAACCAATCCACACATAGCAACGGCTGACAAGGCAGGGAGGGTGTATTGGACAGTTAGATAGAGATAATCCATGTGGGTGCCTTAAACCAGCCTAGGGAAACTTACCATTTCACACAGGGGGGCTGGGATCTGGGGGTCCCCTTGTTAAAGGGGGCTTCCAGATTCCGATAAGCCCCCCCACAACCAATGGCCAGGGTTGTGGGGAAAAGGCCCTTATCCTCATCAACATGGGGACAAGGTGCTTTGGGGGGACCCCAAAGCACCCTCCCAATGTTGAGGGCATGTGGCCTGGTACAGTTCAGGAGGGAGGGGGGGCGCTCTCGTCCCCCCCCTCTTTTTCTGCGGCCTGCCAGGTTGCGTGCTCGGATAAGGGTCTGGTATGGATTTTGAGGGGGACCCCACGCCATTTTTTTTTTTTTTTTTTTGGCCGGGGTTCCCCTTAAAATCCATAGCAGACCTGAAGGGCCTGGTAATTGAATTTGGGGGGACCCCCACGCTTTTTTTTTTTTTTTTTTTATCAATGACTTTTTTTTATCAATGACTTTCAATGAATGACTGTTCTCTGTGTTACGGGAGACGTCAATTCATTATAGCCGCGAGTGATTTTAAATAGCTTTTTTTCCTGCAAAAATGACACTTTGTGCAGGGACAGTTCTAAGCACAGGAAACATGCGCCCCTTCACAGGCATACTATAGACACCCCCCAGATGTGATACTGCAATGCTGTACTAACAGCACGCACACACTAATCCCCAGAATCACAGCACATAATGTCAGCAGTCAGCACACTGACACGCCGGAACACAATATACGAGGCCGCCTCGTATACTAAACCCCCTGAGCTATAATTGGCCACAGGCATCCTGCCTGTGGCCAATTATTGCTCTCCTCGCCGCTGGCTCTATGATTGGCTAAGCATGCGGGTCACAGTGCATGCTTGGCCAATCATCAGCCAGCAATGCACTGCAAGTGGCGCAGTGCATTACGGGCCATTCGCATCACACGAATTTGATGCGAACGGCCCAAATAGTTCTGGGCTCGCCGAACGGGCGAACGCCCGATGTTCGATTCGAACATGGGTTCGAATCGAACACCGGGCCCATCCCTAATCTCCAAACTATAGCCCTGTAAAACTCTGACGTTCACTGATATGATGGGAATTGTAGTTCCTGAACAACTGGAAGGCCATAGTTTGGAGACCCCTGATTTAAGCTGTAACCTTGTAATAAATATGTTTCACAATCTGTCTCACTGCTTCTGTTTAGCATTGTCTTGCTCAGCAACAGAATTGATAAATGTCCCCCATTGTTCATTAAAGAGGAAGTAAACCCTCTGTTACAACTTTAGGTTACAGGTAAGCCTATATTAAGGCTTACCTGTAGCTAACAAGGATATCTCCTAAACCTGCACGGTTTAGGAGATATACCTGTATTTGCATGTGCCGACGTCATGCGGCACATGCGACAACTGAAGCAACGGCGCTATATGCCGATGCTTCAGATGTTACTATACCGCTCTCGTGCGCATGCGCGTGACGTCATCGCGGCTCCGGCATATCACAGCACCGGAGCCGCGATACCCGGAAGTCACTCCGGGAGAAGATTTCGGCGGTCGGAGGGGGAGAAGAGGACCGATGCCGGGGCTTCGATCTCAGGTAAGTGATACATAATTAGCTAGTATGCTAATTATGCCTTTGTCTTGCAGGTTTTTTTTTTCCCGTTTTACTTAAGAGGGTTTACTTCCTCTTTAAATCCAAAAATGAACTATAGGTATAAATGTCAGCCCAGCTGTATAATAATTTGTAAAAAATACATATACAGATAGCAATGATATTGGCCAGGCAATGCACTGACACCTTTGCTGCCATAGTTCTATGGGCTGGGTGTTTAGTGTGCCCCTGTGCCTCTATGAAGGGGTGGGCTCCCTCCAGGTTTATCTGCCCTACACCTGTCCATCTAAATCAGAGGTGTCCAAACTTTTTTCAAAGAGGGCCAGATTTGATGAAGTGAACATGCATGAGGGCCGACCATTTTGCCTGACATTTTTTAAACCAATAAAATTTGGTCTAAGTGTGTTTGTTCGAGCGCTAATACATTGCCCAACAAGAATTCTCTTGCCTTTGTCGCACTCGCTCCTGACACACAGACGAATGCTCTGCTCTTTAGGGGTACCGTTAATTATAAATGGTACCCCACACATTGGAAAACGTGGGGTGCTTTTGGTGCAGTGCAATTAAAAAAAAAAAAAGGTTGGGGACTTCTTTCCCTGCAGTTTTGTGGGTAGGGAAGCCCATTGAAATGAATGGGCTGATCTACACGCAGCCACACAGATGTGAACCAAGAGCTTGTTCACATGTCAGGTTGGAGGGGCAGTAAAACCACATGGTTAAGCTGTTTTTACCACCCCCAACTTCTCCCCCTTTAGCTGCAGAGGGAGCAGCTGGGGGTATAAACATGCTGTGGCTGCAGCTGGAGGTACACCCAGGGTGAATGGGGCTGCACTGCAACTACACGCAACTGTGTGCATTGCACAGTTGCGGCATAGAGCGATGCTGGATTTTATAGGCTTAAAACAGGTGGTGAGGAGGCAAAATAATGCCTCTTTACCGCCTGTCAAATGCCTCTGAAAAGCGATCTGTGCATGGATTGCTTTTCAGAGGAGCAGCAGTCCTGGCTGATATCACAAACAAGACCTACAAATGCAGTTCTGATGGTACAGGAATGGGGGGGGGGGGGGTCCGGATTAAAAGTAACATACACACACATACAGACACATGTACATGGACACACATACAGACACATGTACATGGACACACATACATGCACATGCACACACATACATACAGACATACATACATACAAACACACATGCACAGACAGACACATGAATAAAGCCCTTTTTAAAACAAATCTAGCTTCTAGCATAGTAATGTACCTTTCCAGCTTCCTCATTCAGCCGGGTACTGCACTCTAGGGGGAAGCAGAGAGCACAGCACACTCCTGCACTTTACTTTCACTTTTGAGGCTGACGGAGCTTCTCACACAGTGCCGATGTTCGGCAGGGGATCGCTCATCTGACAGCCCTGATCCCGCAGCACACTAGTTGTGAGAGGCTGGTTTAGATAACCAGGCGGGCCGTTCAAAACCGGACCGCGGGCCGCGATTGGCCCGCGGGCCGGACTTTGGACATGCCTGATCTAAATGCATGTGCTTCCATTGTTGGAGACTCACAGAAATTAAAGTTTAGGTCCACAGAAGATGGGGTGCCTTGCCGGGGCTCTGTGGCTTACACATGTATTTGCAAATGTGTGCAACTAAACCCCAGTTTTTCAAGTACTCCCTGATTCTGATTACTGATACTTTTCTTTAATGTCATGTGACAGTGGCACTAATATGCAGCACTGTTGGGCACTGATAGGTGGTACTGATGAGGTGTGGACTGTGTCAGTAGTTTTTTATTTTATATTTTTTTACAATTTTATTTTTTACAACTTTTTTTTTAAATTATTTTATACAATTCATATTTTTTTTGTTATTTTTTTTATTTTTTAACTTTTTACAATGCTCTTTTTTTGAGGGGGGTGAGGGGGTATCACTGTTTTTTTTTTTTTTTTTTTTTTTTTTTTTTTTTATACAATTTTACTTTTAAATATTTATTTATTACAAGTTTACTTTTCCTTTTTTTATATCAATCCTGTTGGGGGGGGGGGGGCTTTGGTGAGTTGTCAGGGGTCTGACATCTCCCATACTCATGCTCAGTATTAGCAGCACAGGTACAGGTCCACTTTCATTTTATATTTCCATGCATTGCTGGTATAGTATATTTAAATCTCAGTCCTCAGTATGAACATGGAAACTGGTTCACCTAATACCGTATATACTCGAGTAGAAGCCGACCCGAAAATAAGCCAAGGCACCTAATTTTACCACAAAAAAATGGGAAAACGTATTGACTCGAGTATAAGCCTAGGGTGAGAAATGCGCAGCTACTGTAAGTGGAAAAGAGGGTCAACAATGCCCATTTGCAGCCATAGGTCCCCTAAACTTCAAACTTGGTAGTTAAGAGTTCCTAGATGCTCCCTAGCTGCAGCCAAAATTTGGGGTCTCTGTCATAAATAGTTGATATGTGATCTAGTTGTTTACAAAAATGAACTAATGCAACATCCGAAAAATATCCATTTTGATTTAACAATTGCATTGAGGGTTACAAATGTTCAATTTCCTTTTTTTAATTGTTGCAAATTATTATTATTATTATTATACACGATTTATATAGCGCCAACAGTTTATGCAGCGCTTTACAATGTATAGGGGGGGACAACACAATTACAGTACAGTTCAATGCAAAAGGTACAGGAGGGCCCTGTTCGTAGAGCTTACATTCTAAAGGGAGGGGGGGTGGTACAAAAGGTAATAGCTGCAGAGAATGATTGATGTTGTGCCCTCAAAGTAGATATCTTCTCTAAATTCATTGGCCCGGAGAAGATATATTGTGGTAAACCATACATAAAAATGGCAGATGTGGAAAAATTCTGGATATTCTGGAGATAGGTGATGTAATTAATTCTATCTTTGCCTGCAATGGTGGTACAGCATATTTGAATCTTAGTCCTCCTGTCTCCATATTACCCTTGAATCTCACATAGGCCCATACAAGCCTAAATAAAAATAGTTTTGGATGCCTACCTTTACACGCACGTACATTTTAATGGCATCCCAGTCTTAGTGCGTAGGGTTCAATATTGAGTTGACACACCCATTGCAGCTATAACAGCTTCAACTCTTCTGGGAAATCTGTCCACAAGGTTTAGGAGTGTGTCTTTGGGAAAATATATTTATATGTCATAATGTAGAGAATAAGATTTCCTTTCATTTGAGCCCAGTCTTGCCACACAGATTTACTCGAGGCCTGAGCAAACCTCTTTTATTGTTCAGTTAGGGAAATCTTGACAAAGTCTTAAAAACTTTGTCAAAAACGCCCCCTTGCTGTGAGTGACAGGTGATTTACATATCTCATGCACTAGCCTGAGACAGGTTATCATCAGATCACTGGATGTTCTACTCTGCCCAGCTCTGACTACATACATGTCCCCTTAATTACTTGTCTGTCTATAGTCTGCTGACTGTTTACTGCATCCCATTGTCAGGGATCCCGTCCGCTGCGCACTCTAGTGCACATGCGCACGGGTCCGGCTCCCCGGCGTATAGCCAGTGACAGGGAGATACTGCGGCGGCGCACGCGCACTCGCGGTAGCATTGCTCGCCCCATGTGACCTCAGCGGCCCTATAAAAGGAGGGCCTCTGTGCCCAGACAGACGCTGGTTCGTCTGACAGCTACTTCCTGCTTGTACCCTGTGCCTGATTCCTAGATTGCCTTACCTGTTGCCAAACCCGGATCGTCTGACTACCCTGCCTTCTCCTGACCTCGACCTTCAGCTTGCCTCTGGATCTGTTGTCTTCTCCTGTGCTTGACCCTCGGCCTGTATTCCGGATGCTCCTCTCTGCTGCCAGTACTTGACCCCCGGCCTGCCCTGGACTTTCTTTGCCTAAACGCCTTGTTACCTTACCTTGGACTTTGCTTACCAGTGTTTGACCCTCAGCCTGTACCCGACTAACCTCTCTGTGTTTGACCCTCAGCCTGCTTGCTGTATTCCTACCTGGGTGAACCCTGGACGTATCCACCAGCTCCAGTCAACCCCTTACTGCAACACCTGAGCCCACGCCTGGTCACCATCCTGCAGGTGGCTTGTACCTCTTGGTGCCAACCGTCCCTGTATCACCTTCAGGGCAGTGAGTACCTAGTTCATGACACCCATGATGAGAAACATCCAGTCAAAGCACAGTAAAGCTGGGAGAGCTGGAGGGGAGGGGGATGTGAATTGTGAACTTTTTACACAGGATGTGCCTGTCTCAGGCTAGTGCATGATATGTAAATTACCTGTCACTCACAGCAAGGGGGCGTTTTGACAAAGTTTTCAAGACTTTGTCAAGATTTCGATAACTGAACAATAAAAGAGGATTGCTCAGGCCTCGAGTAAATCTGTGTGGCAAGACTGGGCTCAAATGAAAGGAAATCGTATTCTCTACATTATGACATCAAAAAAGAATAAAAAAAAATCTGGGCTTACATCCACTTTAAGTTTCTTTGAATGTTGAGAAAGAAAGAAAAATCATCTATAAGTGTCTGTGAATGTGGAGAAAGAAAGAAAAATCATCTATAGTTCTAAATGTTTGGTATTGAACTCACAATCAGATTATAAAAGCTTTTTACACTCTCCATCTTTTATGATTCCATCGTTGTAGCCAATCTCCCAAGTTCCATTGTTGGTAGTCCTTCAGCTTATTTCACTAGTGCTGCCAATTACTACATATCACTCTTTCCCTATACGCTTTGTTAACATTCTTCTTTTTTACCATTTAAAAGGCAAAATTAACTAACATAATCCAATTAATATACTGTATCAAAGGGAATATTTTACCTGACACACTATAATAAAAATGTAATTCTCCAAAAAGCTTGTACACCAACAGCTCATGCAACCTGTGGATCCATCTTAAACTTTCTTAAAGGTTCAGTGCACTTTTAAACAGCTCCCCCCTCCCCCAGCACATCATGAATCTAGTCCTATAGGTACACAGAGCTACAATATTGTACCCAGCTTAAGGGAGGGGCAGCAGGGTCTTACATACAATATGAATGAACAGCAGTAGCATATCCTGCAAGACACCCCACTGCCTACACTTTTAGAAGTAAATAAAAATAGCATGTCAAATTATAAATTGCAAAAAGAGTGCTATTTAAACTCCTGTGTGTTTTTAAATCTCTCAAGGTCAAGGATTTACAGTTAGTACTGGGGCCCATGGGCCCCATCTCTGGTTCATGTGTATCCATTTTCTAGTAATGCAGAATATACTGACGATTTCATCTTTTAGCGGTAAATATACCATTGCCTTGTACATAGATGTGTGTGCACTATAAAATGCTTTTGAGTTTCTTACTGTATATCTTATTTTTAGAGTAAATAATTCCCCTGAGGAAGAACATAACAGTACAGGTCGAAACGCATCAGGGTATCCAGTGGCTGGCATTCTGTAATCTAAGTTTTGCTCCACTGTATCAACATCGCTATTCATGATGAAATGTGTTTTGTATCGTATAACCAGAGCTCATATTTTAATTCATACATGCTATTGCAATTTCATATGGCAAAAAAAGAATTTTACAAATGGTTACTTACTTTTTTTGATCAATTTAACCCATTTTTGCTGCTAAAAAAAACCTTGGGGGAACTTTTCCATATTGCAATTTTTTCAGGGTGTGCAGCCTCTTGATTTCTAAATGTGTGTTTTCTCTATTTCATTAGTTCAGCTTCTTTACCCCTAGTTTGGGTTTCCTCTTACTTACTGTGAGGCTTTTCATTTGCATTCTTATGTTGGCTTTACTTTACTTTAAAAGTACTGGTCCAGGTTTCAAAACTGTTTTGGGTACAATAGACCTTGTAGCGGGATATGCAGTTGGAGCAGATTTAAATAACTGGGGCACAATTTACCTAATTGCTGGGCCCTGGAGTTTGGTATTGGGTATGGGTAAGACTGATTTTCTAGCTTTGATTACATATTTTAGGGAAAGCAGCAGACCCCTGAGATCCTTGGGTTGCTGGCTGCTCTTGTGATAAAGTGTTGTGAGGTTTTAAGAATATTGATTCTTCTCTAATTAAAGTCTGGCAAAGAAAAAAAACAAGTGTGCCCTATTGTCTTCCACTGAACACTAATTCTATGAGAGGGGAAGTATTTTGTAAGTACAATGAATGCGGCATACATGTGGTGTATTCTGCCAACAGGCTCAGACTCTAATAAGCCATGCCCAATATTAAGCACCCACGTTTTGCTGGTCCTCATTTCCCTAGGATCTTTTGAGGTAACTAAGTAAAAGTTCATTTTTGACTGATTAATGTGCATTACTGCACATTTGTTCTTTTTACTCTTAAAATGTAAATTACAATAATGAAAATGAACTAACTAATATTTTATTCATTTTCATTCAAACCAAATTATTAATCAAATAAAAATTGCAACAATTTCTGTGGACTCTAAAAAGAATAAACAAGTACAATTAAATGCTTATAGATAATTAATAGTTTCTAAAAAACACTTTAAACGAAAGAGAGACATATTGTATTTAATAATACGTTGGCCTTGCCATATACATAAAAGCAATTGTATTTATGTATGGTACGCATAACTGTAGCATTTATTATTATACCGCCTTGTCTTTTTTATTCAGCACAAGTTTGTTAGTGCCAATCTTGCTCGCTCTTTCTGATAATGTGAATAACAACAGCTTAGAGAATTGTTCTGTAGTGCAGGATTCTGGCACAGAATTCTGGGATACTTGCCACAACACCCATCACATGTAATGGATGTTTTCCTCTTGCCCTGTAAATTCACTTTTCTCTTGTTCACTGTAGATTATCAACTTTGAGAGTGAAAAGGGTGATATCATTTTTATGGAAATATACTGATGAGAGACTCCTTAGGGCAAAACTCCAGTAAGATTAGCACAGGCTGAAAGTCATGTAGCAACTCAGGAAGATGTTTAATCAGGAAATTGCATTCCCTTTCTAGAGAAGCTTTTTACACATTTTGGATACATGTTGTATGCTGTTAATACTACACTTGAAACAATAAGCAAAGTAAATTTAACTTTCTTTTCCTTTACACACTTTCTAGGAAATATGTTATTTAAGTCCAAGTTTGAATCTGCTTTGTGCTTAATAGGAAATAACTGCAGTTTGCATGAGGTCCATGGAAACAACATATTATTCCTTGGGTGGTTAATGTGCTCCTGAATGATTATCATACAGCCTTTAATAAGACTCTACAGAACAATTAGTAGATTATGCATTAAGGCAGGAGAGTTTAACACAAAATTACACAGGCAGTCTCTCTTATTAGACACACTTCATTTCTTGTTTTTTTAGCTGTAGCTCGACCATCAGGCACTCGGACGCTGTTTGCACTAACTACAAGTGCCTGGCCACGTGGAAGTTTGCACTTATTGATGGGTCTTCACTTGCTGCAATCCCAATAAAGCAGATTTCCTCAGTCTATAGGATCTCCGGATGACTTCACATAGTCTTTTTGGTTATGTGGCCTGGCGTTAGGACACAACCATTGCATAGGATGTGCTACATGTATACATAATCAGGAATAAAGAAACCCACATACATAAAGAGTAGGTGATTAACTTGGAAATAAAATATGTTAAAGGGCTGCTGAGGTAGTCAACTTGTAAACTCAGTTGAAGATGAGGGTTGTTAGTGGGGTTTACATGTTATAGTAAACTGTGTAAAAACCTTTGGAAACAAAACTGCTACCCAGTTTCAAAATCTCATTGTAGCGTCATGATATGTAACTATATTGGTGTGTTCAGATGATGAGTTATAGTTATAGCAGGCATGTCCAAAGTCCGGCCCGTGGGCCAATTGCGGCCAGTTTCGAATGGTAATTTGTACATGTATATCTTTTGTGGCCCCCAACAAATCCCTGAGCATCATGGGCCACAAAAGATATGTATGCTGGCTGCCTTGGAGGGGACTGGGAGGGGGCGGGACGAGTGCCGTACATACAGGAGTATTTCCTGTTTACATGGCGGCCTCTGTAATAGGAAGTCCCGTCTCCTGCGCTGCCATTGGACGACTGTTCTGTCCATCATAGGAGGCGGGACATTGTATTAAAAAGACCGCCAAGAAAACAGGAATTTCTCCTGTATGTAATCTGTTGGCGCTCATCCTGCCTGCCTCAAGGCTGCAGATGGACATGAATCAGGCTGCACTGATGGCAATGGGGGTGCTGCATTCATGGCAATGCAGGTTCTGCATTCATGGCAATGCAGGTGCTGCATTCATGGCAATGCAGGTGCTGCATTCATGGCAATGTAGGTGCTGCATTCATGTTAATGGGGGTGCTGCATTCATGGCAACGGTGAGTCTGCATTCATGTCATTGGGGGTGCTGCATTCATGGCAATGGTGGTGCTGCATTCATGTCAATGGGGAGCTGCATTTATGGCAATGTGGGTGCTGCATTCATGGCAATGTGGGTGCTGCATTTATGGCAATGGGGGTGCTGCATTCATGGCAATGGGGTGTTGCATTCATGGCATTCATGGCAACGTGGGTGCTGCATTCATGGCAATGTGAGTGCTGCATTCATGTCAATGTGGGTGCTGCATTCATGGCAACGGGGGTGCTGTATTCATGGCAATGGGGGTGTTGCATTCATGGCAACGGTGAGTCTGCATTCATGTCAATGGGGGTGCTGCATTCATGTGATTGGGGGTGCTGCATTTATGTCAATGGGGGTGCTGCATTCATGTCAAAGTGGGTGCTGTATTCATGGCAGTGGTGGGGCTGAATTCATGGCAATGGTGAGGCTGCATTCATGGCAATACTGAGTCTGCATTCATGGCAGTGGTGGGGCTGCATTCATGGCAATGGTGGGGCTGCATTGATGGCAATGGTGGGGCTGCATTGATGTCAATGTGGGTGCTGCATTCATGGCAGTGGTGGGGCTGCATTCATGGCAGTGGTGGGGCTGCATTCATGGCAATGGTGGGGCTGCATTCATGGCAATGGTGAGGCTGCATTCATGGCAACGGCGAGGCTGCATTCATGGCAGTGGTGGGGCTTCATTCATGGAAATTGAGGGGCTGCATTCATGGCAATGGTGAGGCTGCAGATGGGCACTGATTAGGCTGCATTGATAGGCACTGATTTTTCCCCCAATTACCCCCTTGTCTCTCTATCCCCCCTCCCATTCCTTTCCCTCCTTCCCTCCCTCCCCATAGTTCACTGGCTCTTCCTTATTCCATTTTCTTCCCCCCACTCTCTCAATCCCTTTCCCCCTTTTCCCTCTTCCCTCCCCCATTCTTTCCTTTCCTCTCTTTCCCTTCCATTTACCTTCCCCCTTTTCCTTCCCCTCCCCCCTCCCTACCCTTTCTTTCCCCCCCCCCCCCCCCCCTTTTTTTCTTCCCGAATGCAGTTTACAACTTGATACATTTATTGAATCTCCTCATAATAAAACGGGACGCAGCACTGTTTACCTGTATTGTATCCACAGTACCACTCTGTCTTGATACAGTTACTATTTATCAACATTATCACATTAACCAGGAAGTTATCAGATACACAAGAGAGAACGGGGCCTATCATAGGCAGAACCAAGGGGATAGTATTCTAAGTAAACGTCTACTGTGCACCATTCTGTGCACTTATAAATGTGAGTGTTCATTTAATAAATGTTTGATTTTAAATGGAAAGCATTATGAGGTGATTGTCTTTTATCTGGAGCTGTACTGCCCCCGACCAGATGACTATTGAGGAGGAAAGCAAGGGGATTCATTACCTAAAGGCCACATGCTGCTTATTGACCTTTATAATACATGGGTCAAAACCTGAGGTGGGTGAGGGCATATATTGCACACATAGGTGGACACATGAGTTATATGCAGTGATCACAGGGGGGGAATTTTTGAAAGTCATGGTTTACAGTGGTGGAAAGTTTGGACATTTGTTTTGTTTTAAATTTGAAAATGTTGAACACTTATCCATGAATATTTGGTGCAGATATGATATGCATGTTGTATTTGAAGAAAGAATTTCTAGTTTTTATTTTAATGAACAGTTTGACGCTGTACACAGGTGTATTTATCAGGTTATATCACAATACTTATCTGTTCTGGCTCTGTTAAGCCTCGTACACATGATAAGAAAATCTGACGAATGATCGTCCGTTTTTTATTTTTGCATGCAAGTCTCATATCGAAAATGAAGAGTTTGCTAAAGTTACGAAAATTCTTGTATAACAGAATACAACTTCAGAAGTGATGTCATGTATTGTATTGTATTGTAATGTATTCTTTTATTTCCGAGAATGCGCGGTCTTGGTCACTCGATTTTTTACAGATGAATACTGTACTTATTAAACTAAAAAGGTTCATTCTAGTATCATATGAGAAAAGTTTTTGTGCTTGTCCCTTTGGATCATTTCGTATGAACTGTCATAATCGGCTCTCGAAAGCTGTGTACTAAAGATCAGATTATCATATGATCACTTCGAAAGCAGTATTTTTCATCTGATTTTCTCATTGTGTGTACTAGGCATTGGAAGGGTTACAATCACTTACTGCCACAATAACAATGTGCGGGAAATTAAGGAAAATCTGCAGCAGAGACACAGAAAGCAATAAAAAGCTGACAGGGGACGTAGCCTTTCTTTACTAAAATAGAATGTATTCCTGTCTATGTTGCTGTTGGAGATTTTCTTTTATTTCTTGTCTGCTGATAGCATTGTCACCATAGTAGTATGCAAGGGTAAATAACTTGGAGAGAAATACAAATTAAAAAAAAAAGGTTTTGGCTGGAGATACAATTTGTTTTGTCTTTTTTTCCAGGGAGGTTCTGGTGAGGGAAACTGACTGAGTGGGCTAGACTGCTATGTCAGGACCTTGCATCAGAACAGGCACTCTCAGGTTTTGATGGCATTGGCAGACCAAATAGTTCAGGCTCTAAAATGTTTGTGTGAAGCCTTACTGGACTCCAGTAATTTAGTGTCTAGCTTATCTGAATCAGTGGTGGCTTTACATAAAACATTGTGGCACAAGTGCTTGTCTACAGATTAGGCTTCAAAAAAAGCCTTCATCTCTCACAGACATTTCTTTTGTTCCCATCAGAACTCTGGATCCAATAGAAGCAGAGGCTTTGTCTTAACTGGATCTCTTGCCAAATGTTCTTGGCAGAGCAAGTCTGCCAATGTCTCTGACAATCCTTTGTCTGCATATAGGTGCATCCCATGGCCCTAGGAAAGGTGTGAGATTGATCACCATCTACTGTATTTTGTTGAGCAAATAGCTGAAAGTTTAATGATCTTCCTTCATAGAGCTTTTTTTGCCCCAAATGTTCCCCTAGATTTCCAAAAGCTGGCAAACGTATTTCTTCAGGACCTTCTAGTTCAAGGCATTTTCATCAAGGTTCCCTGCAAGGAGAGGGCCAAGGGTTTCTAATTAAACGTGTTGGAAGGCGCAACGTGGTTAATATCAGACATTTATGAATTTTACTCTCTGGTTATCACAGAGCCATATGGCCTGCTGGAGGTCATCTTGAAGCATCAAGCGAATCAGTTTAGACAGCAGGGTGTTTGTAACAAGGGGTCACAAATGGGAATACATCTCCTGAAGGATGTTCTCGCATAGGCCTCCTGATGTGATGTATTGGGGGGTAAAGGAGCATCCACTCAGACCTCCTGGTGAGGTGAGATTTAAAATGACTGATTTCCTGGCTTGCAATGACATCAAAGGAACCAGATGTGGACTGGAATGTTGACCTGGGTGGAGGAAGGTGTTCACAGAGTAATGCTGCCCCCTTGTGAAAGACAGTAACTTACTTCCTGGAGAAGGTTTGGGGGTAATAACATGCTTCTTGGTGATTAGGAAGAACAGAACCTTATAGCTTCTCATTGGACAGAGGATTAGACACAGGCAGACAAAGGGTGTTTGTGTGGGTTGTGTCTGTGAGTGCTTTGAAATGTGAGGGCCAATAATGAAGGCTGCCTCTCTCTCCTGGAGCCAAGACAACACACAGAACCCTGAAGAAGGACTTACGGTATGTAACGTATCATCCCTGCTCTTTTGTCTTATATGCTCTGTATTACTAGTCTTCGATTTTATGTTATTGTTCTACTGTCTTTGTAAATAAACAAGACCTTTGCTTCTCTGAGCATTGTGCTTATTTGTATAGCTAATATTTTTAACTCTTATTAGACTTTGATGGACCACATTCTGGTTATATTGCGTGCCCTGCAAAACTTTTGTTGGATTCTGGATATCAAGAAGTGCAGTCTGACCCCAACTCATCCTCTGGAGTAACTGGGCTTAATCTTGGACACCCTGGCAAGGGTTATTCTTCAGCTGGAGAAGCTTCACAAACTTTAGGACCATGTCAGGAGTCTTTGTCACGACAAGTGGTTCACTCTTAAATTCTGCATGGGAATGTTGGGCCTGATGATCTCTTACTTCAAAGTGTTCTCTGTCACTCAGTTTAAAACTTTTACCCTCTTGGGCAACTGGAACAGATCTCCTCTGTCCTTGGACAAGGAGATTTGTCTCCAGCTCCAGAGTGTCCCTTTTGTGGTGGCTGATGTCCTTTCTTGCCATTCATTCATTCATTCATGGCTAATCGTTGCAAGCCTTTTCAACTGGGGGGAAGAGCAAGTTTCAGAAATTCTGTTTAGGGTTGATGGTCTGAAGAAGAAACTCGCCTTCTCATCAGTTTTCTGGAACTAACCGTCAGGTTATATATTTAGAGTCATCCAATGAGAATACATTCAGACAATGCTATGCGGTGGCAGTAAATCACCAGTCATGAAGAGCTCATCAGGGGTGCAGGAGGTTCATCACATTCTCTTTTGGGCAGACAGGTGTGTCCCTGTACTATATGCTGTCTGCATTCTGTGTGTAGACAATTGACAAGGAGAATATCTCAGGTGTCAGAGTCTGGATCCAGTGGAATAGCCCCTTTGTCTACAGGTGTTCAGACAGATATGGGCCAGGTGGGGTCAAACTGGAAAAGCTTGTCTCAAGGTTGAGGGACCCCCCATGCTGTTGCATGAAATGCCTTAGTGCCACTGTGAGGTGGATTCAATCTGATCAATCTACACATATTCTCCTGTATGTTTTTTACTTAGAATTCTTTGCAATATTGAGTTTGAATGAATTTCTGTAATTCTCATGGCTCCAGCTCATTTGATTGCTAGCAGATGATACTTCTAGATTGTCCAGATCTTCTTTCTCGGTCACTGGCTTTAATAGCATGGCTATGTTAAGGGATAGAGGCCTGTCTGAGTTTGTTATTCCTACCATGTTGCAGGCTTGTAATTCTACTGGGTGTAAAACCTATCATCACACTCAGAAATCATACCTCTGATGGCGTGATTTATTGCTTGTCTGTCTTTTTCAGTGAGTAGGATCCTTTTATTTTAGCAACAGGGTGTGGATCAACGTTTAGCATTCAGTACTATTAAAGGTCAGGTTTTTACATTGTTTCAATGTTGTTTGGCTTATCATTCTTTAATTGATACTTTTATTTAAGGAGTTTCTTATGTTGCCCCTCCTGTCATACTGCTGCTTCCTTCATAGGACCCTAAGTTGGTACTCTTGGCCTTAAGGCCGAATATTGGCCGGTTCAACAGAAACTGGCCAACACTTGGCCCATGTGTACAGCAGCCTGTTCGGCTTCTGTCAAATGGGCAAACTGAAAAAAGAGCAGCCAATCAGCATCCGATCAGTGCTTGCAGCCAATGACTGCAAGCCCTGACTGATGTGTTCTGGCAGGGGTGCAGTCCTGTTAGAACACAATACCAGAGGGATTGCTGTACTAACATCACACAGTTAGTACAGCAAGCTCCTCAGATTTTTTTTCAGCTTGCTGGATTGAACAAAAAAAAAACATACCATGTGTACCAGGCATTACAACGATCTCCTTTTTTACAATATTCAGGGGATTCCCCTTTACATAAATAGTTTTGGTGGCCTTGTCCTTGTGAATTCTACTTCCTAATTTTCCACAAGGACCAGGTGGTTTTGATACCTCACCCCTTTCCTTTCTGCCTAAGGTAGTTTTTAACTTTCACCTTATTGAAGATATTATGCACTCTTTTTTCTGTCAGGCAACTTCTCCTTTAAGGAAATTCTTTTACATATTTTAGATGAATGCCATTTCTCCCGCTACCATCGCTAGATTCAATAAACTTTATCTCAGGTTTATGCAATTACACCTTTTAACAACCATTTCCACTTACTGCTCATTCTACCTAGTAAGTCAGAACTTCTTGGGCCGTCTATCAACAGGTCTTTGTTTTGCAAGTCTTTAAACTTACAACCTGGTCCTCTGTCATACCTTCACAAAGTTTTTATAAGGTAGAGATGTGGTTGCATCAGTTGATACTAGCAGTTTTACAGACCGTAAAAGTTACAGTGTAACTTTTGTGAGTGAGGGTTCACAATATCCCACTGGTACAGACTGATATTCAATCAAAGCTCTCAATGAACGTAAGGAAAAGGGTTCCACCCTTCTTTTGGGTTGTTTGGGCCGGTTGCCTAGTTTTGTTATTTTGGTCTACTTTTGGCTCACATATTCTCGGTTACTACTAACCGATGTCCTTTGAAAATTGATGGGTTAACCCACCAACTGCACCTTACTTCCTAGCTGCCTGTTGAGTTATTTGCACCTAGTGCCTTACTCCTGGAAATGGGCAGCATAACCACTGGTACAGATTGATCTTCAATAACAGCTGTGTCTCTCAGAGAAAACAGAGAACAAAAAAAAAAAAAAAGATTCTTACAAGTGGGCTAACAAGATCCTCCCAATAATAAAACTTTTAAAGCTAACTTATACTAAAAAATGTGAAGATTCACTGTTTATAAGACCCTGAAAATGCTACCTTTTTTCATCATTTCACCTTTTTTCATAATTTAATGAGTAGAGACGAGCTTGGATTTAAAACTCTAAAACTATGTTCGGTGAAACCTGTAAGGAAGCTGTCATTGCCTGTCAAATCAGCTGCAGCAGTCACCACCTTGTAACTACACATACACACAAAGGGCTCAGAATGCTCATAACATCATAGAACTAAGGTGGCCACATAACATGGTTATTTTAGATCAATATCCATGTTTGCCCCTTTGTGTACTTGCAGCTGTGGGGTGAGGATTGTCAATTACCCAGTAATGGCTGATTGGGCTGGCACAGACAGTTTCCTTCCAGGTTCGACCGAACATGGGTTTGGACAAAACCCAACCTCATCCTTAATAATGAGATGCTGCACTTTCAGGTCTCCTCTTTGCATTTTACTGCTGTGTGGGGGTCTCTGTATGGGCACAGGCCATGTCCCCTGTGGCTCTACAGGGACTCCACATAGCATAAAATTCCCCCGTGCCCAGTTAGACCTCAGGGCAGATAAAATGCCTATGCTGCTCTTTGGCTCTGGGAATTTTGTGCTGGGGAGGGGTCATTTTGTGCTAGAGGGGATTTATTACCTTCTGAATAGGAGTTTGAATATTTTCTGTTTATCTGTGTAATGCTGAAAATACCCCTGTGAGGGTAGTACCTTTGTTAAGCAGCTTTGCTGTGAACAAAGGTGGGTGGGAAGACTTAAAACACAAGTTGGCATATAGATTGAGTCTGTCACAACTGATAAACCAACCAAGTGCTACCATTCAGAGTCAGTGGTCCATGTTTCTTTCACAGCCTACGTCCCCTTTGGTTCATACTGGGAAAATCATATGCTATAAAGAAATTGGTGGTGAAGGTAGGCATTACTCCTGTTTTAGTACTCTAGTATTATTATTATTATTATTATTATACATGATTTACATAGTGCCAACAGTTTGTGCAGCAATTTACAACATGAGGGCAGACAGTACAGTTACAATACAATGCAATACAGGAGGAATCAGAGGGCCCCGCTCATTAGAGCTTACAATCTAGGAGGGAGGGTCAAGTGATACAAAAAGGTAATAGCTGTGGGGGATGAAAGGGATGAGCTGATGGAGAAAATAAAAGTACAGTTGTTAAGTGGGGGCAGAATAGACTTCTCTGAAGAGGAGGGTTTTCAGGGATCATCTAAAAGCAAACAAAGTAGGAGATAGTCGGACAGATTGGGGTAGGGAGTTCGATAGGATTTTATTATTATAGTATTTTAAAGAGATGTATTCTGCATACTGGATCAGTAATGCTTTTATTGCCCACAGTGCCCACAAGTGAATCCCCTAACAGTTGACTATATACCTTCTAGATGTCTGCATTTTATATTTTTCCAATGACAAACCTGAGAACCATTGCTCATATGGCCACTGCATATGGCTCATGTTGACAGGCTTTGGGTTCCTGTATTTGGTATGTGTTAGGAATGCAGGTCAAATGCAGGACAGCAAAAACCCATTGACTTTATATGAGGAGTACATATGTCACAAGACTGCCTTTGACCTACTTTTATGCTGCATTTGTGGTGTTTTGGGGGGGGGGGGGGGGTAGGATTTGGCTTTTGATGCACTTGTGGAGAACTTCTAGGAAATGATAGGGGAACTTCAGCACATCAAACATATGAGCATGGGTATTAATGGGCCTTAAAAGTATAGTTGGTAGGTGAACTATAAGGGACAATCCCACAGAACAATGCATATATGCAGGTCAGTACTGTCGTATCTATTAGATGAAATGTTTTTATAAGGCCATAATTATTTTAAACAAAAAGTGCAGGGAGTCACCAGGAGTTTTAAACTCAAAGTTTTTATTAAGTTGCTCCAGCAGGTTTAGTCACACAGTGGCATGCGGGATAACCATGCCACAGGAAAAACAGCAGCAGATCACGTAAAAGCCTTTTGGTATCTTTCTCTGCAGTGGCATAAGAGAGAGAGGAAGTGTTTCTTTTAGTTGGTATGGTGGAAGGTTCCCCTCTGGTGCCACTGCATATCACGAATGCGCCTCACAGACTGGATCTGGGGGTGCTGGGCGCCAAAATCTGAGCTGTCCTTATAATCCCCCTTCTCAAACAGGTACTGGTATCCTCTGTAACCTGGGTATTGATAGCCAACCCACCTGCAAGCAAACAGTACCATATTAATAAAGTGTAAATCTACACAAAAACATAGTTTAAGACAGGCAAACAGGAAAGCCCCGCTCCAGGTGTCTGATCCACAAAATCTCCTCCCCCGTCACGTGCAGGTGCTGGCTCAGTATGCAAGAGGCATACAAAGAAAAAATTGAATCCGGATGGCCGCACTCCAACGATAATATCCTTATTGGTAAAAATCCATATGGCAAACGATGAAGTAGATCGCTAACAATGTGCTTACTCATAGCTATGAGTAGGCACCAGTAGTTACGGTGTGAAACATGTTAGCAATCTATTTCATTGTTTGCTGTATGGATTTTTACCAATAAAGATATTATCGTAAGAGTGCGGCCATACGGATTCAATTTTTTTCACTGTATAAGACAGAACTTGGTTTGGCAGCTTGTTTTTTTTTTTTTTTTTTAGTTATTTATGATCAGAGATTACAGTGGTAAGATACATTTGTAACAGCTGTACAATACACACATGTGAACACACAAAAATGTGACATTATGTGCCTGGTTGTTAAGGATATAAACCAATATGGACTCCAACTGGTTGTAGACAGTTACTTAGTTGCAAATATGTAGATTATTAATTTGGTTTCCTTTATCTGGAGTTGTTCAAGGGGGAACTACGCTGAAGAAAAAAATGGAAAATGGGGGACGAGGCCAGCAGGAGGAAAGAGAAGACCGAATAGGGGGAAAAGAAAAATGCATATTGCCTTTTAATCTAGCAAGGCTTTTCTTTTAATGGCATTGTCAAATAATAATTGACCTTTCTAAAAAATAAAAAAATAAACACATGTTTTGTTTAACTAAATATAGTATTCAAAGCATGGGGAGATTATTTGCAAATCTCAGCCAACTCTAGGATGAAAAATAAATAAAGGCATTTTTAAAAAAAAGTAATTTATTTAAAAAACTTTTGTGTATTTTTTATGATGGCACCATAGACAAAAAATGAAAGGAGAAAAATTTGAATACATGTGGTTAAAAATGTTCAATTGAGAAACTAGCAGAAAGAAGGGAATCGGGGGTTATTACTGTTAACTAGTAGAAAAAAAAAACTTTTGTTTTTATTTTAAAAAAAAGACAGAGCGTTCTACAGTTAAATTTATAAAGCAAGAAAGTCTGTTATCTGCATGTAACAGCAACAACTATTTACAATATCTTAAAAAAGTTATATGTCTATGAAAGACCGCTGTTGCAAACTGTTACAGTGATCATTAAAGAAGTAGGCACTGTAAGCAGCTCTTGTACACAGACCAGGTCCTCAGCTGTCAAAGTGACAGCAAATTCCTGCAAAGAAGCACATGGGAACATTTGCAGTGTGGTGGCATTGTAAGACATGGCAAGTACACTAAGTCCTACAGGCTTACCTAGTATGTTCAAGGCTGTGAGTCAGGGTGGTGACGTAATGATCTCCGTGTCATACAATCAGAAATTGCCTTGCATTAATTGAGAAAAATGCAAGGTGTTCTGTGAATGGTGTTGTGCTGAATGGCAATCACTGTAGTAGTGGTAACTACAACAGAGATTATCCACTGTCACCCACAGGTTTGACATAAACATACTTACATTCGTCCAAACTGGGCCAATGTAACTGCATTAAAATGTATACCTGGATTGCAGGATTTAAGTCATCTCTAATGCCCCGTACACACGGTCAGATTTTCCGACGTAAAATGTCCTATCGGACCATGTTGTCGGAAATTCCGACCGTGTGTGGGCTCCATCGGACTTTTTCCGTCGGAATTTCCGACGGAAAAAGTTTGAGATCCTGCTCTCAAATTTTCCGACAACAAAGTCCTATCGGACTTTTTCCGATCGTGTGTAGCGAATTCCGACGGACAAAGTGCCACGCATGCTCAGATCACATTACAAGACCAAAGCTATTGGCTACTAGCCTCTACGTAGTCCCGTCGTACGCAACGAACGTCACCACGTTCAGGATGATCGGATTTTCCGACAACTTTGTCCGACCGCGTGTATGCAACACCAGTGTCGGACAAAATCCTATTTTGTGGTCGGAATTTCCGACCGTGTGTACGGGGCATTATACATACTGTATTTTCATCAAATTAAACAAACCTAATTTTTCTAATTTTTCATTGTAAGTATTTTTTCCATTCTTTTTAATTTAGAAAAGCATATACATGCAACATAATTAAACTAATAAATAAAGATGAGAGGTCATTTAGATTGCACATTCAAGACCCATGGGCAACATTGGAATCCAATAATAAGCATAACATACTTGACAGTATGTGAAAAAACAAAAATAACCTCCTATAATCCTATAACCGACATAAAAAAATCTGCCAAATTGGTTAAAATTTACAAAACGATCATGCACTCACTAGACGGATAGTATACCAGTTTGGATTTCATTTATTTGAACAACCTATACAATCTAGATAGTGGGGGAAAAAAAATTGTGGACAACACCCAAATGAAACTGCAGCCAATTGGTTCAGACTAGTATTGAGGATTAAGTATTGAAAGGTTAGACCTTCTCCACTAAGGTGTTTTCAGTTATCTGTGTCCCTTTTGGGGGAAATTTGCCCTTATTTCCTGTCCAGGAGATTATTGTGACCAGGATAGGAAATTAGAAAATTTCTTCCAAATGAACACAGTTGACAGAGGTTTTAATTCTTCCTATTGTAACCATACAGACGTAAGTGTTTTTTTTTTTCTGGAAACTGAAGTTAGGACCACCATGTTTAGCTAATCAATGCGGCTATTTTTAAAGAATCCTAATCTACAATCAACAAATATTTAATAAATCTGTGGTTAAATGATGCACAGGGTTCCAGGTGTTTTAACTTCTGGAGCACATAGGAGAGGGGTCATTCTTCAGATGTCCACAGTTACCTGAGCGATATGAGCACTTCCCATTGCCTGCCCAGCAAGGGGGTCAGCTCAGGCTTAAGAGGGAAACAGACTGCAGCACTGATTTACCAGTTTCTACAACCAGAAGAAGCACCAACACAGGCAGTGGGCTTAGGTGTGTAAAAAACAGGCATGGAATTTTTTTTTGCTTTTTTTACAAAACAAAGTGGGAGAAAATCACTTAATCAAAGAATTTATTATGGAGATGCTGAATCAATTCATATAATGCCTAAGGAGTCATTTTTATTCAGAAGCCAAATGACCGGTTTCCATCCATTTTCATGACATTACTGGCACTTCATTAGAGACAGCTAAATTATTCCAGTTGTAGTAATTGTGTTTCAGTTTCTCCTGGTGAAGTGCCTGAAAAAAGATGAAACCAGCTGAAATGTACCAGCCATCTCTATATGTTTGACGTCTGCTGCTAATAAAGTTCAAGTTTTGGTGTACAATCCCAGAAGCATTACATAAACTGGTCCTTAATCTCTATAAATTCTTTGTACAACCAATTTTATCTGTATGGAGTCTTGGTATGTTACTGAGAAAGAGATGCTCACATACAATTACTTTAAACATGGAAGTGGATAAAAATAGATTTTTTTTTAACTTGCTAGAAAAAAATTGACTTGTCATTTCCCTAGCACAGTCTACTCCTCCTTGCACATCATAGCTCTCTCCTTTTCTGGAAGTGTAAGATGACAGTCTGTGCTATTTCCTATCCTCCGCCCCTCCCTTTACATAATTTTTTATGTGGATGCTGGAGGGTAGCAAAGGGGAATAATATAGAGTGTCATTTCAGTAACAGCTCTGAATCTGCTAGGGCTGCTGACATCAAATCAAAGATGGCTGTGCCCAGCAGGAGTCTATGTGCTTTTAGATGTCCACACAAGGGGGATGTTTACAGTTAAATAACATGCAACTACATTAAAAACATTAAATACTCAAAGTCAGGCCAGCAGGGACAGTGTGGAGTTTGGGTGGACGCTGGAAATGGAGTGCTAAGGCGGATGTCGGTGGCCCTTGAGGGTAGCCCCCTAGTCCTCCGGGGGGGCCTCGGGCCTAGGGCTCAGGTGCTGGAGGTATCCTTTCAAAACACATGGAGGTGTCCTGTCCAGAGGCACAGGCACAAGAGAGGACAGCAGGAGCCAGCTAGCACGTCAAGAAGATTTCCAGGGAGAAGACAGCCCGGGGGGCTGGTGAGTGTGACAGTCTAGGAGTGCTGTGGGAAGTAGCCAGGAGGGCTAGAGAAAAAGGCAGCTGCAGCCAGGCGGGCTGGCAGCACCTGAAGAGATGGTGCTGGGATCAGTAGCCACAGGAATGTAGCTGGACACTGGACTTTTTCTCTACACACCAAGGGGGCCCACGGTCCCTGTCTGTAAAGGGCTTTTGCTTGTTCTTGTTGAGTGCCTTGCCAGATTCATCAAACAGTGTTCCAGCTGGGTCTGTGTTGTTTTCTGCAAGCAAGTGATGTGCTGGTGGAAGAAGAGTGTATACAGATAGTGTAAATAGTTGAAGTGTCCCTGAAGACGTTTGTTCCATTCAAGTGGGCACCCCATAATCATTCCATTCCCATCCAAGTTTATTAACCCCTAATAAAATACAAAAACGAAGTTGCTGGACTGTTTCCTGTCTCAAGTGAGTCTGTGGAAATTCGATGTGCCTGGCTGCGTAGAGTGAGGGTTTTAACTATTCACCAGCGGCTCTTACGGGGGATGTGCTACACTAGTCTCCATATCAAAAATGAAGACTACTCAATTTACGAAAATAGCACAGAATACAACTTTGGAAGAGATGTAATGTATTGTATTGTATTTTAATTTCAGAAAACAAAAAATACAGATTAAACGAAAATGGTACAATCTGGTATTGTACAAAAAAACTTTGTTTTTTTTTCCATTTGGATAATTTAGGATGAACTGTTGTGATCGGCTCTCGAAAGCTGTATACTAACGTTCAGATTAGTGTATGATCGCCTTGAAAGCAGTATTTTTTGTACAATTTTCTGAACGTGTGTACTAGGCTTTAGGCTCACGTCCGTATTGTGTGAAGGAAAGCTTGACCACAGGAAGATAAACTATTTATTACTGAGGATAGAGATGTAACGATTGGAATTGGCTGCATGGATGATATCATGATGGGAGTAAAGTACTTACAGGCCATAGGTGAAAGCTCTTTTACTGCCTTGGCAGCTGAGGGTAAATATGTTAAAAGTCTTAGCAGTAAGTGTAATGTCTCACGATCTTTGACAATGACACAAATATTTATTATATAACATCTTAAAACAAATTCTTTCCCTTGCCATTATTCAGTTTCACCAATTATTTTAAATGGGTACAGAGAACACGATTTGTTCTGCTTTATTCTCTTTCCTGCCCTCCTTCTAGCCACCAAGAGCTAAAGACTTATCTGTAATATTCAGATGTTCCCCAAGGCCTAATGTGTGACATATGTTGACTGTAGCGTTTAAACAGCTGTGAGGATCAGATATTTTCCTTCTGTTCTGAACTGCTTTCATTGAAGAAAAAAAAAAACTTCAATCTGAATTTCTGTATGAGTTTGTCAAATGATTGCAACTGGCCTCATTTATCTTTGTGTGTTAAGGAAGTGCAATCTGCACAGGTCGGTATCAGCAATGCAACCATTCCAACTGAACACATCAATAAATGCTGCCAGTGGTTGATCAGTACATACGATCATATAAGTACTCACGTTCCACTTTGTACTTTCACTGAAGATACTTTTTCCTGATAGCCGTGAGCATGGAAACTTGGTACATCATCATCAATTATTTCAATCTTCTTCCCGGTAAAGTTTGGGTTTTCATAAAGGACAATCTTATGTTCCTGACTATCCTGCAAAACACAGATAAATCAATGCCATTTATAACACGAATTCACCAAAATTCATTCCACTTATAGTATGTTTGGGAATAAATTTCAGTCTTCCAAAAATGTTTTTTTTTTTGTTATTAAAAGATGAACGTCTACATGTGTGAAAAAATGTGATTATGTATGTGTGGATGGTATGGTACATTTTGATCACAATGCTTGAAATGTGTATATCCAGGCTGAGATCTATTAGCTGAAATTCACCAGGAACCCAATACCTATTACCAGGAATAAAATATATAGCAGAACTGACTGCTATGTCCGGCTCCCAGCACAGCCAATACAAATCAAGGAAGTAAATGATAGCCATGTAGATTTACAGCCAAGGTAGAATCAATCCATAAGTTATCACCGCTTTGAATGACTAAATGCTTTGGGCCTTTGCAACACCACCACCCATTCCCCATGCCTTAAAGCTAAAATCCAGGCATATATTAAAATGTATTTTTTTAAATGTAAACAGCATAAGTATCTTCATTTGACGTACAAGTTTCTTGAAGTCCCTTTACAGCAGAACTCACAGAGATGGAGGGAGAAGCAACACAGGGAGTGCACTAGGCGTGCTGCAGTGGAAGAAGCATGCTGATAGGCAGAGAGCAGAATGACCAAGAAATCAGTGTGCTGCTTCTCCTTTCACTGTCCAGTTACAGGCTAAGAATGAAAAGGAGACTTGTAAGTGAAAATGAAATTTCAACAGAGAAAGGTCAGGTCCCTACCTCTGTTAAAATATAAGGCTAGGTTCACACTTGTATGGGCCGTGTGGCCCATGTTTGATCTGGCACAACAGTTCTTTCATTTGAATGGGCGGCCATGCCCTGTGAAACGCAGGAAACCAGTCCCTGCTCTACTTTGGAAATGGCAACCCAGCACGGAAACTGCAAGTACAGCGTGGTTTTCAGTGCAGGTACTATGTCCAGCGTGGGCAGCGAGCCATTAGGATTAATGCCACTCACCCGCGGGTCCCGCTTTTCATTGTGCGGGTGGTTGCAGCTGTGGGAATTTGTGCGGGTCCTGCAGCTGCACCACCCACACAGGTGTGAACCTAGCCTAATTAAAGGCAGAACTTTTTTTTTTTTTGAACAGAGCAGAAATGGAAATGGAACACCTGTCAGTTTTTATTTATTTCTCCCATTAAGGAGACTCACCCACTCTATTTGTCCTGATTGCAATTATAATTAAAAGTGAAAGTAAAAGAATATCCCACAATTTGGGTGGTCCCCAGAAAAGTAATAGCAGGGAAATCAGGGGACACTAGTTCTGGTGACCTGGAGGTTCCTACGAGATTCCCTTAATTTGCAGGGATTTCCTCTCACTTTCTGTTTAGCTATGGGACAGGAAGTAAAGGTAAATCTCCCAAATGGGACTCAGATGGCAAAAATAAGCCTTACAGGGGTTATAACCCTCCCTTACTCTATCCAAAATTGACAAAAAAAAAAAGTTTTGCCTTTAGTTGATCTACCAGCTGACTTCTGTACAACCACCCTGTTGTACTCTCCCCACTTTATCAGCACTGCAGGCTATAGCCCCTGCAGCACCAGAAGATCAATGTTGTGGAGAAGACCGGTGTTCTGTCAAAATAGCCAACTCATCAAAATCTCCAACCATGTCACTTCCGGTTACTCTCCAGCATCAGTAAATAGAGATTTCGATGAGTTGGCTATTTGACGCAACACCCTCAGCGTATACAGTTTGGTACACGGTGACCTGATTGATTTGGCAGAACAGCAGTTAAGGAGGAAAAAGTTGTTGCCGCCATGTTGTTGGTTACTAGCAGGCAGACTAACAATGCCCACTCATTATATTGTCTACTGTAGTGTATATGCTGCCAGTGTTGTGTCAAAACAGCAAACGCATCCAAATCTCTAATTACTGATGCTTCGGAGTCACATGGTTGGAGATTTTGATGAGTTGGTTGTTTTGACAATACACCGGCATCAGTTAAGGTGGTATTTCTACAGGAACCATCAGCCTGCAGGACATGGGATACACTTCATTACAGGTAAGTTATATCCCTGGATCTTTTTTCAAAAAATATTTTTTCAGCTTTAAGATATCTGCCATTCATCTAGTAAAGGTTTTGTTTTCACTATACTGCTTTAACTATAGATATATATTGTTAAAATGGTAGTAAACTCAAAACCAAAAATGTTAAATATTGCAACTTAACAAGACTAAAGCCCCATACACACGGTAGGATTTTCGCATGGATTCTGTCCGATCGGACAATGTTGTTGAAAAATCCGACCGTGTGTATGCACCATCGGACAGTGTACGTCGGATTGTCCGACGGACAAAGTCCTATCTCCTGCTGGATAGATTTTTTGACAACACGGTCCGATCACACCAAATCCGATCGTGTGTAGCGAATGTCCGACGGACAAAGTGCTACGCATGCTCAGATCACATTACAAGACCAAAGCTATTGGCTACTAGCCTCTACGTAGTCCCGTCGTAGGCAACAAACGTCACCACGTTCAGAATGATCGGATTTTCAGACAACTTTGTCCGACCGTGTGTACGCAACACCAACATCGGACAAAGTACGACGGACATGATCCGACGGACCTGGTCCTCAGATAATCCGAGCGTGTGTATGGGGCTTTAGATGTGGTGGCTGCATTCATTTTATTATTTTAGGCTCCTCCCCCCCCTCTGTTTTCACCTGGTGATCTGGCCAGTAACACACCTCCTGTATTAGAGTGCCTCCACTCTGGATGAAGGAGCACAGGGGGGCACCTTTGGACAGCCACATTGGAAGTCGGGGGGGGGGGGTGTTAGATGCACTAGCAGATATAGATACACTAACAACTTAAAAGCAAAATTCCAGATAATACTGTATAAACAGTTACAGCAAACAGAATTGTTTTCCATTTGGGATAAAGGCTTTACACAAATAAATGAAAGCTAATCATTGTAAGCACCCCTGTCAGTGATAAGTGGTTTGTCCCAACACTTCTAAAAGATGCATTTGCAGGAGAGCTTATTCTGTTGAAAAAACAGACTTACTGGCCAGATCACCAGAAAATAGAGGAAAGGAAACCTAAAAACCTAAAAAAGAAGACAAATTCAGCCATCACATCTAATAATTGGTAAGTAGCGATATAATAAGTGTTTGCTTTTGAGTTTAATACAGTTTTAAAGCTAAACTCCACTTTTGCTAAAAATAATTCTTTGTATCACTTATTTAGTGATTAGGTACAATCTGTGTCTTTCAGTTTGTCTTCCGATCTTCCCTGGAACTATGTATTATTTTCAGTCACAAGGAACATTCACTGGTATTGCTGTTAAAGGAAGCTATACTGAGGTGACAAATTGAGGAGTGTAGAAGGAAATCTAAGAAATTGGCATTATTTCCTAGAAACATCAACAGAATAACTTCAAATAACAAACTATGTGCACAGCATCAGGCTTTGGGTACCCATAGATGTGAGTTGGTAGTCATCTCATGTGGCCATTGCTGGTTAATGGGATTATAAATTATTAGAAAATACATTTTTATTATTATTTTTATACAGTGTGTCTAGTCTGCAGAGAATCATATACTAATGAATTGTGATCTGGATTTACAAATCATTTGACAGACAGATATACATGGAAATATTCTAGAAAATCAAGAATTAATAACAGTGATGATCTTGATTTAATCATTATGGATGATCTCACATCTTAAGGAGGAACAGGCTCAACTGGTAGTGGCAGGGGTAAATCATGCCCCAGGCAGGGATACTCAGGACCAGTCCAAGCCAGTTTGTCCTGTACTTTTATTCAGCAAGGCAGCAAGGCAGCAAAACAAACACAGTCTTCAATGCAGAAGGCATTTGTATAACAAGTCCACAGCAAAAAACAAACTAAACATTTGCCTGTCTGTGCCACTAACTAACACCATATTAGTTCCAAACTAACAAGGTGTCTTCTAATGGGTTTCCCCAAAACAAGCAGGCAGCACTTGTACCTTTTTAGTGTTCTGTCAGCAGTTAGCATTTTCACCTACTAGCAGCCTCCAACAGCAGAGAGAGAAAGAGAGCTCTAAGTTTCATTGAGCGCACATATATAAAGGCCTGTGCACAACTGAGACTAATAACGAGGTCTGGCTACCAGGTATGGTGTAGGTCCTGGGGCTCCAGGACCAAGAACAGAATTTATTAGGTTCCTGAGAAAACACATTGTTTATTTCACCACATCAGTAATCAACCCCATCTGTTCAGGAGCTCAGCAATGCCCTGGTCCAGATCTGGGAGGAAATACCCCAGGACACTATCCGTTGCCTCATTAGGAGCATGCCCCGACGTTGTCAGGCATGCATACAAGCACGTGGGGGCCATACAAACTACTGAGTACCATTTTAAGTTGCTGCAATGAAATTTTAGCAAAATGGACTAGCCTGCTGCATCATTTTTTCATTTCTTTAATTTCCATCAAATGATGTGGCATCTTTTCATTCCTAACACATTACCCAGTCCATTACAATATAGATAGTCAGAGTGATATTCTTCCCCATTGAGATCTGATGTGTTTTCAAAGTGTTTCTTTAACTTTTTTTTAAGAAGTGTGTATATATATATATATATATATATATATATTATATATATATATATATATATATATATATATATATATATGATAAAAGCACAGGGTTCTTATTCGTTGTGTCTATCCATTTATAATTTATAGAGAGACTTTCAAAACATAAGTGGATGCAGACAGCACTGCTGGAAATTACCAGACAAACACTGTGAACATAATATTGCACCAGTTGTAAAAGCTCTGAACAATAAACTCATCTGGACAATAGGGAAGTGTGCATCCTGTGACAACACACTATATCCAGACTTAAACAATAGTTTCTGTGTAGTGCACTACAAACAAGAGTCAATGGTCTAGATGAATGTACTGTTGTTCTAATATTGGCTTTGCACTTTAGCAGATGGTAATAAAAGAGTGCCGCATTTAGTCCCCTTTGGGAAGAACAATATTCAACTGTGAAGGTCTTAAGCATGGTAAATCATTAAAAAGACAAACAAGTTTATGCAGTAAGAGATTGCAAATAAGGATGTGCAGAGTGCAATGACTCAGAGCAACTATCCAGATTTTGGTACAAGTTTGATAGAAACCGGCCGGCACCGCCCAAAATTCAGACTGTGTGTACGGCAGCCTGTCTGACAGAAGCCAGCCCAAAAAGGTCTGCCAATAGGTATCCAATCAGCGCTCTCAGCTAATGGTAGAGAGTGCTGACCGGTGTGTACTGGTGGGGGGCAGTCCCCCTACCAGAACACAATAGCTCAGCGTGGGAGATCGCTGTACTAACATCGGATTGCCTGCTGGCTTTAAAGAAAAACAACTGATAGTGTGTACTAGGCATTAGTTTTGGATTGCATATAAAAAAGTTGGAACCACTGTCAGGTCTTTATTACTATTTGCACCCTTGTGATTTCACCTCACTTCCTGTCCCAGCACCAACATTATGACACAAAGTGAAATCCCTACAAGGGCTGGTTGATACCACTGGTATATGTAGAACTTATTACAGTACATTGCACTATTTACCTTTCTCTTTTTGTCATAAAATGACATTCCATTTTGGTTTCGATGAAAAAAAAAAGTAGTGCATGCCCTCCTTATTTATTAGCACACACCACTGCAAAACAAATAGGACATAAGGCCATTTGCTTTTTCCATGCATTGGGACTGCAATGGGCAAGGCTGCCCCAGCACAGCCCAATGACCTAGTGTGAATAAGTCATAAAGCAGGCAATATATTGATTGAATCCCTGCTGAACCAGTCAAATTTCGATCTATGCATGGGCACCCTATTTGTACAGAAGTTGATCGATAGATTGACTTCTGTACAACCACCCTTTTGGTTTTTTTCTCAAGCAATAGTCCTGCTGGCTATAGCCAACAAAACTAATTATTGTGTTCTCAATGTGAGAATACAATTGCACAACGAGAGTGATTCCCCCATCTACATCAGTTGGGTAGGGGAATCGACACATTTTTGTTTTCATTCAATCTTATGATTGAACGAAAAAAATGTATGACCTGCCTTAGACTGAGGTCAGTTTCACACTGTTACATTTCAGCAGTGATTTAAGTAACTGAGTTAAAATAAACTGAGTTACCTAACGCAGTTACTTTAGAGGGTAACGAGTAATCTAACTGATTACTTTTCCCCTCATGGTAACTCAGTTCCCATTACTTTGGCTTAGTTACCCCAATTACATCTACCGCCACTAGATGGCAGTAGTGTAATTCCGGTGTCCTGCCGAAAAAGGACCCCCTGTACTGCGCAGGCGCAGCGCTTGCGCAGTACGAAGGACTACGGAGCTTCTGAAAAAAGCCGAACCTAAACAGCTCTGAGTGAACTCTACACTGCGCAGGTGCAGTTAACATGTAATTGTACGAGGCGATGCCGCACGCTCCTGATGCTCGTGCTACTCTGCAAGGGGCGTCTATCGTGTAAGTAAGGGGCGGGTCTAGTATTACTGTAACCAAGGGGCGCATTTATTATTATTGTTATATATCGAGCTCTGCCCATTAATTTAACATTCGCCCTCTTCTGTATCCATCCGCCCCTTACACGATATAATAATAATAGACCCGCCCCTTGCTTACACGCTATAACAGATCTGCCCCTTGGTTAGAGTAATAATAGAGCAGCCCCTTGGTTACACAATATATAACAGTAATAATAAATGCGCCCCTTGGTTACAGTAATACTAGACCCGCCCCTTAGTTACACGTATAGAATATTTAAAAAAAAAAGTCAGTTACTTTCCTGAGTAACTAATTACTTTTTCAATGTAGTAACTGAGTTACTAACGCAATTACTTTTTGGGAGAAGTAATTTGTAACTTAACTAATTACTTTTTTAAAGTAAGATGACCAACACTGCATTTCAGTAACACACATTGTTTGCGTCAGTGCGCTGTGGGGCATTTCACTCTTAATGACATCTCAAAGCACCTTTCCAATGTGCCTTAATGAGTTATAAAACACCCTATTGAGCGGTAATGCACTGTCGTGCATTTAGATGAACTGCTAAAAATGGTGCATGCACCTTTTTAAGTTGCTGTTTGGGCAGCCTATTCAAATGAATGGGCTGCCCTAATACAACACATGTCATTGTGATTGCGTTAAATGCAATGCACAAATGTAAATGGTGCCTAAAAGATTATTTAGTGAAGTGGGAAAAGGTTACATTATACAGAAAAGTAATTGCTGTCTATGTCCTATATGGAGCACAGAGCTCTCAGAATGACAGAAAGTGAGGTTAAAGCTCCAACTTGAATCATAAACAGCATCCAAAACTAAAAGAAAAAAATGCTAATTGGCTTTTTGGGTACATCTCATTGTTTGCTGTGCATTCTCATTGAATAAGACCATACACTGTTTAATGGGCAAAGAATAACCATGTGCTGTTAGCAGTGTACAGCTTCGGAATAATGAAAAATGGTTACAGACTGTTTATGAGTTACTGCAGTTTGCACATTGCTCTTGGCCTTGAGAACAGCAGCCAGTAATTTTGAAACTTTTTTCAACATGTTAGTAATCCAAATGAAAAAGTGAATATGATATCTGAATTAAATATTTATTAGTGGTGTATCCCAAAGTTCAGTGTTGGGACTCCCACTTTTTACCCATTTAAAAATGTTACAGAGTTTGGGATTAAAAGTACCATTTCAGTGTTCTCAGATGACTTCAAGCTATGCAGTGAAATAACATCCTTACAGGATGTCTCCAACTTCCAAGCCGGCCTCAATGCACTATATAATTGGGCAACAATGTGACAGACAGTGCTGGGACAAGGTAATCTAGAGCCTCCAATGCCAAATTGCCTTCCCCTTCCCACCAAGTGCTAATCTGCATGCTTAGCTCAAATCCTCTTCCAAGCACAAATATTCTACCTCTCAAATTTCCCCTCCTAGCACAAATCCTCTACCCCTCAAATTTCCTCTCTGAGCACAACCCCCCTCCCCCCACTCCAAAACCCCCTCCTAGCACAAATGCCCCCAATCATTCCTCCTAGCACAAATTCTCACCCCCCCCCCCTCCTTACCATATTACCTTTTCTAGCATAAACCTCCCATCCTAGCAAAAATCCTCTTACACTATCTCCCCTCTCAACACAAATTCCCCCCAGATCACCTCTCCTAGCATACTTCCCCCAAATTTCTCCTCCCATCACCCCTGCCCCCAATCTCCTTTTGGTGCCCCAGAACCTCACATGATACCACAGTGCCCAAGGCAGCCGCCCCTCTTGCCTACCCCTTGTCCCGGCCCTGGTGGCAAATGTGGTTTAATTTTGATAAATGTAAAGTTATGCACTTAGGGCTAAAAATATGCATGTATCTTACATACTAGAAGGAGAGCAGCTGGGAGAATCAATGGTGGAGAAGGATTTGGGTGTTCTAGTAGATCATAGATTCATTAATAGCATGCAATGCCAAGCTGAAGTTTTTAAAACTTTTTTCTATTAACCACTTTCCGACCGGCGCACAACGATGTACGTCCCTTTTTTGAAGAGGGATATCTCGGTAACGACAGCAGCTGCTGCCACAACCGAGGTATCCATCTCTTCAGGCGCCGGTCGGCTGTCCGATAATGGTGGTCATCGCGGCGGATTCGCCGCGAGATCACCGTTATCGGCGGCGGGAGAGGTGCCCCCCCCCCCCTCCCGCCGTTCTCCCGCGCCTTCCGCCGCTTACCGGAACCGTCGGCAGAGGCGATCGGGTCCTTTCCCCTCCTGTGCATAGAGATGAGTGACGCTAAGATGGCCGCCACTCATCTCTATACCATAGGAGGGCGGAAGCGACGTCAAAAACGCCACTTCCGCCCATACCTCTTAAAGAGGAATTTTCAAATGTCATTTTTTTTAAATGACATTTTTTTAAATTTTTTTTTATTTTTTTTTCATTGAAGTCCAAATATGAGATCTGAGGACTTTTTGACCCCAGATCTCATATTTAAGAGGACCTGTCATGCTTTTTTCTATTACAAGGAATGTTTACATTCCTTGTAATAGGAATAAAAGGGAGCCAATTAAATTTTTTTTTAAAAACAGTGTAAAAATAAATAAAATCAAGAAAAATAAATAAGAAAAACAAAAAATTTTTTTTTTTTAAAGCGCCCCGTCCCGACGAGCTCGTGCGCAGAAGCGAACGCATACGTGAGTAGCGCCCGCATATGAAAACGGTGGTCAAACCACACATGTGAGGTATCGCCGCGATCGGTAGAGCGAGAGCAATAATTATAGCTGGAGACCTCCTCTGTAACGCAAAATATGCAACCTGTAGAATTTTTTAAACGTCGCCTATGGAGATTTTTGAGGGTAAAAGTTTGATCCCATTCCACGAGCGGGCACAATTTTGAAGCGTGACATGTTAGGTATCAATTTACTCGGCGTAACATTATTTTTCACAATATATAAAAAAATTGGACTAACTTTACTGTTGTCTTATTTTTTTATTCAAAAAAGTGAATTTTTTCCAAAAAAAGTGCGCTTGCAAGACCGCTGCGCAAATACGGTGTGAAAAAAAGTATTGCAACGACCGCCATTTTATTCTCTAGGGTGGTAGAAAAAAAACAATATATAATGTTTGGGGGTTCTAAGTTTTTTTCTAGCAAAAAAACCTGTTTTAAACATGTAAACACCTAAAATCCAAAACGAGGCTGGTCTTAAAGTGGTTAAGAGGTATAGATTCCAGGGACATAATTTTGCATCTGTGCAAATCATTTATAACACCTTATCTGGAATATCCAGGTCAGTTGTGGACACAGTTCACAAAAAGAAGGACAACCAAACTAATAGGCATGGAGGAATTTAGCTATTAAAAAAAGATTAGAGGAACTGATTTTATTCTCTCTGGAGAGGAGGTGATTTAGGGGGGATATCATCACTATAGAAAAATACATAAGTGGTCCATATAGTGAACTGGGTGTACAGTTATTCACTTTCAGGTCTTTACAAGAGACTAGGGGCCACTCTTTTTTTTTTTCTGGAGGAAAAGAGGTTTCCATACACTGAAAGGCTTCTTCAATTTAAAAGCTGTAAAAGTGTGAAATAGACTCCCTCAAGAACTACTTCCAGCTAGCTCATTAGAGTGTCTAAAAGTGATGGACACATTCCCAAATGCACACACTGGATATTAAAATTATATTAAAGGCAGATGTTTTTCTTTTAAATCACAAATGTGTCATACTTACCTGCTCTGTGCAGTGGCTTTGCACAGAGCAGCCCTGACCCTCCTCTTTTTGGTCCCCCGCCGGCGTTCCTGGCCCCTCCCTCCTGCAGAGTGCCCACATAGCAAGCAGTCTGCTCACTCCCGTGCCGCTGCTCTGTGTGTCCATTCACATACGGCTCAGTCGATGAGGAGGCAGAGACCCGGAAGAGCCGCTGCTCTTGTACACATCACTGGATCGAGATGGGGGTCAGGTAAGTGTTAGGGGGCCTGGGGGGGTTGGTGCACACAGAAATTTTTTTACTTTTATGCATAGAATGCATGAAGGTAAAAAAAAACTTGCGCCTTTACAACCACTTTAACATTTACAGGTAATAACACCAGGGGTAGTTGATGCAGGAAATATCCAATTGACTCCTGGGGATTCAGGAAAGATTTCCCCCCTGTTGGGGAAGATCGGATCACGCTTATATTGTTTTTTTTCCTTCCTCTGGGTCAGCTATCGGTATAGCGTTCTGAATATGAAGTTTTTCCATTTTTTTGTTTTTTCTGTTGGCTGAACTAGATGAAGGTATCTAAATTTTATGATTGCTACTGAGGATTAGGAATTATTTTAATTTTTCATGTGCTAAACATTGAAACCCAGCTATATTTCTGGTATGCTGGTGTAAGTATTGTTATATCTGTAATCATTATTATTTATAATAATAATTAGAAATATTATTATTTGCATGTGATTCATTATATTAAGAAATGTGCATAGTCTTGTTCTTACCACTTTGATTGGTCTCAAGGAGGAGATGCTTTCGCTCTTTCGGCTGTTCGTCCAGGAGTCCCAGCGAGGGTATTCTCCCTTCTCAAAGACAAATTGTTCTCCCTTGCAGTTTTGTTGTTCATATCCTACCCAGCTGTGGAATAGAAGCAACATTAGATTTCTGAATAGTAGTGCCAGCCAGGCCCAGGAAATTTAAGAACTCTGAATATTTAATATCCATTCTGAAATACTTTGTTGTATATGTCTACAGAGACCTAACTAAAAGTTATTTTCCTAGTCTTCCCTGAAGACGCAGCTAAGGCTTAAAGCTTTACTTCTCGTCTAATTGAAACAAAACTGTAGCTGACCTTGGGTACATAATTAGATGCTACCTTACAAACCTCGCTTTCATTGAGAGAAGGGAACGAGATTTCCATGTTCTGAAAAAAATCAATACTTTCCAAAGGAGTAGAAAATGTTCACTTAAAAAATTTGATGTTCATTTAGGAAAGTAAATGTTCACCTAGATTAGTAAAAATACAGTCATGCAAAGGAAAATGTGAACAAAACACAATAAGGCTTACCTGTAGGTAAAATGAATATCTCCTAAACCGGCACAGTTTCGGAGATATTTGCCCTGCATGCAGACACTGACGTCAGCAGCGATTTTGCTCTGAAGGTCTGGCAAATCGTGCCGGAAATTCAGAGCTTCTTGCCAGATCGAAGGACTCCCGTGCGCATACGGGAGAGTGACGTCATTGTGGCTCCAGCCACTCACACCGTCGGAGCCAGCAAACCCAGAAGAAACGCAGAGGGAACATGTCAGCTCCCTCAGCAGTGACCTGGTGTGCTGCGGGGGGCCTCATTATAAGGTCTTTTGGTCTTTTAATATAAGGACTAGGGATGAGCCGAACACCCCCCGGTTTGGTTGGCAGCAGAACATGCGATTAGGTAAACAATTTGTGCGAACACCGTTAAAGTCTATGGGATGCGAACGTGAAAAATCAAAAGTGCTAATTTTAAAGGCTTATATGCAAGTTATTGCCATAAAAAGTGTTTGGGGACCCGGGTCCTGCCCAAGGGGACATATATCAATACAAAAAATGTTTTAAAAACAGTTTGTTCGGGAGCAGTGATTTTAATAATGCTTAAAGTGAAATAATAAAAATGAAATATTCCTTTAAATATCGTGCCTGTGGGGTCTGCTTATTCTGCCTGTAAAGTAGCGTATCTTTCCAATGTTTATAACAGTACCACAGCAAAATTACATTTCTAAAGGAAAAAAGGTCATTTAAAACTGCTCGCAGCTGTAATGTATTGTCGGATCCCGGCAATATAGATAAAAATCATTGAAAAATACCAAAAATAAATGGCGTGGATGTCCAACTCCAAAATCCATACCAGGCCCTTTAGGTCTGGTATGGATATTAAGGGGAACCCCACACCAAAATTAAAAAAATAAATGGCATGGGGGTCCCCCAGGCACTATATACTCTGAACAGCAGTATATACTATACAGCCTGCCCTATATACTCTGCAGAAAAATTGGGCCTTAGGTGTTGGTAGTGCCAGAACACTGTAACACTGTTGGGCACAGGAACGGGCCCTGCTGTGAAATATTATATCAAAAATTATAATGACATGGCCCTGTTAACCTCCCTGGCGGTATGATTCTGTCTTGAATTTTGTGCTGAAAGCGGTACAATTATTTTGCATGGAAATTTGGCATTTTTATATTGTAGGCATGCAATTCTTATGAATAACTCACTTAAATCTGTCCGAACCAGAGTCTAGTAGACATCCCGGGTATGATAAAGTTTGAAACACAAAATCATAAATTATAATAAAATAAAAATATATATAAAAATGATTCAATAATGGAATCAAATCAAAAACACTGAAATTTGCTCAGTTGCAGAATAGTCGCTGTCATTAAATTTAGTGTTTGATGATAAATTGTGATTCTAATTTATTATCGGTGTTTTCTAGCTGGTCTAAAACCACTTTTGACATAAAGGGACACTTTTTGGTTGCTATGGACAATCTCCAGTTTCCAGGCAGAAAAAAATCTTTTTTTATTATATAAAATGACATGCAGGGCACTGGGCAGACCACTTGGGACAAAGGGGATGTGTATTTTTTGTATACAGTACTGTAATCTGTAAGATTACATTACTGTATGTGTATTGTGTGTTTTTAAACTTTTTTGAATTTGGTGCCGATCTCCGCTCCCGTGCGTCGTAACGTCGCAGGGAACGGAGATCATCGGCACTCTGCACTGTGTGAATCGAGCGAGCAGACAGCTTGCACACACAGCGGGGAGACATCGCAGGATCCAGGGGATAAGGTAAGTAACCCCCCCCCCCCCTGTATCCTGCAACGCAAGCCCGAGTCTGGCTCGGGGTTACCGCTTTTGGTACTGAAGTTCCTTCCCCCGAGCCAGACTCGGGATTACCGCCAGGGATGTTAAACAGGGGCATAAAAATTGGGCCTTTGGTTTGGATTTCACCAGAACACTGTAAACCCTCACAGTTACTCTTGTTGGGTGCAGGAGCGGGCCCTGCTGTTAAATATTATATCACAAATTGTAATTACATGGCCCTGTTAAACAGGGGCAGAAAAATTGGGCCTTTGGTTTTGGTGGCGCCAGAACACTGTAACCCCTTACAGTTAGTCTTGTTAGGTGCAGGAATGGGCCCTGCTGTTAAATATTATATGAAAAATTGTAATTAAATGCTCCTGTTAAACAGGGGCAGAAAAAAATTGGGCCTTGGGTGGTGGTGGTTGTGCTCTAAACCAAAAATATTGTTGGAAGCTAGCATCATGAAGATTGAGGAAGAATAGGATAGTCAGCATAGGCAGCCTTCAAGGGATCCCAGACCCATAAAAAATGCAATCAGTTACATCAGCATCAGGTGCTTGATAGCTGCTGATCCAAGACTGATTCATTTTTATGAATGTGAGCCTATAAACCCTCCAGCAGCACTAAATGTGCATTCAGAAAGCATGCTGGATGCAGGACAGGCCAGTAGCTCAATTGCATATTGAGCAAGATCTGGCCAGTGGGCCATCCTCAAGACCCAGTAACCCAGTGGATGCTCGTTTGGAAAGGTCTCCAAGTCTGTTCTTGCCCCTAAGTATTCCTGCACCATATAATGCAGATGCTGGCAATGATTGCTTGAACTGATCAGACCTTGGTGCTGAGGACTAAAAAATTGTTTAAAGGCATCGGTCAGCTGGCCACCTTCTCCACTGTTCTTCCTCTGACTGAACGTAGCCTCAGCAACATGCTATCCAGCACCAGGAAATGGTAACCTCCCAGGTCTGGAAATGCGTTACACAAACCTTTCTTCAAGGCCTCCTGAAAATGTTTCATCCTCTGCTCCCTCTGCAAAGGCAGGATGAGTTCTGCAACTTTACCCTTGTAACTCTCTCTCTCTTTGATACCACAAATCCTAGGGTCCTTTCGCAGGCTTTGCAGAATCAGGGAGGCCATGCAGCGTAAGTTTGCAGAGGCATTTGATTCTGAGTCCTCAGGGTCACTAAAGGTTTGTACACACACTTTGATTTTCTGACGTCAATTATGTTACGACAACCGATGTCCGCAAATTTTACCGTTAGTATGATGCTTTGGACAGCCAATTTCACTTTTTCGTCAGACAAAAGCTGGATGTAAAGACTATAAAATTTTTGTCGGATATGAACTCAACGTCTGATTTTCGTTTCATTAGTATGGTTTTGGTACAAAAAAAATTATAAGAGCAGGACTACGCATGCTCAGGAACAAAAGAATACATACAAAACTATTCAACACGTTACGTCACTTCTGACGTTTTCTCTGTCAAACGAAAATTCTCATATTGTTAGTAACCTCTTCACTTTCGACATGAGACTAGCATGCCACAAAAATCGGACTTTCTGTCGTCCGAAAATCAAAGCGTGTGTACGAGGCTTAAGGATTTCATTATCCGTAACTACCTCCTCCCAGCCATGTACAACTCCTTGGGTTTCTGGGGACTGAAAACCATCCCTTGAAGACTGCTGCTGATTGTTATCCTCTACATCAATGCTGACACAATCCTACTCCTCTTCCTCCTCCTCCTCTTCTTCTTCTTCCTGTGTGTTTGGCGGGCCCACAGGAATGCTATTTGGATAAAGGGGGCCTTGAGAGGAAAGGAAGTCCTCCTCTTCCTCCCGCTCTTCTGCCTCAAGTTCCCTGTCCATGATTCCACAAAGTGTGTGCTCCAGCAGGAAGACTAGAGGAACAGTGTCACTGATGCATGCATTGTCGCTGCTCACCATCCTTGTGGCCTCCTCAAATGGTGATAGGACAGTGCATGCATCCTTGATCAGTAGCCACTGGTGTGGCGAAAAGAAGCCAAGCTCCCCTGACCCTGTCCTGGTGCCATACTTGCACAGGTACTCATTGATGGCCCTCTGCTGTGTGTGCAGCCGTGGCACCATTGCCAACGCTGAGTTCCACCTGGTGGGCATGTCACAAATTAGGCGTTGGTGGGCAGGGTGCATTCCCTTTGAATGTCAGCCAGCCGAGCACTGGCATTGTATGACCGGCAAAAATGACCACAGACTTTTCTGGCCTGCCTCAGGAGATCTTGTAAGCCTGGGTACCTGGTCCAGAACCGCTGCACCACCAAATTCACCACCACCAAATTCAGGACATGGCGTTTTGGAACCTGCCACTGAGGTACAGCACATTCCACAAATTCACGAAAGGGGACAGAGCCTACCAGCTAAAAATGCAGCAGTTGCAGTGCTAGCAATTTGGCCAAGCTAGCATTTAGATGCTGAGCTTGTGGATAGCTGGGACCGAATTTATTTTTACAGTTCAGAAACTGGGGTAGGGAAATTTGCCTGCTAAAATCAATTGGTGGTGTACTACTAGCAGATTGGCTGCAAGTATTTGGGACACCTATTGCTATACCTTAATTCCTCTCAGTGCAGGTTTTTGAGAGGACTGGAGGTATAGTAGGGTTGGGGATCCCAGATGAGGAGCAAGAAGAAGTCCGCCGTTTTCTATGATGTGGGTCTTTCAAGTGCTGTTGCCAACGGACTGCAAGGCAGGTCTTCAGATGTCTGGTCAAGCATGTGGTACCCAAGCAGCTGTTGTTCTGGCCATGCTTGATCTGCTTCAGACATAGGTTGCAAACAGCAATAACAGTCGATAAAGGCCCACACCAAGGAACTTTTAAAAGTGGGAAGTGGGATTCAGCAGCGCCCTGCACCTGCGGAGCTCTGCGGTGTGATGCAATAGGGTGGCTGCCCTTAAGCTGCCCCCTAGAAGACATCCTGCCTCATTGGAGTTGTGCCTCCTCCTCCTCCTCTCTTCTCTCAGGCACCCAAGTGACCTCATCCTCCCCTCCCTCCTCGTCACTGGAGCAAACTTGGCAGTATGCTGCAGCTGGGGGAACATGACTGCCAGTTTCTTGTCCTTCTGTGACACCCCCTCCCTCTAGGCTTACGTTACTCCCTTCCTCAACCTGTGAACCAACATCGAAGCCTTCAAATTGCTGCATATCCTCCAGCAGCATATAATCGACACTGTGGTCGAATAATTCTGGGGACTCCTCCGTGCATGATGTTGGGGCTACGGAAGGAGTGACTGTGGACAAGGAGCCGGTGGAATAGGCAACTTTGGCAGCTGCGTTGGAAGGCAAACTACTCTGAGCCTGGGTGACAGAGGATGAGGAGGATGAGGACGGCTTTGTTCTCCACTCCACCAACTCTTCTGCATGTTGTGGCTCAATAACATGTCTAGCAGCAGAAAAAAGGACAAGCGTGCCCCACGGCCACCTGCAGAGGATGCACCATGTCCATGACCACCACTGTTGACTGTAGACACAGAGGCTGCTTGCCCTCTTTTAATGGCCTGTGGGCATCTGCCTTTCCTTGGTGGCCTTACTTACATGATGTATTTTTTGTTTTGCAACACCACACTACACTGTATTATATACTGTGTACACCGCCTGAAGTGTATTAGAAACTATACACCACCGAATGCACTGTATATATAGGCTACACTGAAAGCAGAGTATATATATATATATATATATATATATATATATATATATATATATATATATATATACTAGACTGTGTAAATATATTAATACACTGCCTGAAGTGTATTAGAAACAGTACACCACCGAATTACACTGTAGATATAGGCTACACTGGATGCAGAGTATATATATATATATATATATATATATATATATATATATTAATACACTGCCCGCACTGACTGAATATAGAGTAAACACTGTAGAGTAAACATATAAAGTCTATATATATATATAACTTACTGCATATATATATATATCAAATACATTGCCAGTAACTGAATAAGCTGTGCAATGCACCGCAATCTCTTTTTGCCAAACTGCTGAAAAAGCCTGTACTGTAATTACACTGAAACAAATATCAATAAAGTGGTTGTAAAGGCAGAAGATTTTGTATCTTAACCACTTGCTTACCGGGCCTATTTTGGCCTATTTTCCTTCATGTAAACATCATCATTTTGTTGCTAGAAAATTACTCAGAACCCCCAAACATTGAGTATGTTTTTTTAGCAGACACCCTAGGGAATAAAATGGCGGTCATTGCAACTTTTTATCTCACACGGTATTTGCGCAATAATTTTTCAAACGCCTTTTTTTTGGAAAAAAAACGGTTTCATGAATTAAAAAATAACAAAACAGAAAAGTTAGCCCAATTTTTTTATATAATATGAAAGATGATGTTACGCCGAGTAAATAAAATATTAAAATACTTAAGCGCTAGTGAGGATTAAAATCAGAGGACCATTAATGTTTCAAGATGGCCAAATGATATAGCTGCAAACCCACAAGAAAGTGCTCCCACACGTGAGTGATATATTAAAAGTACACAAATAAATGTGTGATGAGTGCGCTTGTATCAACCTTAAAACAAAATTCAAAAAACCTGTACAACACTTGGATTGTATAGTGTATACACCGTGATTAAAACCTGTGTAGTGCGGTGATTTAAAATACGCTTTTAGACCTCAAAACGTTGTTTGGATAGAGGGTTAAAATAATGGATATAAATGTGTCAAGTTTCTCCTATAGAACCTGATGCATCTTTGTGGTGATTATCCTAAATTTATTTAATGAGGCACTTAAATGATTGCTATTCAGAGGTATCAATTACCTATTTCTCAATGTAGAGCTGGTGCCAATAAATGAACAATTATTTGAGTATATAAAAATAAGGTAAGATAATACATAAATAACCGCTGTCTTTATTACAGCCGCCGATACTCAAATTAGTGAAGAATATTTCTATGCATTTACCCGGTATCCTACCAGGCTAAATCAATCTTTAACATTACATGCCAAAAAAGGAAGTAAAAAGACAAAAAGGAAAAAAAAAAAAAATAAAAAAATAAAAAAAGGAAAAAAAAAGGAAAAAAAAAAACTGACACTTTCCTTTTCTGCTGACACCTCCAGGTGCTGTTCGTTTGCTGTCTTTTGCGCTGTGCTTACAGGCACTTCCAGTCAGTTTACATATGGGGAGAGAAAGAAACATACACCATTGCGCAGTATTTCCTAGAAAGAAATGTGTGTGTGTGCTGTGACCAGTGAGTGGTAATCTACTCACATACACCCGGTAATGGTACAGCGATAGCCGAATGCTTGTCAGGCTTTTTTGCTACAGGGCTGGATGCCCTGCTCGTCCACACTCTGCGTGCACTCTGCGTGCTGCGGTGTCGTCACTAGGCTCCTCCTCCCTTCCTTTTTTTTCCTTTTTTTTTCCTTTTTTTTTTCCTTTTTTTATTTTTTTTATTTTTTTTCCTTTTTGTCTTTTTACTTGTGCACCATTCTTATTGTGAGCAGCAACTTCCTGCATTCAATCTTCCTTTTTTGGCATGTAATGTTAAAGATTGATTTAGCCTGGTAGGATACCGGGTAAATGCATAGAAATATTCTTCACTAATTTGAGTATCGGCGGCTGTAATAAAGACAGCGGTTATTTATGTATTAATTTACCTTATTTTTATATACTCAAATAATTGTTCATTTATTGGCACCAGCTCTACATTGAGAAATAGGTAATTGATACCTCTGAATAGCAATCATTTAAGTGCCTCATTAAATAAATTTAGGATAATCACCACAAAGATGCATCAGGTTCTATAGGAGAAACTTGACACATTTATATCCATTATTTTAACCCTCTATCCAAACAACGTTTTGAGGTCTAAAAGCGTATTTTAAATCACCGCACTACACAGGTTTTAATCACGGTGTATACACTATACAATCCAAGTGTTGTACAGGTTTTTTGAATTGTGTTTTAAGGTTGATACAAGCGCACTCATCACACATTTATTTGTGTACTTTTAATACGCCGAGTAAATAGATACCGAACATGTCACGCTTTAAAATTGCGCACAACCGTGGAATGGCGCCAAACTTCGGTACTTAATAATCTCCATAGGCAACGCTTTAATATTTTTTACTGGTTACCAGTTTAGAGTTACAGAGGAGGTCTAGTGCTAGAATTGTTGCACACGCTCTAACGCACGCGGCGATACCTCACATGTGTGGTTTGAGCGGCGTTTACATATGCGGGCGGGACTTGCGTGTGCGTTAGCTTCTGATAGCGAGCTACAGGGGACAGGGGCGTTTTAATTTTTTTTTTTTATTTATTTTTTTTTATTTTACTTAATTTTTTTTATTTTTACACTTTTTTAAAAAAAAAAAAATTTTTGGATCACTTTTATTCCTATTACAAGGAATGTAAACATCCCTTGTAATAGGAATGTATGTGACAGGTCCTCTTTATGGAGAGATGTGGGGTCAATAAGACCCCACATCTCTCCTCCAGGCTGGAAAGCATGAGATCGGTAAAAAAATTTTTTACCAATCTCATGCTGACAGCCGCGATCGCGGCTTTGTTTACTTCCGGGTACCTTACGGGTACGTTATGACGTCACGCCCGGGCCTCCGACGGTCATAGAGATGACTGGTGACCATCTGGTCACCGGAAATCTCTATGCTCGTCATCCGGCGGCGAGCGATTCTTTCTCCGGGCCCCCGATGGCACGGGAGAGCCCGGAGAAGCACCGGATGGCGGCGGGAGTGGGGGACGTCCCCTCCCACTGCCTAAAAGAACGATCAGGCGGCGGAACTGCCGCTATGATCGTTTTTATGGTGCACAGAATCGCCGGCCGGAAAGAATGATATCTGAATGATGCCAATAGCTGCACGCATCATTCAGATATCACCACTCAAAGTCAAGCACGTCATATGACGTCCTTGGTCGGCAAGTGGTTAATGCATTCTATGCATTAGTATTAAAAACCTTCTGTGTGCAGCAGCCACCCTAATACTTACCTGAGTCCCATCTCGATCCAGTGATGTTGAGCGAGAGCCTCGGCTGTCCGAGACTCTCCCTCCTTATTGGCTGAGACAGCAGCGGGCACCATCAAAGTCAATGAGCCAATGAGGAAAGAGAGGGATGGGTGGGCCCAAGCCATGGCTCCATGTCTGAATGGACACTCAGACCAGTGGCTCGGCTCAGGTGCCCCCATAGCAAGCTGCTTGAGCAGGAGGGAGGGGCCAGCGGGGGACCCGAGAAGAGGAGGATCTGAGCTGCTCTGTGCAAAACCACTACACAGCGCAGATAAGTATAACATGTTTGTTATTTTTAGACAAGACTTGAATATCACTTTAAAGGTCCAATTCACTTCTACTCTATTCACATTGTGTCTAATTAAACCCTGATGAAGTGGGTGTTTTTGGACCTCCGAAATGCGTTGGTTACTTTTGGATTGTCCTCCTTAATTTTATTTTTTGTTGATAAAGTTGTATCTGGACCTCTTGGTAGTGGTGTGGCACTTCTATTTCCATTTTTGTTAGATTGTGTTTTTGCTTGACCTTGTGGATAAATGCCTGGCCTAGGTAGCCACAAACTTTCAAAGCACTTCTGAAATGTTGTTGCTCCTTCTCTTTGTACTCTGTTGTTACCAACTTAGCTGGGTGTTGTAGAGTTATAATAATTCAGGGTTTGTGTTTCAAAAAGCAGACACTGATCTGTTCGGGAAGGGTTCCTGTAGAATTGAATGGCAAGTCACATCCATCCTTGATACACGTAGAGAAAAAAGTAATTTATCATTCTTTGTGTCTTCCCGTGTAAACATTATGTTTTTATCCATTGAATTTGTGTGTTTACTAAAAGTATTTACTTCAGAAGTTATTATCTTGATCCAAGTATCATCCACATGCACTGAATGAGCTTAAAGCTCTTCTTTCCTCCTCCTTGATTTGCAGGTTCACAGCAATGGTTATCTGAAAAGTGGAAGATATTTGTGCAGCCAAGTCCCTATCTAAAGAAGGTATCCTTGTACTTAAAATAGCTGGTATTGAGGCAAAGATCCAGCAAGGCGCATACTTGGTCTTGCTGGAGTTTTGTTTTGCTGTCAAGATTCTTTTCTCATTTCAGATGTTTCCTTGCAATCTCAATAGTTGGTGTACAAATGAAAAGGGATGCATTAAAAAATCTTGATAGCGTTCTGTATCACAAAGGGTGATAGAATAGTAGCCATAGACTTAGTGATGTTATATGTGAAAGAGTTGATGCTGCTGAGAATTGGTCTTAGAGGGTGTTTTTAACATCTCTGCCCCAGCAATTTAAATTTCACACCTTCCACCATGTAAATTGAAAGATTAACACCTGGAACTGGATTTCTACACTTAGGCTACTTTCACACTGGAGCGGTGGGGGGGCGCTGGCGGTAAAGCGGGCTTTCACACTGAAGACACAGCAACAGCTGTTTCGGGTCGGTTTGCAGGCGCTATTTTTAGCGCAATAGCGCCTGCAAACCGCCCCAGTGTGAAAAGGGCCTAAGGGACTGGATTATGTATTTAGAACATGGTGTTTCCACATACTTTCACATCTCCCAAACTGCTACTAGACCAGTGGTCATCAACCCTGTCCTCAGCGCCCACTAACAGGCCAGACAATCCAGATCTGCCTTGACATATTCCATGATATACGGGTTATTGAGACTCATGTAGCTATAAAAGCTGGGGTATGTTCCTCACATTTATTAGAGCTGAAGAAATGGCTTGGATAAGCTGTGAAATGTCTTTAGCATTACAGAATAAATCCTGCTGAATGTGACCAACTACTGCTGACTTTACCATGACTTGGTTTTTCTATTGATGTACACAGTGTAGGGAGAAAGGGTGCAAGCGTGGCCCCCTGGGATGCTAAAAGAGAAAGGAGCCACCCTGAAGTAGCAACCCTGGGGCAGGGGTCATGGCATCAGCTTAAACTGGAACATAGGCAAGGATTAGAAGATAAAGAAGATGTACTGGTACGTCGCTGGATGGGAAGCAGTTAAAGGGGATTGGTTTGGGGAGCAATAAAAATTCAGCTCTGCTGAACATTTACTGCTCCCCCAAATGAAGTGTAAAGTTGCACCTCACCGTTTCTTATGATCATCAGCATTACAATTATCACACAGGTAACATAATAAGCAGGTACTCTATCAGGGCTCTCTGTCACATTGCTTTTGGGTGCTGACTTTGTTAACTTATGGCTGTACTGTATGTAACAGACTGTAACAAAGCACAGCCATAACAAAGTCAGCACCCAAAAGCAATGTGACAGAGAGCCATGATAGAGTACCTGCTTATTGTATTACCTGTGTGATAATTGTAATGCTGATAACCTGCTGTGCTGTGAGATACATGATAGGACACAGTGAGTATTCTAGCCTCTATTCCCCACTCACTGTGTCCAGTGCAGCCACGCTGTCCTCCTGCTCTCCCCTGCCATCCGCTCAACTTCCCCATAGTCGTGAGGACTGCAGAGACGAACGGAGAATCACTGTATCACTCCGCCAGCCGTGACTAATAGAATAATGAGTGGCATGATGTACATGTGCCCGAAAATAAAGAAATAGTCCCACCGCTGTGCTTGCACTCCCCTCCTGGAAAATGATATAACCCCCCCCCCCCTGTAAGCAAGTAGGAGTGGGAAAAGAGTTTAGAAAACTTTTTTTTTTTTTTAAATGCAGTAATGAACTGTAAGATGCCCGGGCCCCACTGTGTAGCTGGTGGGGGCGGGCCCGGTACAACAGGGCTGGTTGTACTGCCCTATCAGCGGCCCTGAGTAACAATATGCAAAGCACAGTGACCTAAACACTACAGCAAGATATCTGATTTCACCTCTCATCACTATAAGGGCTGGTATCAAAGGGCCTTGGGCTTGTGTTGATGGCATCAATTTCATAACAATTTGAAAAGCTTCTGAGATCATTCAGAAATTAGGTGAGTTTGGCCTGCAGCTGAACTGCTTGAAGTAGATTTTCCCCTTCCATAGACTTATATGGGGATGCAAAACCAGTTTAATGTCTAGTATACACAGGCCAAATGTCGGGAGACATCGGTCGGTTCAATAAAAAACAACATTCTGCCCGTGTGTATGTCAGCCAGTCCGAAAGAAGCCAGCTGTTTGGCTGGCTTCTGTCGGATGAGCATGCTGAAAAACCAGCAGCCGACTGCCTCCCGATCAGCGGTCTCGGCCAATGGCAGAGAGCACTGATTGGAGTGTTCTGGCAGGGGGCGTCCCCCTGTCAGAACACAACAGCTCAGTGGGGGAGATCACTGCACTAATGTCAGATCGTTAGTACAGTGGCTCAGACCGGAGCTGTCAGGTTTTTTTTTGTTCAACCTGCTGGGTTGAATGCAAAGAAACTATTATGCTGCGCACACATGATCGGATTTATGTGAGCTTGTTGGCTGAAAGTCCGACCGTATGTATGCTCCATCAAACAAATGTTGGCTAGCAGGTTCTCAAATTTTCCGCCATCAAAACTTTGTTGTCGGACTTTCCGATCATGTGTACACAAGTCTGTCGCACAAAAGTTCACGCATGCTCGAAATCAAGTACAAGCAGGAAGTGCTCGGTCTTGTAAAACTAGCGTTCATAATAGAGATATCACATGACTATTGAACTTCCTTTTTATCGTCTCACTGTACTTCTTGTACACCACTACGTTCGTAATTGTTGGCCAACATTTGTGTGACCGTGTGTATGCAAGACAAGTTGGAGCCAACAACCTTCGAACAAAATTTCACGGTTTTGTTGTCGTAAAGTCTGATCGTGTGTACGGGGCATTAGTGTGTACTCGGCATGAACAAAAGCCTGGTGACACAGACCCTTTTATAACAATGAGAAATTTTTGATTCCTTAGGCCTGCCTGCTTCCCTTACTTGAGATGCCGGCCACCGGAACCCGAAGCTTGTTGAAGAAGCGATGCAGGTGAGGACATCGTTGTATCCCTGGACAGGTAAGTGTTCTTATATTACAAATCAGCAGCTACAGTATTTGTTGGGGGGAGTCTGGAGCTCCTCTTTACCTTTTCATACTTCTCTTATCTTATTACAAGAGCCCCCTTTCTAAACAATGTTTCTTTGATCATTGATAATTGCAAATACAATTTCTAGCTTATATGTAAAAAAAATTGCTAGATGTAGTCCATAAGCCTCAATGGTTAATACAGCGCTTAATGCAATCAGTAATCTTATGTTAATATAATAGGATCTTAAAGCAGTAAAATGTATTGATACATACGGTCCAGAGTGTACAAGGATAGAACCAATTTTCTCCATACCGGCCTCTTTTAGGCTGGTACAGGGTCCACTGAGTTCATGGCAGCGGCCTTGGAAGTTTTCTTGCTCAAAGAGGACAATCTGAAAGGCAAATGTTTTTCAATGTTCTTAGAATATGTACAAATTTAAAAGAAATGTTAATACTGTTTTCATATTTAAAGTCTAAGCTTAGTTATACAATATACCTCCCTCATCGGTGCTTGCACTATAAATCCTAAATCCCATTTAAAAAATTTTTCCTATAAAACTAGAACTGATGAGTATTTACAAGCTGGATCCAGGTTTCCCTTCAATGTGTGCTCTGGTGCCCAACACAGTTGCAAGGTTCAGATTACAAACAATGAGGACAGAAAGCTGAATTTTGTCTATATCTGGGCAGGCCAGGCATTGTGTCTGCATGGCAGGTACAGTGCCTTGCAAAAGTATTCACCCCCCCCCCCCCCGGCTTTTTGCCTATTTTGATACATTACAGCAGCCTTTAGTTCAATCTTTTTTTCTTTATCTGAATTATATGTGATAGATCAGAACACAATAGTCTAAGTTGGTGTAGTAAAATTAGAAAAATATATACATAAAACTTTTTCAGAAATAAAAAACTGATAATTGGCATGTGTGTATGTATTCACTCCCTTTGTTATGAAGCCCATAAAAAGCTCTGGTGCAACCAATTACCTTCAGAAGTCACATAATTAGTGAAATGATGTCCACCTGTATGCAATCTAAGTGTCACATGATCTGTCATTACATATACACACCTTTTTGAAAGGCCCCAGAGGCTGCAACACCTAAGCAAGAGGCACCACTAACCAAACGCTGCCATGAAGACCAAGGAACTCTCCAAACAAGTAGGGGATAATTTTGTTGAGAAGTACAAGTCAGGGTTAGGTTATAAAAAAATATCCAAATCTTTGATGATCCCTAGGAGCAAAATGTATGGAGTAAGGTGCTCTTGTCTGATGAGACTAAAATTGAACTTTTTGGCCATCAAAGAAAACGCTATGTCAGGGGCAAACCCAACACATCACATCACCCAAAGAAAACCATCCCCACAGTGAAACATGATAGTGGCAGCATCATGCTGTGGGGATGTCTTTCAGCAGTCAGGACTAGGAAACTGGTCAAAGTTGAGGGAAAGATGGATGGTGCTAAATACAGGGATATTCTTGAGCAAAACCTATACCACTCTGTGTGATTTGAGGCTAGGACAGAGGTTCACCTTCCAGCAGGACAATGACCCCAAACACACTGCTAAAGTAACACTTGAGTGGTTTAAGGGGAAACATGTAAATGTATTGGAATGGCCTAGTCAAAGCCCAGACCTCAATCCAATAGAAAACCTGTGGTCAGACTTAAAGATTGCTGTTTAAACCATCCAACTTGAAAGAGCTGGATCAGTTTTGCAAGGAGGAATGGGCAAAAATCCCAGTGGTAAGATGTGGCAAGTTTATAGAGTCTTATCCAAAGTGACTTGGAGCTGTGATAGCCGGAAAAGGTGGCTCTACATTGTATTGACTTTAGGGGGGTGAATAGTTATGCAAATTGACTTTTTCTGTTATTTTGTCCAATTTGTTGCTTGCTTCACAATAAAAAAAAAAAAACATCTTCAAAGTTGTAGGCATGTTCTGTAAATTAAATGATGCAAATCCTTAAACAATTAATTAATTAATTAATTAATTCCAGGTTGTGAGGCAACAAAACACGAAAAATGCCAAGGGGTGAATACTTTTGCAAGGCACTGTATATATTTAAAGCTCTCACCAATAAAGAGGGCCTGGGGCATGTATTACATAACAAAACCAAAGCTGGCCATATGTGGATCAAAAATTTGAATCCATGTATGGTCCCTTTGGTTAAACAGAAGTTGATCTACCAATCAACTTCTGTTCAACTGCCCTTTCGGATTTTCCCCATTCGATCAGGGCTGCAAGCTATAGCCTGCAAAGCTAATCAGTGTATTTTGATAGAGGGAAAGTTCCCCTGCTGTCAGAATACAATGACACAGCAGGGAGAATTCCCTGATGCAGCTCGAATATGTGGATGAGGGAATCAGTCAGTTTTTTCATTTAACCCGCTGAGTGAATAAAAAAAACTGATCCATCTATGGGCTTTAGCTCAATTTGGCCTGCAATCTTGAATAAAGTAAAAAAATAATACATTTTCTATGTAATCCTCAATGTACAAGAGCGTTTTTAAAGTGTATATAACAGTATTTGCAACCAATAAAGGCTTTAAATGCATAATTTTGATTACAAGATGATTACAAGCAGAGCAGGCATGGGTTAACCTAATTACATGGGCTCAACTGTAGGACAGGACAACATCTACCATAAGGCACCGTAAGCTAAAAAAGAGTTTGGGTGGCAAAGAGGTGGCTTCTGCGTGTATAGTCTTTAACCATGTATTTGTTTTACATCATCAGCAGAAAAACTCATCATAAAAAAGTGTAAGTTCATAATATTCAAACCGAATAAGAACCAGTAAACAAGAAAATGGACTATGAGAAAAGAGGCAATTTTAGCAGAAGGGATTTCCTTTGGAAAAAATTTTGAGGATTGTGGGAAGTGCAGTTTGCTGAAGAGACTGAACTATCACCACTGGTTTGCTGGAAACTACACGTTGTCCAATTCCCATGACAAGGGAAATTAAAGGGGAGGAACTGGAGTCGTTTTTTTGGGCTAAGAGAGGAAGAGAAGGCTTGCTTTTTCTGCTGGAAGACCAGAACTGAAATAGACTGTAACCCACTGAGTGCCATGAGGATGGTGAGTGGGTGACCCCTACCTGAGAGGAGTGGAGGCAGAGTGGACACTATTCTGGAGCCTTGGAGTGCAACCTGGACTGTGGGGAGCCTGCTGTGCAGTTAAAGAGCCAGATGCTGAGGACACCATCAGTGAGAAAGAGAGAAAAACCTTTTTGCCTGGTGCTTGGACAGAAAGCCTCTTTTTACACAGGACTGGCCGCTGCCCATGTATACACTACAGTTTACTAGAGGAAGGAAAGGTTTGTTACTTTATAATTGCATGCATGAACTTTTAAAGGGGCACTACTATTAGTGCTCCAACACAATTATTTGGGCCCCAACAAGCTGGCTAGCAGAAAATTTAGATCATGTGTACTGCTCATTCCCAACTGTTACTGTGTGTTTCCACACTTTGCATTTTGAAAATTGATAAAAAATATATAATAAATATATATATTTTTGGAAGCATTCTTACTTTATAGCATTTCTTCATACCTGCCTAAAACCTTTGCACAGTATTGTTTGTTCTGAGAGACCAGCCTTCTTCTTGGTTCTCTCCAGCAAGGGGCCTCCCCTGGGTTTCCTTCTTGGCACAGCTTCCTCCACACACTAGGCAGGACAGCTTCAGGAGCACTTTAGCACAGGTTAGGCCCCAAACAGGCTATCTACAGAGCTCCATCCAGCAGCAACTCCCCAGGCTTCTGCCCAGGGGAAGAAAGCAAACACATGGTCTGTCCCAGCATGCACCAGTGGCCTAAACTTCCTGCTGGACTGGCTGAAGGAAATATGAATATTCATAATTCAATCTTGTTTATACAATCTCTGCTCCCCATTCACACCTGAGACCTTGTAACAATAATGAGTCACTTGACACCGGGGAGGGAAAATGGCTAATTGGGCCCAATTTGAACATTTTCCCTTAGGGGTTGCCAGCGGTTCAGACATTAATGGCTGTGTGTTGAGTTATTTTGAGGGGACAGCAAATTTACACTGTTATACAAGCTGTACACTCACTACTTTTCATTGTACTTTTCATTGTAGCAAAGCATCATTTCTTCAGTGTTGTTACATAAAAAGATATAATAAAATATTTACAAAAATGTGAGGGGTGTACTCACTTTTGTGAGACACTGCATATACACACAACGCACAGGTATCTACAATTATATCCTTAGCCCAGCCAGGTGTGTCAGAGACTACAGAGCTGTTGTCATGGGCACAAGAACAGCGGACCCAACACATGAAATGGCTCCTTTGAGGATAAGTGCTACATGTATATAGGATCCAGTGCTGAAAATCTGACCCTGCAATGCGGTTAATTATTATGGAATCTCCTGTATATCAAGTGCAGCACCAACAAATAAATAAGTAATAATTAAATAACAGTAATAGTGTATTTAAACAACAAATAAATTCCATAAAGTCCAGAAAATGTGTGTGTGAAAATAAAGAATGGAAAAAATAAGGAAAGTCTGGTGTTGTCACTCCGGTGAATGCAGGTCGAGTGTAAAAACATGTCCAAATAGATATCCACCACCTTCAAATAGAATGCAAACTCACCAGAAATAATGACTGCCATGACAGTAACATGTACGCCTTATGACATATATGGAAATCCCTCTGGAAGCGTGGCAGCATTGCTTCTCCACTTATGCCTTGAGCCGGACTAATACCCCTTAATAAAGTCCTATTGGACAAAATGCACCGTGTGGGATATTTGGTACCGATGTCTCGCCGCAGAGTGATTCCAGGTCGCCAGTGGGTATTCATGTGAGTTTTTAAACTCGTTTTATACAGTTTTATCTGGATTATATTGGAAATAAACATACTACACTATGAAAAATCCATCTGGGCTCCTGGTGAGCTTTATTTATCCTTAGTGGGAGTAAGCCTCAAAGCATAAGTAGAGATGCAACGCTGCCATGCTTCCAGAGGGATTTCCATATATGTCATAAGGCGCACATGCTGCTGCCACGGCAGCTATTATTTCTGGTGAGTTTTCATTCTATATGAAGGTGGAGGATATCTACTTGAACACATTTTTACACTCGATCTGCATTCCCCGGAGTGACTACACCAGACTTTCCTAATTTTTTTCCATTCTCCATGTTCACACACAGATTTTCTGGACTTTATAAAATGTATTTGTTGTTTAAATATACTATTACAGTGATTTAATTATTACTTATTTATTTGCTGGTGCTGCACTTGATATACAAGTTTGATTAGGTTTGCTATACTGCCTTTAGTGCCAGCTGCCTCACACTTTTAATTGTTTAAGCACAGCGCAGATTTTATCACTTATTTTATATTATGGAATCCCTACTCCTCAATTCATCATAACCCCACCACTGAGAGCTGTGTACTTTGTAGATAATATTGGCACAGGTGCAATAGTACATAAACATTTTACGGTCTCAAGATTATTTAATATCACACAGCCACATAAAGAAGGTTTGCTGTGCTCATGGGTCCCAAGGCAGTCACTTGAGCTACAGTGGTTATAATTTTGTCCTTATAAACTAATTAGAGTTATGAATGTCATTCATTAAACAAGTAGGTTGGAAAACCAACCCACAGACAAACACATGCGATAACGCCAAGCCTTGTATTTATCTACAAAAATTAATGAATGTCTCCTAGAAGAAAGGTACCTGCAAACCTATCAAGATAAATGACAGAAGACATTCATGGCTCTTTAATGTTATCAGATTGAATCTTTACGGTTGCCAGGCTTGCTGTTTCAAACATAAATATAAATGCATTAATGGGATTAATGTGCATTATTTCCACATTTTGTGTTTGCCAATCTATTCCAGGAGAACACATAAGGTCACACTGTATGCATATGGATTCAAATAGTTGTTAGTAACCCTCATGAAGCCAAAATGTTTTATTATTGTTATCTTGTGAATTCCTTCATTTATATTATCTAACTGAATTGACCCCACGGTCATGAGCTTTCTTATTTGTTGTAACACTGCTACTGAAATGTCTTCAGTGTGAAAATGTTAGCAAATTTGGCACCTTACTTTTCTGTTAGCAGTATTGTTCTAAGGTCAAATAAACTGTTATCTTCTATTTTTTCATTGCATGTCCATCCTCCTATTTCCTGTGTTAACTGCAAGACTCAACACTTTTTTAATTATAATTTCCTTGACTTTTATCATCATACAGCATGAAATTTAGTGAATTTATGAATGTGAAGCTCGTGCATAGCTGAGAAACCATATGCAGTGCTGCCTACATGCAATAATTAGGAGTGTTAACAGAAACAAAAGCACAAATCTAGCTAACAGTTTTTATACATAACATGAAAATTCTACATTGATCATGTTTTAATATTTAGGTATTCAAATAACAGAAAATTATAGATACAAAAACTGCATTTAGTAGGGGTATATAAATATATATAGGAGTATTTAAAATAATGTACTCAAGACAATACATATATATATATTTAGGCCTAGTCACAAACAAAAATACATATATATATATTTAGGCCTAGTCACAAACAAAAGTACTTTGGACCTTACAGTAGTGGCGTTCAACTAACTAGATATAGGGGGCAGCATATAACTTTCAGCATTTATAATGTGTGCCAAAGGGTTGCACATGATATTTGTTTGTCAAAGACCATGGTATATTACATAAAATGGTGAGAGACTAGACTAGGGACGTTCTGTAGCAGATACTCAAAGATTGCAGGCATGCTTCAGGAATGTTCAGAGGCTGGGGATATTCTACAACAAATAACCAAGGACTGGGGATATGGTACATCAGACTTGTAGAGAATAGGGATGAGCCAATGGTTCAATCTATACCTAGGATTAGACCGAACTTTGACTGTTCGGGCATTTGGATGAACACACAAACTTTTGCCCTTGTTTGTCATATATAGAAGTGGTATTTCCACTGCGTCTAAATATTGGACAGCTTCCCGCTGTCACTGGTTACTAAGCAAGCAGCAGGTGCTTGCACCCGATGCATCCCAAGTATGGCCACTGAACCTTTCCCTTATATAACTGATTTCATTATACTATCTTGGCATTTTTTACCTTTTATTATAGATACATATAATTTGCATTGGCTGCTGATGAGTGAAATAATCACAAAACGTGCAGAGTCTTCCTACAATGCTACGTCACAGCAAATATTTGCATCATATCAGTATTTTATCTTATATCATAATGACTCATTCCTTTTTATATTATCATGTCTTATGTGGTTACGCTTATTGCTTTTTGGTTAAGCATACTTAATGTCCCTTATATGTTTTATCATGTTGGAATACTTATGTGTATATATCCATAAATTATGTAGACGCTATTTACTGAGACTAATTATCTTCCACTGTTATTAAGATGTATGTATACTCCTTTGCAATATTAAATATCCATTGGTTCGTTCATTTAGTTGCGTTCATATAAAGTCCTAATTATTTACCCCCTTTTTTTTCATAATGCTTGAACTGAACACAGGGCAGTTGGGCTCATCCCTAGTAGTGAACAGAGATTACTACCCCTATAAAATATATCCAGAACTCAACAACTCAGATTAAGTACATTTTCTGCAAGTACAAAAAAGAAAAGTTGATCCAGAAATCTGGTGTTCTTGTAAATCCCCATGTACTGAAATTAACTGAAGCTTTCCAAGATCCTCTGTGAATTAAAACAACCCTTCTTCCTATGTAATGGAGCAGAAGAAAGGGAAGGTGTCCTGTAGTCCTTTCCTAGAGTAATAATACTGCGCCTCCATGTATATAGTATGTTAAGTGAGTGTTGTCACCCTAGGACAGGAAATGTGTTACTGGCATCATCAGGGCAGTTGTAAAATGCAAGGCACTGTGCTGGGCAGCCTTGCCCAATGCAGCCGATAGCATAGACAAAGCTTTGCCTTGTGTAGTATGTATTCAGATCACACCATTGTGTTGCTGTGGTGTGAGCTGAAAAAAAAGTAACACATGCACTCCTTTTTTTCACTGCAGCATGCTGCAACACAGTATACCGCAATGCAACACACTGCAGTGCATAAAGGTTAATGAAATGTCATATTGGCATTTCAATAAAGTCATTTAAAAAAGGTAAATGGTGCGATGCGCTGTAATCAGTGCATCGGCACTGTTTAATTTACTTAAAAGTTATTTAAAAAAGGTACAGTATATACTCGAGTATAAGCCGAGATTTTCAGCCCTTTTTTTAGGGCTGAAAGTCCCCTTCTCGGCTTATACTCGAGTCAGTGCGGTCTGCCTACATGAACAGCGTGTCATGTAGACAGACGGCACTGTTCAAAAGCCGCGCCGCCTCCTCCCGCCCGTCCGTGATCCCAGCAGTACAGTGTTCCGCCTATCACGGATGTTCTGTCATTCTCATCTCATGGACGAGGATGAGAGAATATCCGTGATAGGCGGAACACTGCACATGACTGCTGGGAAAACCGAGTGTTCCTCCTATCACGGACGAGGAGGAGGAGGAGGCGCGGCTTTCAAACCTGCAATGGCGCCTGGCGCCTCAGCGTGTACGCTGATCGGCAGGACAACCGGACAGCGGCCCCCGAGGGACACCGCACACCGGACAGCGGCCCCCGAGGGACACCGCACACCGGACAGCGGCCCCCGAAGGACACCGGACAGCGGCCCCCGAGGGACACACGGGACAGCGGGACAGCGCCCCCCGAGGGACACGGGACATCGGGACAGCGCCCCCCGAGGGACAGGGAGGCTGCACTGGGGACACGGGGGGTTGTATAGGACACAGGGGACATGTAGATGGGCATTTGCTGACACTCTTTTCCACTTACAGTAGCTGCTCCATTTCCCCCCCTCGGCTAATACACGGGTCATTAACTTTTCCCAGTTTTTTTGTGGTAAATCAGGGGCCTCGGCTTATATTCGGGACGGCCTATACTCGAGTATATACGGTAAACGATGCAATGCGCTGTAATCAGTGCATCGGCACTGTTTAATTCACAGCACACAACAATGCTTTACAATGTGGCTGCTGGTGTGAATGGGTCCTGAAAAAATCCAGAGTAAAGGAAACAAATGTTTGTACAAATAAATGTGAGAGAAGACATCACTAAGGGATCTAGGGAGGAGGTGGAATCCTTATGGGTAGAGCTCCAAAGGGATGAAGCTAAAGGGAAAATATTACTGGGAGTATGCTATAAGCCCCCTAACCTGAGGGAGGAGGGGGAGACGAATCTCCTATCACAAGTTAAATTAGCAGCAAGGATGGGAAGTGTTATCATAATGGGGGATTTTAATTATCCAGACATAGACTGGGCGGAGGGAACCACGCATTCGTCTAAGGCTCACCAGTTCCTAAATGTCTTGCAGGACAATTTCATGGTTCAGATGGTAGACGCACCAACTAGAAATAAAGCGTTACGCGATCTACTGATTAACAACAATACAGACCTAATCACGGATGTGGAAATACGGGGCAATTTAGGAAACAGCGATCACAGGTCAATTGGCTTCAGTATAAATCACACAAATAGGAAACATAAGGGGAATACAAAGACACCGAATTTCAAAAGAGCCAACTTCCCTAAACTATGAACCTTGTTAGAAGGCATGAATTGGGATAAAATCTTAGGAACAAAGAACACGGAGGAGAGATGGGTTTGCTTTAAGAGCATATTAAATAAGGGCATTAGCCAATGCATCCCATTGGGTAATACATTTAAAAGAGCAAACAAAAGTTCTGGAAGGCTTAACTCCAATGTAAAAATGCATATAAAAGCAAAGGAGAAGGCCTTCAAAAAAGGTTGAGGGATCATCATCAGCATTCAGACTTTATAAAGAATGCAACAAGAAATGTAAGGGGGCAATTAGGGCGGCTAAGATAGAGCATGAAAAACACATAGCGGAGGAGAGCAAAAAAAATCCCAAGAAATTAATTTATTAATTTAAGTATGTAAACAGTAAAAAAGGGAGGACAGACTATATTGGCCCCATAAAGAATGAGGAAGGACATCTGGTTACAAAGGATGGGGAGATGGCGAAGGTATTGAATTTATTCTTCTCCTCAGTCTTCACGAGGCAATCGGGGGGCTTCAGTAACCAAAACTGCAGTGTTTATCCTTATGACACATCACAGGAAGCACCACCATAGTTAACAGAGGACAGAATTTAAATTAGACTTGGGAAACTTAACATTAATAAATCACCGGGACCAGATGGCTTGCACCCAAGGGTACTTAGGGAACTCAGTAAGTAATTACCAGACCATTGTTCCTAATTTTTACTGACAGTCTACTGGTTGGAATGGTACCAGGTGATTGGAGAAAAGCCAATGTAGCACCAATATTTAAAAAGGGCGCAAAATAGATCCCTGGGAATTACAGACCAGTTAGCCTAACATCAATAGCATGCAAGCTCTTGGAGGGGATGATAAGGGACTATATACAAGAGTTTAATAACGAGAACGGTATCATTAGCAGTAATCATTCTTGCCAAACCAATCCATTAACCTTCTATGAGGAGGCGAGTTGCCATCTAGATAAAGGAAGGCCCGTAGACATGGTGTATCTGGATTTTGCAAAATCATTTGACACAGTTTCCCATAAACGTTTACTGTACAAAATAAGGTCTGTTGGCATGGACCATAGGGTGAGTACATGGATTGAAAACTGGCTACAAGGGCGAGCTCAGAGGGTGGTGATAAATAGGGAGTACTCAGAATGGTCAGGGGTGGGTAGTGGGGTCCCCCAGGGTTCTGTGCTGGGACCAATCCTATTTATTTTGTTCATAAATGACCTGGAGGATGGGGTAAACAGTTCAATCTCTGTATTTGCGGATGATACTAAGCTAAGCAGGGCAATAACTTCTTCGCAGGATGTGGAAACCTTGCAAAAAGATCTGAACAAATTAATGAGGTGGGAAACTACATGGCAAATGAGTTTTAATGTAGAAAAATGTAAAATAATGCATTTGGGTGGCAAAAATATGAATGCAAACTATACACTGGGGGAAGCACCTCTGGGGGAATCTAGGATGGAAAAGGACCTGGGGGTTCTAGTAGATGATAGGCCAAGCTGCTGCTAACAAAGCAAACAGAATATTGGCATGCTTCAAAAAGGGGAACAACTCCAGAGATAAAACGATAATTCCCCCGCTTTACAAGACTCTGGTCCGGCCGCACCTAGAGAATGCTGTCCAGTTCTGGGCACCAGTCCTCAGGAAGGATGTACTGTAAATGGAGCGAGAACAAAGAAGGGCAACAAAGCTAATAAAGGGTCTGGAGGATATTAGTTATGAGGAAAGGTTGCGAGCACTGAACTTATTCTCTCTGGAGAAGAGACGCTTGAGAAGGGATATGATTTCAATTTATAAATACCGTACTGGTGACCCCACGATAGGGATAAAACTTTTTCGCAGGAGGGAGTTTAACAAGACACGTGGCTACTCATTAAAATTAGAAGAAAATAAACTACGTAGCGTGTTCTTTACTGTAAGAGCAGCAAGGATGTGGAATTCCCTTCCTCAGGCGGTGGTCTCAGTCTCAGTGGGGGGCATCGATAGTTTCAAAAAACTATTAGATAAGCACCTGAACAACCGCAACATACAGGGATATACAATGTAATACTGACATATAATCACACACATAGGTTGGACTTGATGGGCTTGTGTCTTTTTTAAACCTCACCTACTATGTAACTACGTAAATGCAGACCCCCACATCTAAAAACGGATAAGTTGCGATATATTACATTTTTGTGTTTGAGTTTAAATGCGCTTTATAATGGCTGTTTTTTTCACATTTGGTGTTTCCTGCAGTAAGATTAGGGAGCAAAGTATATACACTACTGTGCAAAAGTTTTAGGAAGGTATGAAGAAATGCTGTAAAGTAAGAATGCTTTCAAAAATATAGATTGTAATTGTTTATTTTTATCAATTTACCAAATGCAAAGTGAGCAAACAGAATATTTTTTTAAATCAAACCATAATTTGGTGTGACTACCCTTTGGCTTCAAAACAGCATCAATTCTTACATTTGCTCACTTTGTTTACATGTGCAAAGTCAGGGAGTTTGTAGGATTAGAGTCAGGTGGTATGATTAACCAATTAAACCAAACAAGGGCTAATGATCATTAATTTCATATGTAGGTTAAAACTCAGTCATTAACTGAAACAGAAACAGCTGTACATGAGGCTTAAAACTGGGTAAGGAACAGCCAATCTATGCTAGTAAGGTTAAGTTGTGGAAGCATCTAAAAACTAGAGGCCCTATCCAGAAGCGCTGATCGTGTACTATATATAAGGACAGACGCAAGAACTAGAATATTAAATGACCCACAGTAAATAAAGTATATATAATGAATAGGTTAAAAACATTCTGATTTCGGAGATAACATAACAAGAGTCCATAGTCTTGTAATACGTTAAGAGGTCCAAAGACCATATGGAGTGATGATGAGGGGTCCCACACTCAGGGCTGCCTTCGGGGGGGGGGGACAGAAACCATGTTCCCAAACACTGGAAAGACACAAGAGAGAGGCGCCTCTGGGTGCAGATATAGAACAAGTTTTAATAACACTTAATACAGGCAACTCACATTTGAGAAGTCATGAGTAGGCATAGATAAGTCTCAAACATGGGGGCAGTCTGGTCATCAGTTCGTCACTCCATTCCTGCAAGGTGCTCTGCTCGGTACAAACACCGCTGGATGATGAAAAAGCCGCCCGCAGTGGAGCGTTCATAAAACGAGGCTTGGGGCGCAGTTGGTGTGCAGGCAAGGAGGGATGACATCACTGGAAAGCGACGCGTTTCCTGAGCGTACAGGCTGCGAGTGACGTGACTGCCGCGCTCCTTTTTCAACCTTGAAGAAGGAGCTTGGCTGTCACATAACTCACAGCCTGTACGCTCAGGAAATGGGACGATCTCGCAGTGCATTTGGGTAAAAAACTGTGAATTTATGCAAATCACATTCAACCCTTTTATACAATACATATTTCTTTGGTTATTATTCTTAGAGCCTTCCTACTTCTGTTATTCTTCTTTTTTTATTATTAACATTATCGTAAATGTCTATTTTACATACTGTGGTAAAGTACTACTCAAGGAGTTCATAAGACTTTTTCTTGGTACTCCAAAGGACATGGTAAAGTTTAGGGGTCAGTCTCAGCTTCAGTACAAATATCATGTTCATATAAATATTAGATAGAACTTTGGGGCAAAATATTATTTAGCTTAAATAAACAAGCTAATAGGTTTTCCTCATATTACACAAAATAAATATAATCTTCATATTAATGCAATACAGAGATATCCATTTCCATTTGACCCAGTTACAATATTTCAGGTATGTTGCACCCACCTTTGAGCTAGGTTGCTGTTGTTTAGTGGCAGGAGATTGATGGTCAGATGCCATTGTTACACTGATATTTGGTTCCTGGGAAAAGAAAACATGTAATTATTCAACTGAAGTAAGCCTTGTCTAGCCAAATTTTATTTGGATGCCTTAGTATAGACATTTCTGTAAAACACTGGGCCAAATAGGCTGCCTTGCTTAGTCATTTTTCATCTGATTTCTCATTATTGAATCGTTAATGAATGGACAAATTATGTAGTCCCCAAGCAGCCATCATGTTGTTAGAAACATAAATATATATGTACTGTATAAAGGATTTGATATTTACTGTTGCTCTTGTTTCTTCCCAAATGCAGCGTGTGTAGGTGAATAGGGAGTGACACACCAACTGTTTGATGGTGCTATTTAGAGGCCATGTATAGTCTTTTCAATTATTTTTTTCACACAAATGTGTAATGGAGTTTCGCTTGCTGTAAATAATGTCAAAAATGCTGTCTCTATATGTAGTTTATAATTTTATACACTATATTGCCAAAAGTCCACACATATGAACTTTAATGGCATCCCGGTCTTAGTCTGTAGGGTTCAATATTGAATTGGCCCTCCCTTTGCAGCTATAACAGCTTCAACTCTTCTGGGAAGGCTGTCCACAAGGTTTAGGAGTGTGTCTATGGGAATGTTTGACGATTCTTCCAGAAGCACATTTGTGAGGTCAGGCACTGATGTTGGAAAGATGGCCTGGCTCCCAGTCTCCACTCAAATTCATCCCAAAGGTGTTCTATCGGGTTGAGGTCAGGACTCTGTGCAGGCCAGTCAAGTTCCTCCACCCCAAACTCACTCATGTATGTCTTTATAGACCTTGCTTTGTGTACTGGTCCAAATCATCTGGTGGAGGGGGGATTATGGTGTGGGGTTGTTTTTCAGGGGTTGGGCTTGGCCCCCTTAGTTCCAGTGAAGGGAGCTCTTAAGGCATCAGCATACCAAGAGATTTTGGACAATTTCATGTTCCCAACTTTCCTGTTCCAACATGACTGCGCACAAGTGTACAAACAAGGTCCATAAAGACATGGATGAGTGAGTTTGGGGTGGAGGAACTTGACTGGCCTGCTCAGAGTCCTGACTTCAACCCAATAGAACACCTTTGGGATGAAAATGTATGTAGGAATTCATAAGTCCATCAAGTATGTAATAAAATCATCATATAATCACCGTTTCAAAAAAAAAACAAAACAAAAGACAAAAAAATACAAGAAATAGTACTAAAATAAAATTAAAATTGAACCACAAATATGAGAAAATAAAATTTAGTTCATGTGCCTGGAGGTGTGGTTGTCATCATCCCTTTTATTGCATAATCTAAAATATATGGGACTTTACTGGCAACCGAATATATAGAGAAAATACACAAAATTTCATACAATTCCATATATAGTAAATGTTATGGCTCAGTGCCTCCTGTGGCCTGCGCTGCATATAACATGTCACATATGACAGAGAAAACTGCAAACTGTGGTATCCCCCAGCTAAATGCTACTATGCCCCTTCACTATATACATCACATTGAATGGCTTCAGGACTTCCCCAGAGGTATTTTAGGTTAAAACCATTTTTTTGGAATGGTGGAATTATATGACGATTTTATTACATACTTGATGGACTTATGAATTCACATACATATCCATTTGTATACTTGTATGCAAGTGTGGCGCTGGATTATTATTGTTTATGAATTACTATTGATATTACAAAATGTAAAAACAAAAACTTTTTTTAAACTCTATTATTTTTTGATGATAAAAAATACCTTAAATGTTTAAAGTTAGCAGGTTGTTTTGTCCAGATCAAAAGATTGCACTAAAGTGTATGTATAGCCAAAACGTTCTTTACATTTAGATAGATTAGGGAAAGATTAAAAACCCCAGTAAAATATATATTTTTTTGCTGTCTGTGTACTATTGAGAAATTTCCTTTTCTTTTTGTTCCACTCAAAACACACTTACATGAAATCTCCTGACATGAGGAAAATTCCCCTCATTGACACTATTGGAAGATTTAACCTCACCTCTTGATAACAACAGTCACCAGTACAAATAAAGAAGGTGACTCTCTCCCAATGGGGACACAGACAGCAATAAAATTAAAAAAAACTTCACATAGGCCAGACCCATCCCATTCTATCTAGATTAAAAAGAAAAAAAAAAATTGCCATTACATATACACAAATCACAAAACTCACACAAAATTCTGGGTTGTACCTTTTTTAACTTTAACAGGTATCATCCCACATAAGTGTCAGTAATTATGAGATAACTCTGACCATAACTAATTACTGTAGGTACCCTTGGTAAGATCATTGGCCCAGGAGCAGCCAGTGTGTATTACAAAATAACTTATTATATTAATTCTTCATATTAAGACATACTGTGTATATAAAAAGGCTAAACAATAAATTATAATCAAATATTAGGCAAGTTAATACATTTTTACTCTTCAAGGAGACTATTATGTTTATGATGTATTGGATTTCTAGGAAATATATCTGTGCAGGGGTCTGAAATCTTGTGTGACTTTTTTTGTCTGAAGCATTTACTTGTGTATTGCTTTGCTTGGTAAGACAAATCAGAGCCAAAAGTAAAATCCAAGAAGTATGCAGATCTTACCCGTATGCCAGTACCCGCTTGTTCCAGTAACGGGGCCTACTGCTCCGGGTCACATTTATACTGGAAGTAGACAGGCGAACAGTGCCAGGACTATTTACAAAATAGTTCCAGCGTGATGCAAAGCGATAATACTGGATTACAGCTCCGATGAAAACCCGGCTCTGCTGATGCACAGCCTGCATTGTTTTAAGTAGCATAGAGTTGAAGAATTATTTCATTAGCTTTCACATTCGGCTGGTCCGGCATTGTTTGGCCTGTTGGTTAGGAGATTTGAACTTTGCATGCATCAGCCCTCTGAATGCCAAGACCTGGAACATCTCATTTGAACAATCAGAGCAGCCGGGCCAGTTATGCTTCAGGGCTTTTAGAGCCAGTGATTGTGTCCTTTGCAGAAGCTGCGCCTAGTTCAGGTCCAGGAGGCTAGAGTGAAAAATGATTCACTTATCAGACTTTTCTCCGAATGCAGAACATGTATTTGGAAACCTATGATAAAAAAAAAGAGCTCGAACCTTAGCTTGTTCTAGGTCAGTAACTCTGAGTATCTTAGTATTGTAAGTATTGATGCCATTGTATTTGTAAAAAATGGTCACCCAATCAGCATTTTTCAAAAGGAGATCAGCAACAGCAGCCTTTCATTATAGGTTTCCTTTATGACCCCTTGGAGGTTAAAAAGCCTACTTTTCAAATCACATTGATCTCAGAAACTAAAAAAATTTAAAATCCCCTACCAACCATTTCAATTACTGATAATCAATGTAATTTTGGCTGTAAGCATAGTGACAATCATTACTGAGAGCAATGCAACAATAGTTCAATAGTATAGAGTTAATATATCCCCAAAAAAAGTATTAGTGTATAAGTGGTTTCAGCATTATTTTATTATATCGCAGGGCCCTCTGATTCCTCCTGTATTGATTTCTATTGTAACTGTACTGTCTGCCCTCATGTTGTAAAGCACTGCGCAAACTGTTGGCGCTATATAAATCCTGTATAATAATAATAATTATATTGTATTACATCGTGGTCCAGTTTTACATATAAAATAAGTGCTTTCACAAGAATTGAGTTATTATTATAATACAGGATTTGTATAGCACCAACATTTTGCTTAGCGCTTTACAAAATAAAAGAACACAGTACAGTTATAATACAAGTCAATACAGAAGGAGTTAACAATCTAAGTGATTTAAAAAAGCTGACAAAAACATGTGCGTCCGTGTTTTCTGAAACAACCAATCAGAATTTTAATTTTCTTTTTTTAACCCACGCTAGCTAGAATATACATGCTATGGGTAATAATCCAAAGTATTAATGCTATATCCCTTAATGGACAACCAGATACCAGATTTTAACAGTATGATCATTTAGTAGTTAATCTGGTAGAAGTATTTTTTTTATTATTGCACCTTGTACATATTTGTACAAGATTGCACATGAAATTAAATGCAAATTAACCCAAAAGAAAAGTATTTAAAATAATATAATAATGAATAAGTGTTTTTAACATATTGATATTACAGAAAGCAACGTTTTTATACAGCTATGAGATCTTTGCCTTTTAATGTAGTGAAATTACAATTTCTTTTGAGTTGCTATTGCATTTTTTTCATTTAAAGTTATTTTATGCAACTATCACAGTCTTACAATTTCATCACTTTAACTGCTCGAGGACCAGCCACCGCAGTTGTACTGCAGCAGGTTGGCTCTCCTGGGCGAATCGCCATTACTGTACGTTGGCCGCTTTAAGAGCTCTAGGGAGCGTGCTCGCTGTGCGACGATGGAGCCGATGCGCATGGCCGGCGACCACCCACAATCGCTCCATAGAGAGCCAGAATGGGGATCTGTCAATGTTAACAGACAGATCCCCATTCTGACAGGGGAGGAGAGACAGAGCGGCTGTTCCTAGCGATTAGGAACAGCGATCTCTCTCCTCCTCCAGTCAGTCTCATCCCCCCACAGTTAGAAACACCTCCCAGGGAACACATTTAACCCCTTGATTGTCCCCTGGTGTTAACCCCTTCCTTGCCAGTGACATTTACACAGTAATCAGTGCATTTGTACAGCACTGATTGCTATATAAATGTCAATGGTCCCATTAATGTGTCAAAAGTGTCCAATCTGTCCGCCGCAATGTCGCAGTCCCGCTAAAAATCACAGATCGCCGGTACATTACTAGTAAAAATAAAAATTAAAATGCCATAAATCTTCCCCTATTTTGTAGACGCTATAACTTTTGCGCAAACCAATCAATACATGCGTATTTCGATTTTTTTTTACCAAAAAATATGTAGAAGAAAACATATTGGCCTAAACTGATGAAGAAATCATTTTTTTCCCGTTTTATTTATATTTATTTATTATAGCAAAAAGTAAAAAATGTTTTTTTTTTTTTTGTCACTCTAAAAACCGCAGAGGTGATCAAATACTACCAAAAGAAAGCTCTATTTGTGGGGAAAAAAAACATCAACTTTGTTTGGGTACAATGTCACACGACCATGCAATTGTCAGTTAAAGAGACGCAGTGCTGTATTGCAAAAAATGGCCTGGTCAGGAAGGGGCAAATCCTTCCAGTCCTTAAGTGGTTAAAGTAATTGATAAATGTTAGATTCCAAGTAATCCAGCACCTACGATTTTGGTTGAACACCAGAACTCAGTCAGTGGTGACATCAGAACTGAATGATGAATTAAAAGATTTAGTACATGCCCTAGGTGTAAAACGAAGATAGGATCATTCTGGCACATGGTGTGGTCATGCCCTAAGTTTCAACCCTACTGGGAGGCAGTTACTGACACCCTTACTGAGGTGTGCGGAACATTGATCCCGTTTGACCCCCTAACCCTATTGCTCAGCCACCTGGAGGAGGTGCAAGGCGACAGATACACCAAACTCTGTTTTTCCCTGTTCTATGCTAGGAAGGAAATCCTCCTTAAATGGAAATCTGTGGACCGCCCACGAGGGAGTCCTGGTGCCAGGGCTCGAGTCCTGCGGGAACGCGTGGGAACGGCGCCCCTGCACTTTTTTCACAGCAGGAACGCCGTTCCCTTTGCAGGACTAGAGCCGCCCGAGGCTTTAGCAGATAGCCGGCTGTTGGGCTCGGCTTAGGCTGAGGGAGGCTCTGTCAGCATGGAGGGGCGGTGCAGGGAGTTCCACTGACGCTCTGACCTTGCCCCACACCGCCCCATGTACTCTGTATGTGCCTTGGAGCCTCTCCTGGACTATGAAAATTCCCGCCCCTACCGATATAAACCCCGCCCCTAGCACCGTAAGCCCCACCCCTAGCGCGGAACGCTCCGCCTCCGGACCTCTGAGAGCGGGAGGTGAGCCCGGCTGGCCAGGTAGGTCTTTCTGTCTATAGACTCACTGTTACTAAACCCTCCCTGACAATGCTGTTATCCCCCCTGTATAGCTGTGCATTGCTGAAAGTTTACATCTTAAAACTGGCTACTTGGTCATCTCCTGTAGTATGTCGCATTCGCAGTCTGGTCATCTCCTGTAGCATGTCGCATTCGCAGTCTGGTCATCTCCTGTAGTATGTCGCATTCGCAGTCTGGTCATCTCCTGTAGTATGTCGCATTCGCAGTCTGGTCATCACCTGTAGTATGTCGCATTCGCAGTCTGGTCATCTCCTGTAGTATATCGCATTCGCAGTCTGGTCATCACCTGTAGTATGTCGCATTTGCAGTCTGGTCATCTCCTGTAGCATGTCGCATTCGCAGTCTGGTCATCTCCTGTAGCATGTCGCATTCGCAGTCTGGTCATCTCCTGTAGTATGTCGCATTCGCAGTCTGGTCATCACCTGTAGTATGTCGCATTTGCAGTCTGGTCATCTCCTGTAGTATGTCGCATTCGCAGTCTGCTCATCATCTGTAGTATGTCGCATTCGCAGTCTGGTCATCTCCTGTAGTATGTCGCATTCGTAGTCTGATCATCACCTGTAGTATGTCGCATTCGCAGTCTGGTCATCTACCGTAGTCGCATTTGCAGTCTGGTCATATCCTGTAGTATGTCGCATTCGCAGTCTGGTCATCTCCTGTAGTATGTCGCATTCGCAGTCTGGTCATCACCTGTAGTATGTCGCATTCACAGTCTGGTCATCTACTGTAGTCGTATTCTTGTCATATCCTGTAGTCGCATTCGCAGTCTGGTCATCTCCTGTAGTCGCATTCGCAGTCTGGTCATCTCCTGTAGCATGTCGCATTTGCAATCACTATATTTTCTGTGAAATATATATGCATATGAGCATATCAAATTTTTATTTTTTTTGGTGGGGGAGTGGATCTTGGGTGGGAGTTCCCACACTTTTTTCCCCAGGACTTGACCACTGCCTGGTGCATCTCCATAAACTCGGTCCTCCCACTATACAGACTCACCTACCAGAGCAGACAATGTCCAGAGAAGTTTGATAAAGTCTGGTCGGGCTGGATAGATGCTTATTGTTGATCCTGTTGGACTGAGGGTAAATGTGAGTTCCCGAACACTACACGCATGATCCCCTCCCTTTTTCCTCCCCTCTCCCCCCCCCCCCCCCTTATAAGAACTATAGACCCTGCACACACTAGAACCTCAGGTTGCGGCTAGATTTATGAAATGTCCACTTTGCATTAACCTTATGCTCTGAGAGCAGACTCCTAGACTTATGTTGCATTCAGTCTGTATCCCTCCTCATACTATATGTATATCTTTTCTCTAATGATTTGATAGTGTAATGCTGATTTGTATTTCAATAAACATCTCTCTGTTAAAAAAAAAAAAAAAAAAGATTTAGTACAGTTTCTCAAAATATCTATTTAAAAAAGTAATCGAAAAAACAGGAAAAAACTTTAGCTGTTCTAGAGGTCAGATTTTTCTACCCAGTTTCATTGGGGCTATTTGTGTCCCATAATCATGTAGAAGCATGCTGCACCACAACCATGGTGCAGAGACGTTAGTTTTTCTACACGCATTCTGCAAGGGCACAACAAAAACAATGGTTTTCTATGTGCCCTTTTCACACCATAACATGCTGATTTTTTCTGTGCAGGAATCTGCAACAGGTATGCAGTTTTCTGCATGGAAAAAAAACCGACCTGACATCAACATTGGTGTGAATAGGGTACATAACATACATAACATAACGCGCATGAAAACTGGATGTCAACGTGCATGAAAACCGATGTGAAACTGATGTCTCTGCAAGTGAAATCTGCACGGTTTTCCCTTCAGTTCCCATCAGTTTTCATGCACGTATGGTGTGAACGAGCCCTTTATCACTCTATCAAATTGGCATGTGGGCACATGGATGATTATAAATCAACAATTGCCACGCTATGTGAGTGATAATAAATGCATACAAATATAAGTGACAATGGTCAGTCAAAGGTGTCAATATAAAAATAAATGTGATGAAATTGTTGCAATTAGTATCCAAAGATAATGGACGACCATACACCCAAGTGCACCTTCCACCGTGATAGTACAAGATGTGCCCTTACCGCATGCCTAGATTCCACATTATAGGAGCCTAGTCTGACATGGATTTATACATCATGAAGGATCCATCCACTGTATGTACAGTATGAAGGAGGATAACGTCACAGAAAACAGTGCTAATTGTTTTCTCTCAATCGTGAATGTTATATGAAAAAAGGGGAGAAAGTCGCCACATAGTGTAAAATCATGGTGTTTTTATTTAAAAAATGCTTTAAAAGTTTCCACATGTCCAATAAAGTGCAACACATGAATAAAAGTTCCTACATAAAAACCTGCAGATCTGGATCAAAGTAGCGTAGTGTAGATGGACATAGACTCCGCCCTACTAGTTTTGTCATACATGACATCATTGAAGGCACATGGATGATTGTCCCTTGACAGCCAGGGATGATCGTGCAGCACTGCGGAAGGGGGACAGTTGCAAGCACCGATCTCCTTGTATGGCTTTTCAGACAGCCAATTCTCTTCCTCTCCCTCCCGCGGCTGTCAGCTGAAATGTAATACAGGGAGATCGGTGCTTGCAACTGTTCCCCTGCCACAGTGCCGCATCGATCATCCCCCCAATGTCCGCCGTGTTCTCCTACTCCTTCAGCCCCCATGTTCTCCGGCCCCCTGTCCTCCTCCTCCGCCCCCCTCACCCCCCCCCCCCCCCCCTGCAGCCGGCTCCATCCTCTCCTCTCTCACCTGCTGCCGTGGGGGATGTCCGGATGGAGAGCGGAGGAAGGGGCCGGTAAATATGTCATTTACCGACCCCTTCCTTTTCTGATTTGGAAACTGTGTTGCTCTGCTTCAGTTTATGAACTAACAAGAGTGGCTGTCTCCTGTTCATTCATCTTCAATGCTGAAGCTTCTGAGAAAGGGACTTGGGAATCTTGTAAACATATATGAAATTGGATAAAAAAAATAATATATAATAAAAAACTACTGACAACACCACTGCACCCCGCCCTACCGACACTGTCCACAGTCCTAATCACCCCCCCCCCCCCCCATTCCAAAAAAAAGCATTGTGGAAAAAAAATGAAGCACAAATTAAATTGTAAATAGAAATACATAAAAACAAAAAAACTATTGACGCCATTCACTGCTCTACTGACACTGTCCACTGCCCTACTGACACCGCCCACTGCCCCATAAGCTACCCTCCCACCCCCTTCCCGATCAGGAGTTGCAGGCCCCATATTTTTCTTGGGAAAGGCTGAGATAAGATATCAGTCACAAAGGGAGTCTAATGTTTTGAATGAGTTGGCTGACTTTGGCTGGTCATACATTAATCCACACATTCAAGGTGGATGGGGGAATCACTCCCGCTGTGCTATTGTGTTCTGTTGGTGGAAAGCCTTCCCCGCCATCAGAATACAATGATGCAGGGCGGTGCAGGGACTCTCCTGGACTATGAAAATTCCCGCCCCTACCGATATAAACCCCGCCCCTAGCACCGTAAGCCCCACCCCTAGCGCGGAACGCTCCGCCTCCGGACCTCTGAGAGCGGGAGGTGAGCCCGGCTGGCCAGGTAGGTCTTTCTGTCTATAGACTCACTGTTACTAAACCCTCCCTGACAATGCTGTTATCCCCCCTGTATAGCTGTGCATTGCTGAAAGTTTACATCTTAAAACTGGCTACTTGGTCATCTCCTGTAGTATGTCGCATTCGCAGTCTGGTCATCTCCTGTAGCATGTCGCATTCGCAGTCTGGTCATCTCCTGTAGTATGTCGCATTCGCAGTCTGGTCATCTCCTGTAGTATGTCGCATTCGCAGTCTGGTCATCACCTGTAGTATGTCGCATTCGCAGTCTGGTCATCTCCTGTAGTATATCGCATTCGCAGTCTGGTCATCACCTGTAGTATGTCGCATTTGCAGTCTGGTCATCTCCTGTAGCATGTCGCATTCGCAGTCTGGTCATCTCCTGTAGCATGTCGCATTCGCAGTCTGGTCATCTCCTGTAGTATGTCGCATTCGCAGTCTGGTCATCACCTGTAGTATGTCGCATTTGCAGTCTGGTCATCTCCTGTAGTATGTCGCATTCGCAGTCTGCTCATCACCTGTAGTATGTCGCATTCGCAGTCTGGTCATCTCCTGTAGTATGTCGCATTCGTAGTCTGATCATCACCTGTAGTATGTCGCATTCGCAGTCTGGTCATCTACTGTAGTCGCATTTGCAGTCTGGTCATATCCTGTAGTATGTCGCATTCGCAGTCTGGTCATCTCCTGTAGTATGTCGCATTCGCAGTCTGGTCATCACCTGTAGTATGTCGCATTCACAGTCTGGTCATCTACTGTAGTCGTATTCTTGTCATATCCTGTAGTCGCATTCGCAGTCTGGTCATCTCCTGTAGTCGCATTCGCAGTCTGGTCATCTCCTGTAGCATGTCGCATTTGCAATCACTATATTTTCTGTGAAATATATATGCATATGAGCATATCAAATTTTTATTTTTTTTGGTGGGGGAGTGGATCTTGGGTGGGAGTTCCCACACTTTTTTACCCAGGACTTGACCACTGCCTGGTGCATCTCCATAAACTCGGTCCTCCCACTATACAGACTCACCTACCAGAGCAGACAATGTCCAGAGAAGTTTGATAAAGTCTGGTCGGGCTGGATAGATGCTTATTGTTGATCCTGTTGGACTGAGGGTAAATGTGAGTTCCCGAACACTACACGCATGATCCCCTCCCTTTTTCCTCCCCTCTCCCCCCCCCCCCCCCCCTTATAAGAACTATAGACCCTGCACACACTAGAACCTCAGATTGCGGCTAGATTTATGAAATGTCCACTTTGCATTAACCTTATGCTCAGACTCCTAGACTTATGTTGCATTCAGTCTGTATCCCTCCTCATACTATATGTATATCTTTTCTCTAATGATTTGATAGTGTAATGCTGATTTGTATTTCAATAAACATCTCTCTGTTAAAAAAAAAAAAAAAAAAAGATTTAGTACAGTTTCTCAAAATATCTATTTAAAAAAGTAATCGAAAAAACAGGAAAAAACTTTAGCTGTTCTAGAGGTCAGATTTTTCTACCCAGTTTCATTGGGGCTATTTGTGCCCCATAATCATGTAGAAGCATGCTGCACCACAACCATGGTGCAGAGACGTTAGTTTTTCTACACGCATTCTGCAAGGGCACAACATAAACAATGGTTTTCTATGTGCCCTTTTCACACCATAACATGCTGATTTTTTCTGTGCAGGAATCTGCAACAGGTATGCAGTTTTCTGCATGGAAAAAAAACCGACCTGACATCAACATTGGTGTGAATAGGGTACATAACATACATAACATAACGCGCATGAAAACTGGATGTCAACGTGCATGAAAACCGATGTGAAACTGATGTCTCTGCAAGTGAAATCTGCACGGTTTTCCCTTCAGTTCCCATCAGTTTTCATGCACGTATGGTGTGAACGAGCCCTTTATCACTCTATCAAATTGGCATGTGGGCACATGGATGATTATAAATCAACAATTGCCACGCTATGTGAGTGATAATAAATGCATACAAATATAAGTGACAATGGTCAGTCAAAGGTGTCAATATAAAAATAAATGTGATGAAATTGTTGCAATTAGTATCCAAAGATAATGGACGACCATACACCCAAGTGCACCTTCCACCGTGATAGTACAAGATGTGCCCTTACCGCATGCCTAGATTCCACATTATAGGAGCCTAGTCTGACATGGATTTATACATCATGAAGGATCCATCCACTGTATGTACAGTATGAAGGAGGATAACGTCACAGAAAACAGTGCTAATTGTTTTCTCTCAATCGTGAATGTTATATGAAAAAAGGGGAGAAAGTCGCCACATAGTGTAAAATCATGGTGTTTTTATTTAAAAAATGCTTTAAAAGTTTCCACATGTCCAATAAAGTGCAACACATGAATAAAAGTTCCTACATAAAAACCTGCAGATCTGGATCAAAGTAGCGTAGTGTAGATGGACATAGACTCCGCCCTACTAGTTTTGTCATACATGACATCATTGAAGGCACATGGATGATTGTCCCTTGACAGCCAGGGATGATCGTGCAGCACTGCGGAAGGGGGACAGTTGCAAGCACCGATCTCCTTGTATGGCTTTTCAGACAGCCAATTCTCTTCCTCTCCCTCCCGCGGCTGTCAGCTGAAATGTAATACAGGGAGATCGGTGCTTGCAACTGTTCCCCTGCCACAGTGCCGCATCGATCATCCCCCCAATGTCCGCCGTGTTCTCCTACTCCTTCAGCCCCCATGTTCTCCGGCCCCCTGTCCTCCTCCTCCGCCCCCCTCACCCCCCCCCCTGCAGCCGGCTCCATCCTCTCCTCTCTCACCTGCTGCCGTGGGGGATGTCCGGATGGAGAGCGGAGGAAGGGGCCGGTAAATATGTCATTTACCGACCCCTTCCTTTTCTGATTTGGAAACTGTGTTGCTCTGCTTCAGTTTATGAACTAACAAGAGTGGCTGTCTCCTGTTCATTCATCTTCAATGCTGAAGCTTCTGAGAAAGGGACTTGGGAATCTTGTAAACATATATGAAATTGGATAAAAAAAATAATATATAATAAAAAACTACTGACAACACCACTGCACCCCGCCCTACCGACACTGTCCACAGTCCTAATCACCCCCCCCCCCCCCCCATTCCAAAAAAAAGCATTGTGGAAAAAAAATGAAGCACAAATTAAATTGTAAATAGAAATACATAAAAACAAAAAAACTATTGACGCCATTCACTGCTCTACTGACACTGTCCACTGCCCTACTGACACCGCCCACTGCCCCATAAGCTACCCTCCCACCCCCTTCCCGATCAGGAGTTGCAGGCCCCATATTTTTCTTGGGAAAGGCTGAGATAAGATATCAGTCACAAAGGGAGTCTAATGTTTTGAATGAGTTGGCTGACTTTGGCTGGTCATACATTAATCCACACATTCAAGGTGGATGGGGGAATCACTCCCGCTATGCTATTGTGTTCTGTTGGTGGAAAGCCTTCCCCACCATCAGAATACAATGATAAATGTTGCTGGCTATAGCTAGCGGCACCGATCATTCGCGAAAACCTGAAAGGCTGCTTGTACACAAGTCAATTGATAGATCACCTTGTGTCCAATCAGCCTACCTATACATGGATCGAAATTCAGCTGGTCCCTGCTGAATCTGTGAAATTTCGATCCATGTATGGCCAATCTTAAAGTGTATGTAAATCCTCCATAGATGTGCACCCCAAAGCTCAAACACACATGCCTTTCTCTGCAGCCTCAGCTGCATGGGACAGTGAATGATTGGGAAGTGCTCTGTGCTGAGCGGCTTCTTTTTCATTCACAAACTGAAGCATACTTTACACACACAGTTTACTGTGCTGCAGTTATGATTGAACACAGTGAGTAAGTATGTTCACTGTGTTCATTTAGAAAAGGAAAGGGCTAGTAAATGACACATTGATTAGCCCCTTCTCCCGCTCTCCGTCCTGAAACATCCCCTGCAGTAGCCGGGGAGGGGGAAGGGAGAGGAAATGAGGGAAGCCAGCAGCACTGTGGGGGGGGGGGCACAACACGAGGGGATGCCCAGGCAGTAGGGAGGATCTGCACCGCAAAGCGTGATTAGGGTGTGCCCACCTGGCACACCCCCTGTGCACGCCTTTGAAATCCTTACAATTAACTTCTCTTATTTGCCTAGTTTTGGTTGGTAAAATTGACCTTAGCAAGTGTCTGGTTCTGTCCATTTAATAGGTTAAAAAAATAGGATCTCCAGGTGAAGATAAATAAAAAAAGGAATACAAAACCATGTCCCTCTATGTTATGAAAAAAGGAAAAAAATCACATTTTTGGTGTCCTGATACAGTAGGAGTGAGCACTGGAATAGGTTAAAAAAATAGGATCTCCAGGTGAAGATAAAGAAAAAAAGAAGCTGAAAAAAGGAAATAAATCCACATCTAAGGATGGATAAGTTGCAATATATTGCATTTTTGCCTTTAGATTTAGATTTGCCTTGTGAGAAGGAGAAGTAAGCCCAACGACTGTGTAGCACTAGGAAGCAGGAAGTAGTGCCCACCTATGTATTGAGCAAATATGTCTGCCTCGTGTATGTATGTACTTACAAACACCACATAAAAAAAAAGAGATAAAAAAAAAGTATTCACACGCATTGATATTCACATTAAGCTTTTACACTAACAATGAAAAAAATCATTGAAAAGACTATTCATTCCCTCTAAAGCATTGCTTGTTAATGAGCAGAAAGCTGAGCCCTTTATTCCTTCCCCCACTGCAAATATGTGAGGAAGGAGCCGTCACTGAAGCCATTTCAGTTTGTTATTTCAACACCTTTGTGGTTAACAAAGGGAGGAGATGGTCCTTAGCACACATCCTGTTAATGCGGTCTTTATGAGAACAAGAAGGCTGCAAAACTGTAACATAAATTCCACTATATAGAATCATGTTTACTGTTTTATGTTTCTTAAAGTGAACCTTTCAACACATTCGCTAATGTGTTTTTTTTAAACAGCACCTACTATACATAATGAGAAAAAAATAAATACTTGGAAATACATTTCTGTCCTTGGTGCAGCATATACTTCTGCTATATATATATATATATATATACATATATATATATATATATATATATATATATATATATCTTGTGATTTTTTTTTTTTTTTTATTACTTTTCTTAATGTGAGAATGCAATTGACAATAAGAGTGGCCACAACATTTGGCCAATAAAACAAGATAATAATAATAACAATGTACATTTTAGTACAGCTTGGTGACAAAATGCGTGTTTGCAACACAGAGGAAACGAACCCAGGAATCAATATGGCCATGTGGCTGCGGTTGCTTAACTGTCAATTTCAGCAGAGTGAATTCTTATGGGTTACTGTACTGTAAAATAGGAATTGTTTGTTCAGGAATGTTGTTGGTTTTGTTTCTGCTGTACAACATCTGAGTCATATAAAGAAAGTTGATCTGGTAGAAACATATAGCATAGCTTTCTCTTGGGCTTGTGGTAATAGAGACTAATTCTAATGACAGGCTCACTTTAAATTTGTCAGGGATGTCATTTAAAGGGCACTTGTTACACAGAATTATACTTTATTACAGAAAATAGGAGCTGCCAAATCATGTCCATTTCTATTTAGTGCTAAGGTTAACACAGACTACTACCAGACAATGCAGCCAGGCTTGTAACCTAACATTTCTCCACTGCAGTGAAGCAATACAGCTTGATCCACAACCTTCCTAGAGGCTTTGACTGGACAGTGAAAAAGAAATAGCTGACTGCTGAGTCACCACTCTACTCTCTTTTCTATTTAGCATGTTCCTGAATAAAGGAGAATTGATTGGCTGCCCCTCCCCCTCTCAATTTGCTGTATAAGAGATTACAAGAGGTTGATACCACACCAAATTCAGTTATTAGCTGTTTATAAACCTCTTAGGCCTGATTCACACTTGTGCAGGTTGCATTTTGTATATTGCAGGTGCGTTTTGCATTTTTCAATACACATCTTTAAACTATTGAAGTCTATTGAACCAGAAAACAGACAAAAAACCCTGGCCCGTTCCACAAAATGCATAAATGTGAACTACATCCATAGGAAACCATGTTAAATGGACTATAGTGTGTTTCTGCAAAACTGAAAATGCACAAAAAAATGCATAGGTGTGAACCAGGCCTTAGGTCCCAGACTATTTTTGTTGTCATTTTGTATTCCACCTGGCATTTTATTTTATTTTGTTTATTTATTTATTTGGAATAGGGTGTTGAGTTGGTAGCTGGTTTGGATACATATGAATGGAAGTATAAATTGTTAGCATAACAAGACCACGTCAGTCTGTGCAGACATAAATTGGGACAATGATGACATTTTTACAGGTTTACGGTCTCTCTAAATGGTGTTACATATGCTTATGTGAGTACTTAGCTCATGTCATCAAAAGCATGCAATGTCAGGCTCGAGTCACATCTATGCATGTTGCTTTTGAGCGTTTCTGCAGTGCTTTTTGCGGTGCTTGCCGCGTTTTTGGACATACGGTTTTACAGCGATTTTACCGCGATTTTGCCGTGATTTGCGTTTTGCTTTTTTTTTTACAATGTATATAGCTAGTTGCTAAGTAAGGGGGCTGGGAAGCCAGCCGCCGTGTCCTTAACAGCTGACTTCCTGTCGGGCTCTGCACGTGGAGCATGCGAATACGCCTGAACTCAACCCTAGTCATCAGTTGTCAGCGGGCTTCCCGCTGAATGTAAAAAAAAAAGAATTGCCAGCTAAAAATAAAATCGAGAGAAAAAATTGCGTGGGGTCCCCCCCCCCAGGTCCATACCAGACCTTTATCCGAGCAAGCAGCCGGACAGGTCAGAAAGGGAGCGAGCGAGCGAGCGCCCCCCTCCCCTGAACCATACCAGGCCGCATGCCCTCAACATGGGGGGATGGGTGCTTTGGGACAGGGGGGCTCTGCGCCCCCACCCCAAAGCACCTTGCCTCCATGTTGATGGGGACAAGGGCCTCTTCCCGACAACCCTTGCCCGGTGGTTGTCGGGGTCTGTGGGCAGGGGGCTTATTGGAATCTGGAAGCCTCCTTTAACAAGGGGACCCCCAGATCCTGCCCCCCTATGTAAATGAGTATGGGGTACATTGTACCCCTACCCATTCACAATAAAAAAGTAGTGTAGTTTAAAAAAATACAGTAGACAGTTTTTGACAAGTCTTTTATAAAAAATATATTCTTCTTCTTCTTCCTCCGGTCTTCCTCCATCTTCTCCCACATCTTCATCCTCCGGTCTTCTCCTTCTCCCCCTGCTTCTTCTTCTGCTCTTCTTCTGTCTTCTTTGTCTGGTGTTCTTCTTCCTCTGCCGTCACTCCAGCAGACGACCCTCCTCCGATGCTGCGTCCTGCTGATCTGTCGGCGCCGATGTCCTGCATTTCTTAAATAAAGATGGGGGCGTGGCAATTGGATTACATCATCCAGATGCCACTTCCTTGTGACGTCACTGACCCATCATGCCCCAGGCGGTTTATATTTACCGTATTTATCGGCGTATAACACGCACTTTTTTCCCCTTAAAATCAGGGGAAAATCACGGGTGCGTGTTATACACCAATCCCCCACAGTTGTGAGCCTCTGGGCGGCTTTCAGCCGCCTTCAGCCCTTCTCATTGGCTTTCGGCCACCTTCAGCCTTTCTCGGCAGCTTTTGGCCACCTTCAGCCATTCCCGGCAGCTTTCGGCCGTCTTCGGCCGTTCTTGGCAGTTTTCGGCCACCTTCGCCGGTTCTCGGCGGCTGAGTGCGGCCGAAAGCCGCCGAGAACGGCCGAAGGTGGCCGAAAGCTGCCGAGAATGGCCAATGGCGCCAATTTTCAAACTGCAGTGACACGATTGTGACAATGATTCTCCCATTACTTCCTGGAACTCTTATAGAACTCTGGGTCTGCCTCATGGAACATGTAAATATATACATCATCTGATGGGGTGATGTAGCCTTCCCAGGATGCAGCTAAGAGGCCCTGGTTATATTACAGATGAATGATTCTCCCATTACATCCTGGAACTCTTCTAGAACTCTGGGTCTGCCTCATGGAACGTGTAAATATGCACATCATCTGATGGGGTGATGTAGCTTTCCCAGGATGCAGCTAAGAGGCCCTGGTTATATTACCAGTGCCTTACTCAAACAATATTAACACAAGATAGGATTTACCACCCTTGCAAGGCATGCATCCATGTGGAGGATGCACGATTTGCAAATATGTGGAAAAAGACTGACTCGTTTGTGAGTTTGGATAGAAGTATGAGCTTTAGGATACAACTACTCAACTACCCATGTGATTTAGATGCTCACCTGTACCTACGGTAAAGCATATGTGGGAAAAACCAAAAGGCAGCTTTAGATCCGGAAGTATCAAGAAAAAGGATGATGAATGCCCTCTTGCTTTGCATTTCATTCAACACCTTGGGGGGGACCCCAAAGGGGTTAAAAGTTAAGGGTATTTATAGCCTGAACTTACCTACTAGATGGGGAGATTTTGACAGGATTCTAATCCAGAAGGAAAAAAATTTAATTTATTGTTTAGATACCCTACATCTGAAAGGGCTAAACATGGATTGCAATCTATCCGCATTTTTGGAACAATAACAGGTGATTTAATTAACAATTATCCCCCAGGACTTGGGATTGGCACTGTTTGATGTACTCTTTGTATCCATGTTGCTGCCTAATGACCAACCTTTTTTTTGATTGTACTATATATATATATATATAATTAGCAGGCTTTAGTGGGGTGAACCCTATTTGATTGTACTATATATATATATATATATATATATATATATATATAGATATAATTAGCAGGCTTTAGTGGGGTGAACCCTATTTGATTCATCCCTGTGTGTTCTCTTAGTTTGCATGTTTTTGTTTCTGTTTTCGTTTCTCCTCTATTTAAATGATTAAACAAGACATTGTTTCCTATGCTGCACTTAATGTTTAATGTCTACTCAGTTCTGAAAGTCTGATGAGGTCGGGATGTCTGGAATGTTAGTGGTGAAAAGTAACTCAATTCCCAGGTCTGTGGAGTCCTTAAATTACACCTCTTTCCAGCCCCCCTCCACCTCGCTCTGAAGAAACTCGCCTGATGAGTGAAACGCATCTGGGTGATGTCATCATGACAGTACCTGTGATGTCCTGACCCAGACAGGAGCTATCGGACCTGCCTTGCCACTTCAGCTACTCAGCTGGGACTCTAGCCGGATTGACTAGAGGAGTGTGGACGAGGTGATATGTTTTGCTGTGCTGTGGAGATCCATCCCGATGTTGACCGGTGTATCAACTGGTGGTAGCGAGGACTGGTGAAACCAACTGAATCATTAGTATCCGCAATTTACCTGTACCTGCCTTAACCTGACACCCCCTTAACCCCCATGTTGCACACAATCTGTACCTGCGGAATTCCACTGCCTGTCAGCGTTGCTCTGCACCAGCTCGGCTCTTGTTCACTGCATACGGAGCCCTCTGTCTCTAATGTGGAACTTTACTAACATCCGGCTGAGGATCTAACCCAGTATTATCTTTCTGTCTTGGAACAGAGCAGAATCCCCTCACTACACACATCATCTAGTTGCCTTTATGTTTGACTTTGGATCCCCGGGTCTATTACCCATATACTGACATTACAGGTCACAACGCTATTGCAGACCGGGGTCTTTTTGTCATTTTTTCTTAGACCAGCATATTCCCTCAATGGGGATTTAGATCTGAGTGTGTGTATGTGTGAAGATTGAGGTATGATTGTGGTAGCTACCTGTCTGGTTTGACAACGTTGTCATATTTTAATATGAAATGGTGAAGGTCTCTGTGGTTTTATCTATGTTTACCAATAAAGCTATTTATATTTTTCCTACCACCCACATTACTCCCTTTTGAAGTACCTCTTGAGGATCCTCAGTCCTCCTTTATTATATACCTTACTCAATCAAGCAGTGGAAACAGTAATTGTAAGCAGAGAGGAATGTTTCTTTAACTAGCTTAATGTAAGATGATTTGATATCAGCATGCAGAGCTATACTGACCTACACCAATTTCTGTTTGCAGCGCTTCACTGCAGGCATGTCAAGATGCTTGGAGATATAGATTCTGGGTAGCAAGGGCAAAGGAGATACTGGAACCGTGGTTTCAAAAATGTTTTCTTTGCCGAAGACGTTACAACAAAACAGAGGTTAAAAAAGAAGTATGGCCAGTGTGTTTTGGGCCATACATCTCTTGGGTCAAAGAGTGCACTTTCTTTTGCTCTACTGGGCCCCAGAGTCAGCTTATAGAGGGCCATTGCCCACTATCAGCTGACGTGGCAGAGGAGCTCCAGGCTCTGGAAGGATTCCAAACAATATTGTCGGGATCCACCCAGAGCCAACAGGTGGCTCTTCCTCTCAATGCTCTGCTGAGAGGTTGAGCCAGACGCTCCCACCCCCTCCCCAGCCAGGTGCTCTAATGGGCGCTGGAGGAGCAGAGTGGAGAGTAGACATGGGCACTGGCGAAAAATTTGTTTGTTTTCGTTTTAGTTTCATTCATTTTTTTTTTCGTTGTTCGTAAATTCAAAAACTCGTAAATTCGTAAATACAAAAATTTGAAAATACAAAAATAAGACAAAAAATCCTAAAATTCGAAAGAATAACTAACTAACTAACTAATAACTAACTATTAAAATATAGGTATTGGAATTTCCTTTCAAATTTGGTTGTTAGTAACCAATACAAATTTATCCGAAGTTATGAATTATCCGAAATAACGAATGCAGCATCTAAATAAATGGAATGGAACAAATTAATAATAAATAATAATAAAACGTTTTTATTATTATTATGGTTATTTATTATTATTAATGAATTCAGAACAAAAAAAATTGCACATGTCTGGCGGAGAGCAGTGACTGATGGTCAAGCGACCGCTTATTTCTAGGGCTTAGAGCCAACATCGACACTGTAGTATAGAGGTGAGTATGTAAGTTTATTTACAAACTCTACATTTCTCTAAAAGAGAAGTATGGGATTACTTTTTTTTTTTAATCATACTTACCTAGGTTGATGCAGCATCGATCCGCTGTTCTCCGCTGGCTCTAACACTGAGAACACCGCCAATCACTCGGTTCTCACAGCTCCCCGGTGACTGTCAGTCACAGCTCTCTGCTCTGCCCTCCTGTGCTCACTGGAGCGCTGGGCTGTGGAGGGGCGGGAGCAGCCAGCTCAGGCTCTCAGCTGAGAGGCTTAGAGGCTGAGCCAGGTGGCAGTCCAGGCATGTGGGTGGATCCCAACCATATGGTCCTGATGTTGCCCGAGCTTGGACCGGCTCCTTGACATTAGCCGACAGCAGGATTCAGCCTGCTGTCTGCTGAAAACAGGTCACAGGAGTGCAGTTTGTTCGTTATCCACAGGAGAAGTACAGCCAGACAAGCTTTGGCTGTACTTCTCCTCTAATGCAAAAACGACATAGGATGAAGAGCAGACAAAAGCATAACAAGCATACACCTCCAAACATATATATAACATATATAAATACTCTAATGTTCCATAAATGAATCATGCCTTTAGCGAGCCTATGCTCAGACTATGTACACTAAAGAATGTACATATTCTGAAAAAGCAGTAAAAAAAAGTCCTCATTCACCTCCATAGTTACAGGCATTGTGGAGAGATTCATCTTCAAAGTTCACAACAGAGATAAAGAAATGACAGCTTGTTTGTATGAAGAGAATATCTTGACAGCCTGTCAACCCTCTTCTGAAAACAACCAGCAGGTATTGCAAAGCTGATAGGGCGTTGCAGTTGGGGGGCTGTAAAAACAGATGTTTGAGCCATATATCCCCTGAACCTTAATCTACAAAGGCAACTGGACGGAGGTGAACACATACTGCAGATGCAGCAAAAATTATTCCCCCATCATGTCCAGCGGGCAGTACTGCTGCTGATCGCATCCTATTCAAGTGAATGGGGCTGTGCTGCATTGTGTGTAATGCAAGTGATTGCAGTGCAGCGGTGCAGCATTTACAGAATGAAATAGGCAGAGGCAAAATTACCTCCTGAACACCTGTCAAACGTCTGAAAAAACAATCCACTACAGATTGCTTTTGAGAGGGACGGCAAGCACTGCTGCATGTGTAAACCCAGCCTTAGAAAGAATTGAGAATATTTGACTTCACAGTACAAGCAGCTAAAGAGGTGAAGGATGGCTTGATTTAAAGCTCTATTACTGGTTTACAATATGTATATTGTTTATTGTCCATATCCTGGGGACAGGTGCACAGTAAGTTAAAACACAGTTTCTAACATTTTGCAGGTTTATTAGTAGTTCGCTCTCTACACTGTTGGAAATCAGCTTGCTGTTGGACTGGTGAGGAAGAGTCAGAACTGCAGAGTCTTCAAACCACTTAGACACAGCCGTCTTTAAAGCAGGGCAAAAGGGGAAGCTGCTCAGGGCCCCGTCATTGTTGTGGGGCCCAAAGCAGCTTCCTCATACTTACCAACTATCTCAGTTTAAATTTCCTTGTCTCTATAAGTTCTAGTCCCATGCTTTGTCCCGATATCTCAGTGTGAAGTTCTGTTACTAATGCTGCCTAGCTCTGCTCTATTGTTGTGTACAGATGACACACCTGCAGACCCTGTGTTTACATGTAAATAACCTGCATTGATATGTAAGTAGCGGTGGCATTAATGTGTAAATAGCCACGGACCATGGCATTGATATGTTAATAGAGTCGGCATTCATATGTATATCATGCCCCCTCAGGTCATATTCACGATCCTTTCTGCTGAATGCTGCCCACTGGGGAGGTAAAGGAGCATGCTTGAAAGTCCTGCCTACAACTGTGGTCATTAAGCCTAACATCAGCCTCTTCTGCAAAGGTAAGCAAATTGGAGGTTTAACCCTTTTTCAAAATAACATGGTGCCACAGCACCGTCAGGAAAGCGATTTTGCATGCATTCCCGATACACACAAATGTGAACGCAGGCTAAATGTCTGTTACATTGGAGGTCAGTGTAAATCTTCTCATTACATTGGGGCTCAGTGTACAATTCTTTCATTTACACTAGTGGCCAGTGTGAAGGTGCCCCTTACATTGGTGGTCAGTGTAAGTCCCTTTTTACATTAGTGGTTATTGTGAATGCTCTTATTACATTAGTGGTCAGTGTAAATCCCCATTACATGGGTGGCTAGCGTAGAAACTCCTCTTTATATTGGTAATCAGTAAAAAAAAATCAAACTTGCATTTGTGGTCAGTTTCAAATCCTCCCTTACATTGGTGGTCCATGGAGAAGCCCCCTTTAAATTGTTAGTGTGTGTAAAATCCCCCTTACATTTGGTGGCCAGTTTAGAAATCCCTCTTTATTGTTTTTTGAAGTAAAATCCAGCATTACATTGGACTTTTTCCGATCGTGTGTAGAGAATTCCGACGCACAAAGTGCCACGCATGCTCATAAGAAATTTGGAGACGAAAGCTATTGGCTACTGGCATCTACGTAGTCCCGTCGTACGTTTTATACATCACCTCGTTCGGAACAATCAGATTTTCCGACAACTTTGTCCGACCGTGTGCAACACAAGTTTCGGACAAAATCGGACAAAATCCGTCAGAAAAAATCAGACGGATTTTGTGGTCAGAATGTCTGACTGTGTGTACGGGGCATAGCACTGGTGGTTGGTGTAAATGGTCCTATTACAATGGTGTCAGTGTAGAAATCCCTCTTTATATTGGTGGGTGGCGTTAAAACCCCCGTTACGAAAATTCCCGCTCACATTTTGTGGTCATTGTAAATTCCCCATTACATTGGTGGTCAATGTAGAATCCCCCACTATATACTTGCCAAAGATTTCCAGCTTTGCTCTACATGATTCAGATGTTGCCATAGTGTACTGCCTCCTAACTAATCCCATCCCCCACCACTGCCACTGATCCCATCACCCCCCCCAGCATTGCCACTGATCCTTAGGATCCCTAGGAGTTTTCTGTATATTAATGGGTCCCCTCACCACCCCAGTCCATGGTGTGCAGGCAGTAAAGTGATGATGTGCTGTAACCTTTAGCAACCAATCAGTGAGCAGTAATAATGTGCACTAACGTCTTGCAACCAATCATTAAGCGGTAAGGATATGGAGTAACCTCTAACCAATCAGTGAGCAGTACTAATGTGCAGTAACCTTTAGCAACCAATTAGTATGTGGTAAGGATGTCCAGTAACCGCTAGCAACCAATCAGTGAGCAGTATTGATGTACAGTATTCTCTAGCAACCAATCAACAAGCGGACGTCATGTACTGTAACCTCTAGCAAATAATCAGTGAGCCATAATGTGTGCTGTAACCTCTAGCAGCCAGTCAGTGAGCGGTAACGTCTGGCAACCAATCGCAATTGCTGCCTGATCTGATTCAGTAAACTGATTTTGAGTCTAGCTGCTATTTATTGTATGTCTCAGAGAAGGTGGAAAGCGAAATTCCATGGAGGGTGGGGGGCCCAAGAAAATGTTTGCCCAGGGTCCAATCAGTATTAAAGATGGCCCTGCACTTAGACCCCTTTCATATGGGTAATCTGATCAGGTCCGCCTGTCAGTTTTTCAGGTGTACCTGATCAAACCCTCCAGTCTCTTCTATGGAACAGCGGATGTCAGCGGACACATGTCCCCTCACACACGCCACCATCCAATCCGAACCTGTCTGCCAAAAACAGACGGGTGGTGGTCCTATTCCCCATCCATCTAGTGGATGGTCCATTTCCATCCAATTGCCCTATAGAGAATAGTGGGACTGTGCCCATGTCCGCTCTGCATAGCGGGGAGAGATCTCCTGATTCCACTTCACGGAGGTGCCCGTGTGAAAGAGGCCTTACTAAGACTTTCTGCAAGATGCAATGGTTGATTTACTAAAGGTGTAGGTTCACTTTCAAATCCAATTTTGTACTTATCTTAGTGAATGAGGTAAAACAAAATGAAGTCACTTTGCAAAGAATACCTAATCATGTCCAAAATCTTAAATGTGATTGGATTATTGAAGCCAGCACAACGTCACCTCATTTAAAAAGACTAAGTTCACACTGCTGCAGATTCTGGAACAAATATAAATCGCACGTGTTCCCCCACCGAAGGCACCCACAGCCAAAAATGTGCTGCTCCTTAACAGACGTGCAGAGGTATAAAAAGTCAGTCCTGCACCATTTTTAACGCTGCCAAAGACTGCATCGCTTACTGATGGAAAGAATCTGACCCTCCGTCTATCCAAATGTGGCTCAGAAAGGTTGAGGGCATTAACAAAATGGAGGACCTAGTGCTCTCTGCAAAACACAAGAACGAACGTTCTATGAAAACGTGGCTTCAACAGAATATGTTCATATACCCGGATCCCTGCTGCTGTCCTAAATATCCCACATTGGCCTGCGTGGTTAGCCTCCACCCCCCACAGCCCCCCCCCCTTTTTTTTTTCTCTTCCCACCCATCCTTTTTTCTTCTTTCCTCTGTTATAACAAAAACCTGGATATCCAACCTCGTTTCTATTCAGTGGTCTTATCTTATGTAATATAGCAGTGTTATTTATCTCTGCACATTTTGTGACCAGAGATATTATGTTTTTTTCATGGCACTTATCCTGTTCAACTGCATTTTTACTGTTTAAATATTGATGTGATTTGTTGGTTGCCTTTGTATCGTAGCCTCCCTGGTGGTATGATTATGTCAGATTTTTGCGTCTCAAAGCAGTACAATTATTTTGCATAGAAATTTGTCGTTTTATATTTTAGGACTGTAATTCTTAGCAATAACACACTTAAATTTGTCCAAACAAGAGTCTAGTAGATATCCCGGGTATGATGAAGTTTGAAACATAAAATCATAAATTATAATATAATAAATACATATAAATAATTATAAAAAATAATATAATAATAATAAAATTAATTTCCCCACGATTCACTATCGCTCAATTCTGCAAGTGTTCTAATTTACTATGGCTGTTTTCTAGCTGGTTTAAAAGCACTTTTCTCCAGTTTCCAGGCAGAAAGAACAGTATTTATTATATAAAACTGCATGCAGGGCATCGGACAAAGCACTGGGGACAAAAGGGATGTGAAATAATTTCATACAGTAATGTAATCTGTAAGATTACAGTGTACTATATGTATAATGATTTTTCATTTTTTTTAATTTGCCTCCGGGCTCCGCCCCCATGCGTTGCAACGTTCGCAGGGAACGGAACCCGGCACAGAGAGGCTTCGGGCGGAGGACAGAGCCCACGCACGCAGCGGGGGGACATCGCAGGATCCTGGGGACAAGGTAAGTATGCCGCACCAGGATCCCGCAATGCAATCCCGAGTGTGGCTCGGGGTCACCACTAATGGTGCTGAAATTTAACCCCTGAGCCACACTCTGCAAAACTGCCCAGGAGGTTAACTAAAGAATTTGAACAAAAAATGCAGTGCATTTTCAGGTGCACAAGACCACATGCTGCCAAAGCATCATGCGTTTCCCTGCAGCTGCCTTGCGAGTGCATTTTGAAAAAAGGGTAAGGGACCCTTTCCCTGCGTTTCCCACAATTACAGAAGTCCATTCAAATAAATGAGCCACTGTGCCTGTGCAGATATGGCTCACTGGACGCACAATATTGTGAACCCAGCCTTAGGTAGGTGAATTTTGTCTTTGCAAATTGAGTTTTCAGTTAGCTCAGTGAATGAGGAGACATTTTGCTGACTTCAATCATCCAATAATGTGGAAGAAAAAATCCTGTTATTTCTTTTTAATTCCTTGCACATGATTGGGTACTCTTTATGAAGTTGATTTTCACTTTGTTTCACCCCATTCACTATGAAAGGTGAAAATTCACTTTGAAAGTGAACATGCTCTACTGATTTAGTAAAACCAGGTGACTGTTTACATCTTCTGTCATATATATATATATATTATATATATATATATATATATATATATATATATATATATATATATATATATATTTATATATGTATATATACTGTATATCCTCATCAGTGTATGTAATGTATCATATCTTGGGTGGAGCTTACACAAGGTTGATGACGTCCCCTCCCTACAGTGTACATGCATAACAATTGGCTGCTGAGGCCCAGGCACTGCATCATGGCAGGGGTCACGTGATCAGAAATTCCCAGGAGTACCCAGCAGAGGAAGGCACTGCAAATATGAGTATAAGTGCCCTGAATTCTTTTGAAAGTTTACTCCTTAACTCAAAGTGACCATGTCTTCTTAAAAAAATATTAATTTACTGCCGAAGTTTACATTTTATGCTAATGTGTCTTTCCACTATGCGGAAAAAAAAAAACTTTAAAGCATATTTTAAAGGGACCAGTGTCTCATGACATCCTATTTGTTAAGATAAAATGTTCAATCATTGTTATCTACGTGGATGAAAAGCACAGATGTAGTAAATGTCAATACACTGGTTGTCCATCTCTGCTTCGTAGCCGGATTCTGCTCCGCAGTCTAGCAGCTGTGCACTACCAAAATAATTTATAGGCCACTGAATTGTTTTATTTTTGAAATGTCATTTATTACAGCCCTTTCTTCAGTCCAAGATAAAATTGTAAATATTTTTAAGGCACATTGGCAACTAAGAAAAAAAACAAAGGAAGATGGTCCTTACTTATTCAAGGAGCTTGTCAAGTTATTCTTAATGTGATAAATGTGGAGAGCCATTGGTTCAAGGAACAACCCTTTCTGTACTCTCTTTTCCAATTGTGCTTTTAATTACGTGACACTGGCTCCATCTGCTGGACATAATTTATTTGTGCATTTTAGTTAGGAGTATATTCCTATTTAACAGAGAATGAGAGGTAAAAAAAGAAAATGCTTTCAGAAATGTACAATGTGCTCAGCCCTTCACCTGTGTTTTTTTTTTTCTTTTTTTTTCTGCACTACGAATAATGCTCATGTGCCTGTATACAGTACCTTGAAAAAGTATTCATACCCCTTGAAATTATCCATGTTACAACCAAAAATGTAAATTTATTTTTTGGGATTTTATGTGATAGACCAACACAAAGTGGTACATAATTGTGAAGTGGAAGGAAAATGATAAATGGTCTTCAAATGTTTTTTACAGATAAATATATGAAAAGTGGGGCGTGCATTTGTATTCAGCCCCCCTGAGTAAATACTTTTTGTAGAACCACCTTTTACTGCAATTACAGCTGCAAGTCTTTTGGGGTATGTCTCTGCCAGCTTTGCACATCTAGAGAGTGAGATTTTTGCCCATACTTCTTTACAAAATAGCTCAAGCTCTGTCAGATTGGATGGAGAGCGTCTGGAAACAGCAATTTTCCTGACAGACTCCATGGCAGCCTACGTATGGGTTAATCCCGCCTCTCCTACCTCATAGGACCCCACTCCCATAAATCTTTGCTCCCAGCTAGGTACCGTGTTCCTTTTTTGTCCTCCTCCTTAGGACTAAAGAGGTAGTTCTTACCTTAAGGAGTAGTGGTCCAGTCCTGGCGTTTCCCCTTGCGTTGGCGGTGAAGAGATGGCGGTATTGGAAGTCCAGTTGCCCAGCTATTAGCAGGGTGGACACGGGTGATGTTGTGGTGCCCTGAAGAGCTTACTATCCAGTCATTGACTGGCAAGCGGCAGTTTGGCCAATCGTCCTCGCTATTAGCAGGAGGCCTTCCATTTGATGCCCGGTCGTGCCCGCCTGTGTCGTGCGCTTGGAGGGTCAGGTTGGATCGTTCTTTCATGCTGGATGGGTATCGTATTTTCATTCTTACATATTCCATGGCAGCCGGTGTTTATATTTGTCTGTTTTGTCTCTGTATGTCCTCAGGTATGGTGGCTGGAGCGCATTTGCGTTCCAGTCCGCCGCTGTTTGTCCCTACGGTGCGTGCGCACGGCCCCGAGCCAGATCGAGGCTTGGCTCGCGCATGCGCGGTCCGGGCGGAACAGCGGTGGCCACGCATGCGCGCGAACGTCGTAAGGCGGCGCACGACGACGCTCGGAGCGCCGTGACGTCATCCAGGGCGGCAGATTTAAATAGCTGTCAGATACAGCTATGCCCTGGCTTCCAGAGGAATCTGCAGACGCCGGTTCTTTTGTTCCTAATAGCGACATTTGTGGAAGGTAGGCTGAGCCCCCCTTTGTTTTATGCAGCAATGTGTTACTTTTGCTTCTGCTATTATTGGGTGCTTATGTATTATGTCTTGCCTGCAGTCTCTGCTGTTTTCTATTACCATGGATGTGTCGTCGCCGCCTAGTGGTCAGCCCTTATGCCGCAGGTAGGACGGAATATTTTTCCTCTACCTGTTTTGCATGGGTTGTCAGGATTATTGGGGAATTATAAAATATTTTGTTTCCTGTTCTTTTCTCAGCCCTTCTAGGTCCGATCATCATCCAGTAGCACGTGAAGAGAAATCCAGGTCACAGCGTGACCAATCAAAGTCAAGATCTTCCTCTAAACATCACACGGACAGGTCAAGGTCCGGCTCTAAACATGATTCCCGCCGCCATTCCGGTCGCACGGAGAAAAAAGCCTTCTGGGGGTGTAGGGCTCATGTCCCGGAGGACAGATCTCTCTGTGAAGCATGCTACTCCAGAGCTGCGAAAGAGAGAGGTGCAGGTGACCAGCAGGTGGAAGCACTGGTCAGGAAGGTTGTGCAAGAATCTCTGAGCAGGACAGAGTCAGCCAACATAACCATTCCCCCTTCAGCACCAGCCTCAACTGCGGACGCAGTCGAACTTGAAGTTCCAGGTCTCTCTCATGACTATCTCTCGTCAAATGGATCCTCAGATGAGGAAGTTGAGGTGGATGAATATGGAGCGGGATTCGACTTCTCTCAAGTCCCTCATTTGGTCAGGGCAGTTAAAGATGCGCTAAAATGGGAAGACCCAATAGAGATGCCCTCCAAACAAAAAAAGTATTTTAAGCATCTGAAAAAAGAGCGCCCGAATTTCCCTTTCTTAAATGAGCTCGGTGAAATCATATCTGATGAATGGGGGAAGGTTGAAAGAAAGAACTCTTTAATCTCCAAAGTGGCAAAAATGTACCCATTCAGGAGCGAGGAGGTGAAATATCTGGATTCAGCCCCCCTCATTGATGCGGCGCTCATGAGATTAGTGAGACATGTCACGCTTCCACTGGAGGACACAGTGTCATTCAGAGATGGTTTGGAAAGAAAGATCGACACTGATCTCAAACGAATATATATCACTGCAGGGATGGCCTGCAAACCGGCTCTAGCCCTTGCGGCTTTGTCAAAAGCCATGGAATCTTGGACAGATGACGTGGGTGCAACCCTGGGAAGTATATCCGATGACGTGGTCAGGAATTCCCCAGTGCATGAACTGAGGATGGCATCGGCTTTTCTGGGTGAGGCATCCCTGGACATTATCCGGTTGGTATCGCGTGTCATGCTATCTTCGGTCACAGCTAAACGGGCCCTGTGGTTACGTCCATGGGTAGCGGATCCTGCCTCCAGGCATGGTGCAAAATTCCCTTTGAGGGCTCTTCCCTCTTTGGGAACAAGCTGGACTCGGCCATCACACGCGCTACCGGGGGTAAGTCGGGTTTCCTACCCCAGGATCGTCGTCTCTTGAGTCAGAGAAGAGCTCAACCTAGACAGGATCAGGAACGTGCTAGAGACGCACGTCGTTACAGACCTGGCAGGGAATTCAGGAAAAACTGGAGAAGAAACCAACCTTCAGGACAGAAGTCCACAAAGGCCACATCCTCTGGGGGTCGGGATGCGACTAAGTCCTTTTGATATGGAGCCTGTCCAGGTGGAGCAGGTAGGAGCACGATTACTCCGTTTCCAGCACGTCTGGGCAGCCTCGGTCCAAGATTATTGGACAGTCAAAACTATCTCTACAGGTCATACCTGGACTTTCACCGACCCACCTACACACCGCTTTATTCCCACAGTTCTACCACAGTCAGAAGAGAAAAGAGAAATTCTATTATCCTATACAGACTCCCTGATATCTCAAGGGGCCGTCATTCCGATACAAGTGGAAGAAAAATTTCAGGGAGTATATTCCCCCCTCTTCATGGTCCTCAAAAAGAGCGGGTCATGGAGGCCAGTCATCGACCTAACATATCTGAACTCCTTCATCCAGAAGGAGAGGTTCAAGATGGAGACTCTCTTGACCATAAGTCAAACGATTCAGCCAGGGGATTGGATGGTCTCAGTAGACCTGAAGGACGCGTATTTTCATGTTCCAATCGCGAAGAATTTTCAGCAATACCTCAGGTTCGCAGTGGAGCAGAGACATCTCCAGTTCACCTGTCTTCCTTTCGGGCTGACAACATCGCCTCGAGTGTTCTCAAAAGTACTACTGGCAGTGGTAGCCCTAATCAGGGTCAAAGGTGTCCGGTTACACCACTACCTGGACGATCTACTCCTGCTCTCGCAGGACAGAGACCAGCTTCTTTTACATCGGGACCAAGTCATCTCGGTCTTGACGGAGTTCGGCTGGTTGTTGAACAGGGAGAAGAGTCAGTTGGATCCGACCCAGTCCCTGATATTCCTAGGGGCACAGTTCGACATGGTAAAAAGTACCATTTCCTTACCCATGGAGAAGATCCCAGTAATTCAAGACAGGATCCGGCTCGCCCTGGCATGTCCTCGCCTCAGGGCATCATATTGCCTCAGAGTTATCGGCACCATGGTGGCCACAGCTCCCATGGTAAAATGGGCACAGTGGAAGATGCGGCCCTTCCAAAAGGGTTTTCTTCAACAATGGATCCCAGAGTCACAAGATCACTTTATCAGAATGACCCCGTCCATGAGGGAGTGTCTTCCATGGTGGCTTCATCAGGAGTATCTCCTCAAGTGCCACTCTATTGCACCAATCTCCTGGATCACGGTGACGACGGATGCCAGCAACAGCGGCTGGGGAGCCCTCTGTCTGTCAGAAGTAGCCCAGGGGAAATGGGACTTCCCATCTCAAGGGATAGTGTCAAATGTCTTGGAACTCCGAGCTGCCTTTCAAGCTCTTCAAGCCTTCCGTCACCTGATTTCAGGAGCTTCGGTTCTGTTGAGGTTGGACAACACGACTGCGGTTACATACATCAAGAGACAAGGGGGCACACGCAGTCTAGACCTACTAAAAGAGGTCAGTCCGATTATGGTCTGGGCCCAGGCGAATTTGTCGAATCTAACGGCAGTTTATCTCCCCGGAGTCCAGAATGTCCAGGCGGACTTCCTCTCAAGAGTAGCCTTGGACAACAACGAGTGGTCCCTCCACACAGAAGTGTTCAATTGGATTCTGTCTCTAGGAGTAACACCGGAAGTGGACCTCTTTGCATCACCCTGCAATGCGAAACTCGAGAGGTATTACACGAGGAATCGTTGTCCCCAGGCTTATGGGATAGATGCGTTGACGGACCAGTGGAGGTTTCTCAAGGCGTATGCCTTTCCCCCAGTCCCGGTCATTCTCCGTTTTCTATCAAGACTCCGCTGGGAAGAAGCCGAAATAATAGCGGTAATTCCATACTGGCCCAACAGGCCATGGTTTCCTCTCCTGACGCAGCTCAGTTGTCAGGACCCAGTCCCTCTTCCTCCCAGGCCAGATCTCCTGCTACAGGGAGCATCGCTTCACCCATGTCCATCCCATCTCCACCTGATGGTCTGGTGGTTGAAAGGGAAAGGTTGACAGCCTTGGGGTGTCCAAACACAGCAATTGAAACCCTGATGAGTGCCAGGAGAGAGGGTACTAACAGAGTATACCAAAGAATTTGGGCAAGATTCGTGAGTTTCATCCCTACTGTTGGAGGTTCATTTAAAGACCCAAAAATATCGGACATTCTGGGTTTCCTGCAGACAGGCCTGGAGTTGCCCTTGGCTGTTAGCTCTCTTAGAGTTCAGGTCTCTGCGATTTCTGCATTCACAGGCGTTGCTTGGGCAAAACATCCTCTCGTCAGGCAATTCTTCAAGGGTGCAACAAGACTTAGACCTCAAAGGAGGCCAAGATTCTCCAAGTGGGATCTTCCCCTCGTTTTGGACTTCTTTTCAGGAGAAGAATTTCGGCAAATGGATCAATTGTCCATCAAAGATCTTTTTCTCAAGACAGTATTCCTGGTGGCCATAACATCTGCCAAAAGGGTATCTGAGATCAGCTCTCTGGGTTTCAAAGAACCCTTTATCACCTTTTTTCCTGATAGAGTGGTCTTGATCCCCATGTTGGGATCAAACCCCAAAGTGACGTCCGTCTTTCATGAGAATCAAGAAATAGTTCTCCCAACATTCCATTCACCTGACAATTCTAGCATCCATCCTCTAGATGTCGGAGAAATCCTAAGATTCTATTTGGAAGCGACGGCTCCCTTCCGGAAATCGGATTACCTTTTCATCTACTTCCAAGGGAAGAACAGAGGATTACGTGCTTCCTCCAGATCCATATCAGCCTGGATTGTCCAGGCTATTCAAAGGGCGTATACGGCTAAGGGTCTGGTCCCTCCAGAGGCAGTGACGGCACACTCCACTAGGAGTGTTTCAACGTCTTGGGCAGCTTCCCGTCATGTGTCTGCAGAAGTGATTTGCAAAGCAGCATCATGGTCATCGATAAATACATTTATGACACACTATTGTGTTGAGCCGGCGGCTCTTTCCTCAGTTCATTTTGGTTTGAATGTCTTATCTGTTGACAGTGCCAATTAAAACCTTTTTTCTTTAAACCAGCAATATTTCCCACCCGGGAGTGTATGGCTAGTTATTTCCCATACGTAGGCTGCCATGGAGTCTGTCAGGAAAATGGAAAATTTATATCAAATACTTACCGTAATTTTCCTTTCCTGATGGACTCCATGGCAGCAGGAGTTCCCTCCCATTGCTGGAGTAGGCTAAGTTATGGAACACGGTACCTAGCTGGGAGCAAAGATTTATGGGAGTGGGGTCCTATGAGGTAGGAGAGGCGGGATTAACCCATACGTAGGCTGCCATGGAGTCCATCAGGAAAGGAAAATTACGGTAAGTATTTGATATAAATTTTCAAGTCTTGTCACAGATTCTCATTTGGATTGAGGCTGGGTTCACACATGTGCGGTGTGAATTCCAGCTCCGTTTTCTCTGAGAAGAGAAAAAACAGCTGTTCAGTGGTTCCTCTCCATTGTAGCTGCAGATCAGTGAGCAGGGAGAGGGGGAGAGGGGGGAGGTGTGGTGAGGAGAAGTAGAGAATTTGTGTTCAGAACGGAATGCATCTGCGAATCAGATGCGTTCCCATAGAAGATAATGTGCTTGTAATTCGCACCGCAATGCCCAGAAAAACGCACATGTTTTTGGGCAATACACAGTGCGAATGCAACGCACATATGTGAACCAGATGCATTCAAATTAATGTATTTTAAAATGTCCTGCAAATTGGATGCAGTGTAAGCCGCATCTAATTCGCATAGGTGTGAACAGGGCCTCAGGTCTGGACTTTAACTGGGCCATTCTAACACATGAATATGCTTTGATCTAAACCGTGTCATTGTAGCTCTGGCTGTATGTTTAGGATTGTTGTCCTGCTGGAAGGTGAATCTCTGCCCCAGTCTCCAGTCTTTTGCAGACTCTATCAGGTTTTCTTCTAAGATTGCCCTGTATTTGGCTCTATAAATCTTCCCATCAACTCTGACCAGCTTCCCTGTCTCTGTTGAAGAAAAGCATCCCCACAACATAATGCTGCCACCACCATGTTTCACGGTGGGGATGGTGTGTTTAGGGTGATGTGCAGTGTTAGTTTTCCATCACACATAGTGTTTTGTTTTTAGGCGAAAAAGTTCAATTTTGGTCTCATCTCACCAGAGCACCTTCTTCCACTTTTGCTGTGTCTTCCATATGGCTTCTCACAAACAGGACTTCTTATGGCTTTCTTTCAACAATGGCTTTCTTCTTGCCACTCTTCCATAAAGGCCAGATTTGTGGAGTGCAGGACTAATGCCTTGTACACACGGTCGGACATTCCGACCACAAAATCCGTTGGATTTTTTCAGACGGATTTTGTCCAAAACTTGTGTTGCACACACACGGGCGGACAAAGTTGTCGGAAAATCTGATAGTTCGGAACGAAGTGACGTATAAAACGTACGACGGAAAAAGCCCGCTAGAGCCCACACACAATCGGATTTTCCGACAACATAATCCGATCGGACCCTCTCCATCGGAAAATATCTGACCGTGTGTACTACATAATAGTTGTCCTGTGGACAGATTCTCCCACCAGAGCTGTGGATCTCTGCAGCTCCTCCAGAGTTACCATGGGCTTGTTGGTTGCAGCTCTGATTAATGTTCTCCTTGGCTGGCCTGTTAGTTTAGGTGGACAGCCATGTCTTGGTAGGTTTGCAGTTGTTCCATACTCTTTCCATTTTCCGATGATGGATTTAACAGTGCTCGGTAAGATGTTCAAAGCTTGGGATATTTTTTTATAACCTAAGACTGCTTTAAACTTCTCCACAACTTTATCCCTGACCTGTCTGGTGTGTTCCTTGGCCTTCATGGTGCTGTTTGTTCACTAAGGTTCCCTAACAAACTTCTGGGGGCTTCACAGAACAGCTGTATTTATACTGAGATTAAATTGCACACAGGTGGACTCTATTTACTAATTAGGTGACTTCTGAAGGCAATTGGTTTGACTAAATTTTAGTTAGGGGTATCAGAGTAAAGGGGGCTGAATACAAATGCACGCCACACTTTTCACATATTTATTTGTATTTGTATTTGTTTATCATTTTCCTACAACTTCACAATTATGTGCCACTTTGTGATGGTCTATCACATAAAATCCCAATAAAATACATTTATGTTTGTAACATGAAAAATGTGAAAAATATCAAGGGGTATGAATACTTTTTCAATGCACTGTAAGAAAATAAAACCGTAGACAGGTGATCCTTCTATAAGGTTGATTTGGTATTATTATTATTGTTATTCAGGATTTATATAGTGCCAACAGTTTGCCCAGTGCTTTACAATATAAAGAGAGACAGTACAATTACAATACAATAAAATACAAGAGGGTTAAAAGGGCCCTGCTAATAAGAACTTACAATCTAATAGGGTGGAACAAGTGGTACAAAAGATAATACGTGTTAGGCATGAAGGAAGAATTAAAGTGGTTGTTAACCCACTTTTTGAACTGGGTTCAGTTTGAGACCCCTGCTCTAGTCTCTGTGAGGGCTAATAGAGATGGTTCACTGCCCCCAGAGGCCAATTACGGCAAGACAGTCAGTAATATAATCTATTGAGGAAGACTGCCCTGTGAACACTCTGATTCGCCCAAGACCGAGTGGGGCTGGCAATGAGGGGGGGTGGGTTGGATGAGGTGTGACTGAGGTTTGTAAAAAGGGCTGTTTCAAGCAAAGAGCTCTCTCTCTCTCTTTCGATGCTGGCCTTTGCCGGAGCGACATTTGGCTCTGGCTTTCTCTCTCTCTCTCTTCCCCTTTTTCCCTTTGGATCATGGCTTGGGCCTAAGCCTCATGGCTCTGGCCCTTTCTTTCAACACCAGCCGAGTCTTGTATTGTGTTCTGATTGTAAGCTTTATAATATTGTAATATCTTTTAATACTTTTATGTTAGTTTCCTAATTCTGCTGTTTAGTATATTCCTATTTTCTTGGGAAATATATTTAACTTTGTTGACTAAGCAGGTGTGTTTGTTATATCATTGTGCTTATCAGACTCTTATAGACTAGCTAATTTATAAGGATAGGCAGATTAATACATATGCAATAGTTATATAGGCTATAATAAACTGTATATTATTGCATAGAATATTTCACAAGCTAACCCAGTGAGGTGAATTGTTTAGGAACTATCCATGCCACCTGTCTAGGTGCGCAGTGTGGAAGCATGTGTAAATTACAAGACTTGCTGTACAGAATTACAAATCCTTTCGCTGGTAACACAGTAAACACTTATGAATTTCGCCTGTGTATTTAGTATTTTGCTTGAAGCTTTCCTTCAATAATAAACACAGAGCTGTATCTTGACCTAGGCTAACAAGGCCCAGGCCTAGGGCGGCACTTTGCAGGGGGGCAGCATGAAAAGAGTCCCCACCTGCTTGTGCTACACTTTTAGTGTAGTGCCAGTCTCGTGGAGTCGGGATCCAAATCAGTCTGGTGCCCCCATAAAGCGACCACACTGTTGTTGGTATGGGGGCGACTGGCGTTCTGCAACTGTGGGGAGGGCATCACTTCTAGTTTTGACTGTCCTATCATCACAGCGGACCTCTCACCTGAGTTCTCAGTTACAGAGAGACAGATGCCATGTCGGGAGGCTGAAACTGTCCGGAGGAGAAAGTCAGCTGAACCGTGCGGGCCAGTAAAGTGAAGGGGGAGGAGCTCTTCACTGTGGGAGGCGACCCTATGTTGGGAGAGGTGCAGGGGAGACACATGAAGGGAGCCAGGAAGGCTGTAAGTACCCAGGCTGAAAGGAAAACCACACCAGTTGAGTGGAAATTTCAGGACAACTAACTAGCTGCCACGAGGCTTCTAATCTGAGTAGTAGGGATGGTGCAGATGCAAGGGAGACTGAGATGGTCAGCTGCACTTAGTAAGTAGGTAGTAAGACTTTCCTGCAAACCTTTGGGTGATCACATTGTAATATATATACTGTATATACTAGAAACCCCTGAGGGCTTTCGAGCTTGCAATGATGCCTATGGCAGTTAAATATTAGGAAATCGTATTACAGACATCCCAACCTCCAAAAACAAATTTCAGGGAGGTTCAAACTCAATTCAGGGAGGTGACGCTTCGCGCCGGTGCCGACCCCCCCCCCCCCCCAATAAAATGCAGCCTTACCAGTGCCAATTAAATGCAGCCTGATCACACAGGGGATGGGCTGGTGGTCCTGGGGTCTGGCTGCTAGGGTCTGGCTGCTGGAGCTGGGCTGCTGGTCCTGGGGTCTGGCTGCTGAAGCTGGTCTGCTGGTCCTGGGGTCGGGCTGCTGGGGCCAAGGGTCCGACTGCTGGGGCCAAGGGTCTGGCTGCTGGAGCTGGGCTGCTGGTCCTGGGGTCTGGCTGCTGGGGCCAAGGGTCTGGCTGCTGGAGCTGGGCTGCTGGTCCTGGGATCTGGCTGCTGGGGCTTGGGGTCCAGCTGCTGGGGCCAAGGGTTCGGCTGCTGGAGCTGGGATTTCTGGTTTCTGGGATCTGGCTGCTGGGGCCAAGGGTCTGGCTGCTGGTCCTATAGCCTGGGGTCTGGCTGCAATGGGGCTGGTGAGGCATCCCAGTCAGCGAATTCAGTACAGAACCCCCACCCGCAGTGCATATTCCTCTCCCCCCCCTCCCGCAGTGCAGACCCATCTCCTGCAGTACAGACCCCCCTCCCGCAGTGCAGACCCCTCTCTCGCAGTACAGACCCCCTTCAGCAGTACAGACCCCCTCCCGCAGTACAGAACCTTCTCCCTCAGTACAGACCCCTCTCCCAGAGTACAGACCCCCCTCCCGCAGTACACACCCCCTTCCCTCAAAGCAGACCCACCTTCCGCACTACAGACCCCTCTCCGGAAGTGCAGACCCCTCTCCCCCAGTGCAGACCCCTCTCCCCCAGTGCCGACCCCTCTCCCTCAGTGCAGACCCCCCTCCCGCAGTACAGACCCCCCTCCCGCAGTTTAGACACCTCCCCCTCAGTATAGACCTCCCCCTTAGTATAGACACCCCTCTCCATCAGTATAGACCCCCAATGCAGCCATCCGGCCATCAACATAGACCCCCCTAAGTGCAGACCCCCCCCCCTCCATCAGCATAGACCCCCTCAGCATATACACCCCCCTCCATCAGTATAGACCCTTCAGTGCAGATCCCCCTCCCTGAGCATAGACCCCCCTAAGTGCAGATTCCCCCCCTCCATCAGCATAAACCCCCTCAGTGCAGACCCACCCCCCTCTTCACTTGTGCTAGTAGTCCCCCCGTCCCATAGCGCCCCCAGCATTTGTCCATGTACAAAAAATACAGTACACTGTTCAGACCGCAGAACAGCATGGGATATGCACAGCGGCGTGTCCCTGCACGGACTCCCTCATCCATCCTGCGCACAGTAGTGTGGGAGGAGCTGCAGTGCAGAGGGCTGGAGGGGCGGGGTACCGATCTGGGCCGAGAGCCAGGGGAAACATTTCGGGGAGGGAGAGACACAGATCAATGCTCTGTTCCAAAAATCTTCTAAAGTCCCAGCTGCTGGGGCCAAGGGTTCGGCTGCTGGAGCTGGGCTTTCCGGTTTCTGGGGTCTGGCTGCTGGGGCCAAGGGTCTGGCTGCTGGTCCTATAGCCTGGGGTCTGGCTGCAATGGGGCTGGTGAGGCATCCCAGTCAGTGAATTCAGTACAGAACCCCCACCCGCAGTGCATACTCCTCCCCCCCCTCCCGCAGTGCAGACCCATCTCCTGCAGTACAGACCCCCCTCCCGCAGTGCAGACCCCTCTCTCGCAGTACAGACCCCCTTCCGCAGTACAGACCCCCTCCCGCAGTACAGAACCTTCTCCCTCAGTACAGACCCCTCTCCCAGAGTACAGACCCCCCTCCCGCAGTACACACCCCCCTCCCTCAAAGCAGACCCACTTTCCGCACTACAGACCCCTCTCCGGAAGTGCAGACCCCTCTCCCCCAGTGCAGACCCCTCTCCCCCAGTGCCGACCCCTCTTCCTCAGTGCAGACCCCCCTCCCGCAGTACAGACCCCCCTCCCACAGTTTAGACACCTCCCCCTCAGTATAGACCTCCCCCTTAGTATAGACACCCCCCTCCATCAGTATAGACCCCCCAATGCAGCCATCCGGCCATCAACATAGACCCCCCTAACTGCAGACCCCCCCCCCTCCATCAGCATAGACCCCCTCAGCATATACACCCCCCTCCATCAGTATAGACCCTTCAGTGCAGATCCCCCTCCCTGAGCATAGACCCCCCTAAGTGCAGATTCCCCCCTCCATCATCATAAACCCCCTCAGTGCAGACCCCCCCCCCCTCTCCACTTGTGCTAGTAGTCCCCCCTCCCATAGCGCCCCCAGCATTTGTCCATGTACAAAAAATACAGTACACTGTTCAGACCGCAGAACAGCGTGGGATATGCACAGCGGCGTGTCCCTGCACGGACTCCCTCATCCATCCTGTGCACAGTAGTGTGGGAGGAGCTGCAGTGCAGAGGGCTGGAGGGGCGGGGTACCGATCTGGGCCGAGAGCCAGGGGAAACATTTCGAGCAGGGAGAGACACAGATCAATGCTCTGTTCCAAAAATCTTCTAAAGTCCCCAGCTGTCATGTGGACAGACTGAGGATATTTTTGCAAGGGGACCTGTGTCCTGAAGTGTGGTCCATGCACTAAGGCTTGGCTGCTTGTTGCTTGAAATGCAGCTGTGCTTTTTGTCCCTGGAGTTGTCCCTGGAAAAGAAGGGAAATATAGTCCGCCCAGAGGGAATTGATGGACTGGAAACTGTTTTGGACCCTAAAGCCGCGTACAATTCGGCCAGCAAAAGACCGATGAGAGCTTTTGGTTGGAAAATGTGACCATGTGTATGCTCCATCGGGCTTTTGCTGGCCGAATTCCAGCCAGCAAAAGATTGAGAGCATGTTTTCAATTTTTCGTTCGGAAAAATTTCTGATCAGAAATTCCGATCGTCTGTAGCAATTCCGACACGCAAAATTGCTACGCATGCTCAGAAGCATTGAACTTAATTTTCTCGGCTCGTCGTAGTGTTGTATGTCACTGCATTCTTGATGGTCGAAAGTTCAGCGAACTTTTGAGTGACCGTGTGTATGCAAGCCAAGCTTGAGCGGAATTCCGTCGGAAAAAACATCTCAGATTTTTCTGACGGAAAATCCGCTCGTGTGTACACGGCATAAGTGTTTATTCACTTAGATTAGGTTATAATAGAAGGGTCAATTCTCACTATGCATCTGAATAATGGACTAAATCATATGCTTGGACTGTCTCTAGTGTGGTCACTAGGTGGCGTGAGCGATGCCGACCTGAGTGAACTTTATTCACATTATGTGATAGATGTAAGTTTGTTGATAAATGGGAAGAAGGTGGTATTCTCCATGTAGGATGGGACCTGCTTCTAAAGATTTAAATATTGAAGGTGGTTTCTCCTGTCTATACTTGTATGCCACTGTACTTACTATATTGCTTTGTACTGTAATGCTGATTTGTCTAATAAACTCCTCTGTTAAAAAAAAAAGATGTAAATAATGTAATATTCTATAGGGTGTATTTACACTGCTATGCTGTCTTCGGCTGAAGATAATTGAAAACCATTCAATCACGTATGTATGTATATATATTGCACTATGTTACCATAGGATAGGATGCATTTGCATTGCTGTTTACTCTCTTTCAGGTGTTGCTGAGTCAGCGAGTCTTCCTTGGCTAAGGAGAGACAGGGATCTAACTGGACAACAACACTAACCCTTTTCTATATCTTGTTATTACTGTATAAATTAGATAGATAGTCAGGAATCAATACCATTGCTCTTGCTTACTTTTTTTTGTACATAACTATTTTTGATATTTCCTTGTCATATGTGATCTACTATCTCATGTGTCAATACCATGTTTATTTTATGTGGAACGCCTTGGCCTTGGTGAAATTTTCTCTTCTACCACTAGGTGGCCGGGTACTTGGTGGTACTAGATATGAGAAGGGCAACGCAAGGTACGATTATGGGTATATGGGGTATCTCAGCCAATGGGCAGGGGTTTTCTTGGATTCCTTGTCCTGCTGGGAGAACCTATATATTCGGGTGGAGTCAGGTGATCTGTGTTCTGTGCCACCTGGATGGCTGTCTGGGTGGACGTGTGTTGTTTTGCCCGGGCTGCTAGACCGAAGTTTGGGCCTATATCGGGCACAGCTGTCTGCTAGGCTGTCTGAGGGCCTATCCAGAAGCAAGAGAGCAGCGCAGGGTTGGGATTGCGGCTTGCAGTCTAACCAAAAGTGCCGGAGAACCTGTCGTGGTCAGAGGTAGAGGGGAAGCTGTCACCAGTAAGGGACTATCTGCCTTATTACCATGGACCACATTGAGTAACTGAAGCAAGTACCAGAGCAGCATTCTCATCAGACGGGGATGGTGAAGAACCGTGAAGCTTCAGTGAGAATCAAGCCAGGGACCCAGCCAGTGGAGGTGACGCTTGCAGAGCAGCCTTGTGTGTCAAGCTAGGGACCAAGCAGGCCAGCATGAGTGAAGCTTGAGAGGTATCTAGAGTGCCAAGCTAGGGACCCAGCAGAGAAGCGGGGTGACGCTTGAGGAAGATGCCACTGTGAAGAATGGAGGAGCTCAAGGGATTCACTGGCAGTAAATCAGAGGGTCTAGTGAGAGACCCGGAGCTTAGTGTATGGAAGAACTATAAGGAGAAGTTGTAGTGAAGCTGAAAGAACTGTTACTCTTTGTGTTAGGAATTGTTAAAGACTGTTGCCATAGGAGACAGCATTCCAGCACTTGCTTCTTGTTGGGGGCTTTTCCCTGCACGGCTGTCCTTCTATTGAAGTCTCAGAGTCTGAAAATTGAATTTGCAACTACCTAAGGGTGTCCTGGCCCTAACCCTCTTTCCCCCCAAAATACAAAAAGGACTGTTAAGAGAAATAAAACCTCTTTTACATCCAAGAAGTGTCTGGCGCCCAATGACTTTCACCATCTTTGCCCCCGCTATGCCTCACAACCCACTACATACAGAAGGATGTCAGCTATCTCTGGCCCTGGAGGTTCTCATTAGACCGAAGGAGGCCTGGGACCTTGCTACAACTATATTTAAATATATGTATAAGGCGTATTTGAAGAATTATGAGACGTGTCCATCAACGATGTGTTCAGATGAAAAGATCTACATCAAATTGGAATGAAGGAAACCAAAAGGAATACAATATTTTATTTACTTTTCCCAATTATAGACTTATTCCTGGAATTTATCATGGAGACCCTTTGGCCTAATCCACTGTCTGCACTTTCTACACTTTCTCCGGCTCCTGATAACAGTATTTAGTACAGCCATATTTAATGAATTCTTCTATAAAATTTACTTTGAAAAGAGATGTAAGTGGAATCCCAGTTGTATTGGACAGGTTTCTTTTGTCCCTAGAACATGCATATTATTACAGCTAGAATTGTATACCTCCAAGAAAAAAAAATCAATCCTGCTTCTTTTAATTTCCTCATCACTACAGTTGAAATTGATCGTCAATTTGACCTCACTAACAATTAGAAAATCAAGCAAACATTTCCAAAAGGAAAATTTTCAAACTGAATTCTACTGGTGTATGGCCAGCTTTTAGTCTCATTTTATATCTTCATTGTCAGATTATGTTCCTGGTTTTTAGAGAAACATTACATCTCTAGCTAGCAAAGTCAATCTTATAAATTGCCCTTCCATTGCATCATCGCACAATAGTTATGATTTATTAATAATTTTTTAATGCGTGTGTAATTACAATAATTATTGTTTCTAGATCTTCCTGGAGTCCAAACTTAAAGTCAACCTTACCTTTCAGGTTTGGTCCTATCACCACGTTATGAAGTTACACCACAGAGTAGATTAACTATATTTAAAGCAGTATTCAATTCAAAACCAAAAATGTAATATATTGCAGTTTACCAATCCTTAGATGTGGTGGCTGCATTCGTTTTCTTTTTTTCTTTTTTTTTCCCCCCTCTTTTTTCACCTGCTGATCTAGCCAGTAACACACCTCCTGTATTAGTGAGACACGACTTTGGAGAAGGGAGCACTGGAGACACAGCGGACAGCAGCATTGTCAGTCGGGGGGTTAGTGTAATGCCTCGTACACACGTACAGACTTTTCCCGGCGGACCTAAGTCCAGCGGACAATCCGCTGGACTTTCCAGCTGGGTACGTTGGACTAAAAAGCGAACGGACTTGACCACACACGATCACGCAAAAAGTCCGACGGTTCACGCGATGACGTACAGCACGTACGACGGGACTAGAAAACGAAAAATACTAGAAAAATACTTGCTACTGAGCATGCGTCCTTTTTGGTCCGCCGGACCATACTACACACGGCCGGATTGTCCGCTGGACTGCCAAGTCCAGCGGATAATTTGAAAACAAAACTTGAAACTTTAGTCCGCCGTACTTTGGCCAAAAAAAGTCCGCCGGCGCCCACACACGAGGGGATTATCCGCTGGACTTCGGTCCAGCGGATAATCCCGCGGGATAGTCCCTTCGTGTGTACGCGGCATTAGATGTACTAGCAGATTTAAATACACTAACATATTGAAGCCAAACTCCAGCTCACACTTTGTAATCAGTTATAGCTAACTTTTTTCCTTTCGGGATAAAGGTTTTACATTAATAATTAAAAGCTGGTCATTGTAAGCACCCCTGCCAGTGTTAAATGGTTTGTCCCATCCCTGTAAACTGATGCATCTGGAAGACAGCTTGTTCTTTTGAAAAATAACAGACTTACTGGCTGAATGACCAGATGGAAATAAAAGAAAGAAAACCTAAAAAAGAAAACAAATGCAGCCATCACATTTAAGAATTGGTAAGCTGCAATATAATAAATATTTGCTTTTGGGTTTAATACCGCTTTAAAAAGAAAAAACATGGCAACAGAATATCATCCAACAACAGGATTTAGTGATGCAGTAATCTTTATTTAAGATTACAGACTGACACATTAAAGAGACGTTATCAAGTTTTAAAATCATATAATGCGTCTCTTCTTGCCGTGCTTGTCAGCAGAAGAGGGTGACATCTGGTGAGCTTGCTTTGTTCTCCTTCAGCTACTGGCGGGGGCTGGAGCGGGGGCAGCAGCAGCTGCAGCCACGGGGGCAGGAGCAAAGCATCCACGCTTGTGCCACTGCATATCACGAATACGGCGAACGGACTGAATCTGAGGCTGGTTGGCTTCCCAGTCATTCCAGTGTTTGTATTCATTCTTCTCAAAGACATACTGACGACCTCTGTAGCCAGGGTATTCATAACCTACCCATCTGAAATAAAGAACACACTGGATGAAAGGCAAATGTCAGCTTATGTTGTTTTCGAGCAATACACAAATGGCAAAATTAGAGTCCTCTCCGTACACCAGAGCATCACTTATGTTAGAGTCTGCAGAGCCCACCCTTACTTTAGAGTCTGCAGAGCCCACCCTTACTTTAGAGTCTGCAGAGCCCACCCTTACTTTAGAGTCTGCAGAGCCCACCCTTACTTTAGAATCTGCAGAGCCCACCCTTACTTTAGAGTCTGCACAGCCCACCCTTACTTTAGAGTCTGCACAGCCCACCCTTACTTTAGAGTCTGCACAGCCCACCCTTACTTTAGAGTCTGCACAGCCCACCCTTACAGTGAAAGGGAACTCTGCGAGTTCAGATGTAAAAGGGAACTCTGCAGATTCAGATTTAAAAGGGGAACTCTGTGGACTCTGATGTAAAGGGGGACTTTTGTGATTAACTTCATATGATTAGAAATGTTATTTAATAGCAACATCTATGCATAGTTTATCTATGCATTCTATGAAAAAAAATTGCTGTGTGACGCTGAAGTGTTCGGGTTTGACTTGAAGAAAAGGTGGCAACCCTAGTGGGTGGGCGGCAAGTGGTTAAAGCCCTTTTACTGCTTGTTAAGAATATGTCAATTGTTTAACCAGTTCAATACCCGCCCATAGTCATATGACGCCCACAAGGTGGATCTACCATCCTGGGTGGGCGTCATATGACGTCCTCGGATTCCCGGCCGCCTGGGGGGCGCGTGCGCACCGCCGGCGGCGCGCGCGCGCGCCCGCGGCATCGCTCGGGACCCGGTGCGAGTGCCCGGCGGCCGCGATGTCCGCCGGGCACCCGCGATTGCCCGTTAAAACAACGGGACCGGGCGGGACCGTGGAGCTGTGTGTGTAAACACACAGCTCCACGTCCTGTCAGCGGGGAGGAGACCGATCATGTGATCCCAGTACAGAGGATCACATGATCGGTCTCCTCCCCTAAAGTCCCCTCCCCCTACAGTTAGAATCACTCCTATTAGGGACACACATTAACCCCTCCAGCGCCCTCTAGTGTTAACCCCTTCCCTGACAGTCACATTTACACAGTAATCATTGCAATTTTATAGCAACGATCGCTGTGTAAATGTGAATGGTTCCAAAAATGTGTCAAAAGTGTCCGAAGTGTCCGCCGCAATGTCGCAGTCACGAAAAAAAAAAATCGCAAATCGCCGCCATTACTAGTAAAAAAAAAAAAAAAATTCAATAAATCTATCCCCTATTTTGTAGACGCTATAACTTTTGCGCAAACCGATCAATATACGCTTATTGCGATTTTTTTTACCAAAAATATGTAGAAGAATACGTATCGGCCTAAACTGAGGAAAAAAATTGTTTTTTTTTAAAAAAATGGGATATTTATTATAGCAAAAAGTAAAAAATATTGTGTTTTTTTTCAAAATTGTCGCTCTTCTTTTGTTTATAGCGCAAAAAATAAAAACCGCAGGGGCGATCAAATACCACCAAAAGAAAGCTCTATTTGTGGGAAAAAAAGGACGTCAATTTTGTTTGGGTGTAACGTCGCACGACCGCGCAATTGTTAGTTAAAGCGACGCAGTGCCGAATCGCAAAAAGTGCTCTGGTAAGGAAGGGTGTTTAAAAGCCCTGTATTGAAGTGGTTAATGTCCATAGTCTGGGCACATGTGAACTTTATATTTCTAAGTACAGAAGTATAGGTGTAAACATTTCATTTGTTTGCCTTGTGTAAGATAACACTTTTTTTCTATCCATTTATTCACAAACAAGTCTGAATAGATTTTAATAGGATGCTGCCCAAAATAAATTGTGTAATGTGTATTTTAATTTGTTACCCACAAAATGTGAATGAATTATATTTTTAGTGAGTAACAGAATGCAAGAATTAAAATTGTCAATTAAATGTTCTTACGTTCCATTAAGAACTTTAATGCTGGCTACACGGTCCTGGAAGCCATGAGCCCACAGACTGGGTACATCGTCATCCACAATCTCCATTTTTCTTCCATTGTAGCCTGCATTCTCAAAAAGGTGGATTTTGTGGTCAGCACTATCCTGTAAAAAAAAAAATAATAATATATATATATATATATATATATATATATATATATATATATATATATATATATATATATATTAGTAAAGATTTTGGATTAGTAAGGTTATTAATAAATGTGATAATTTAAAACAAAAATAGCAGCCTAAAGGTGTCCATAAAAACTTGAAATGTGTGGACACTATCTGACTTCCTTTTCCCACACCTTTTACAAACGTGGATGTTTATCTCACCTAAATTCTCCTGTTACTGGGTTTAGAAGTATAAACAGAAAAGCAATGCGGGCAGATGCTCTCAGCACTGCTTGTATCACAGGGAACACAATATTACTTAAGATGAACTTCTTATCCACCTTATTGATTGAGACCTAACGTAGATGCTGTATGAAAGCTTCATGAAGGCCTCCAATAGATGTAAGATAGTTGCCTTAAAACAGTTGAATTGAGTGACCACCATTCCATGCTTATGTATCAGTATATGCTATGTTTGTACTGCTAATTTTTTTTGTCATGTTTTTAAAGGATGTATATGACGTGCTATAAATGTTACTGTCATAAATAAGGATCAATAAACCCAGTTAATACCAAAAACTGGTTTCTATGTCAAATTTTCACACTAACCATAAAAATGAAAAACAGAAATAGCATGAGCTTTTTTTATTTACATTGAGACCCCTGGCAGTTCCCTGTTATCAGTTTTTTTACATGCACTTGATTAAATGAATGTATTTCTAATTTTCCTTTGTGTGTTTCCATTATTCGTAAACTAAACCAATTTCACAAACAGGGAATTAACTAACATGCACTCTTTATCTTTATCTTTATTACTTTGCCGTTGGCACACTAAACCATTTTTAGACCCTGTTTTCACTGCACGGAACAAGAACTCGAGTTCCCGCTCGCAAATTGTGTGTGTTATTCTCATGCGTTTCCTTATGTCGTGCATAAGGCAGCCCATTCACTTGAATGGGCTGCCTTATGCGCATTTGTCTTGGCAAAGAAGCTCAGGAACCAAATTTTGGCCCCGACCAGTCACGATTTTACAGGCACATTTTGGCATGATTCTTGCTTGTTTTGTTGTGCAACAGTCGCTGGAAAATTGCACCGTGTTTGGGGTGTCATTCAGGATGAGTGCCACCCAAATACACATTGCCGTGACTCCTAATTGCTTAAGTATGAACTTAATTTTTTTGTGGAGTTAGGAAATGTGAAATGCAGCAACCAATACAGCAATTGATTTCATGGCAAAACCATCTATTTTTCCTTAAGTTAGTGCTATGATTGTTAAAGTGGTTGTAAACCTCCATTTTCAATTTGTACCTATAAGTAAGCCTATAATAAGGCTCACCTATAGGTACAGTAAATATCTCCTAAATGTGCACCGTTTAGGAGATATTTACTCTGCACTGTGCTGTGAAGAAACAGTGGGAGTGACGTCACATGACTTCTGGCTAGTCACAGAACCGGAGTCCGTAGCCCCAGAAGGAAGAGGGGCTAAGATGGATGCGGCCTCCAGCAGGGACAGCGCAGGCTTCGGTTGCAGGTAAGTGCCACATAATGGGCTAGTATGCAATGCATGCTAGCCCATTATGCTTTTACTTTGCAGGGAACAAAAAAGGAAGTAAAACCCATCAGGGTTTACTTCCTCTTTAAGTTATGCTTTTTTCTTCATTCCTTTTAATTAACACTTACTATGTAAAGTTATTATGCACTTCTTTAACTACAGTACAAAAGAAAAAAGACAAAGCAGGAAGCACCACCTGAGTGTAGTATTAGAATGAACAGAATTAATCGCAAGGTGGTAGTCCCTGGGACTTACTACTTGGCCTAGCGTTTTAAACTCCTGTGCCAGCGGAAAACCTTCTGGATTTATTCCCTGGGTACCCTCACGCCCGGAGGGTTAAATGAAGAAATTGAGGTTCATTCCTTGCTCCTAGTTATTCTACATATTACCCACTCCCGGCATTTGTTCATGTTTCTAACCTATGTTTCTTTATGCATTATATTACTCTTTTGCTTACAGTTTACACTCTCATATATATACATTTTTTTTCTTTCTAGAGGACCCTTAATGTCCCTAATACTGTTAACGACATATAGTCTGGGGGTCTTTTCTACTTAGTCACTGTAAGTGCAATATAACATCTCACACATATGGCCATGGTAGATTCTTATTTATGTGTATAATGTTTATGTTTTTTTTTTTTTTGGGCACGAATTTATGAGAAAAATATCTTGTTTATAATAACTGTGGTCCAAAATGCAAAAAATGTAATTACTGTCTAAACTGTTTTTATCCTCTAATGTTTTTTTTTTGCTATATTTTTTATATATTTTTTTATATATATGCTTTTTTTATATATATATATATATATTTTTTTTTTTTATATATACAAAATTTTTTTTTGTTATATATGCTTCTTAATATGCTGTTTTAGTTTGCCATATTAGTATACTATTCCCTACCACTTGTTATCTTATGTTTCTAACTGTTATTTGCTGCCATGATATTGCTGCTTGCTATAGTAGTCCCACAGCCAGCACTCCATTATAAATAGATTGTTAGAGCTATACAGCCCCAGGCCTTTAGAAGGAGCTGTAGCTCAGAGAGGGTAGCCTGTCCATTAGCCTGGACAGGCTTCTCTGGACGCCTTCCAGCTTCTTCACAGCACCAGTGTCCACTGTGTTCTCTGTGTGCAGCGCGATATCCATGGGTTAGATCGGAGTCGTCGCCGCCCCCCCCCCCCCTCCCGCATGCACCAGATGAGCCTATTTTTTACTTAGTTACTGTGAGTGTTTTTAATCTTGCGATTAAATCTGTTCATTCTAATTTTACACTCAGGGGGCACTTCCTGCTTTGTCTTTTTTACTTGTTTTCATCAAGTTGGCTTATCTCTAAGGACAGCTGCCACCATTAGCCACCAATTTGACTCATGGACTTTTTATAGCCTGTTTGATTGACTGTTTTCACTTCATGTTGCCCATGAATACATGTGATAACTCATAGGGCTTCCATTGTGCATAATCAAAGTGTGTTTTGCGCAGTTACCTCCATTTCTTGTTTTAACTACAGTATATTGTCCCCTTAAACAGCACTTTATTACCAAACTCACAATGTTCAAGGGACGGATGGACATCACATAGTCACTTCTGTGGCTGTTAGACCAGGTGTCCCATCGTGGATAGTCGCCCTTCTCCAGGACAAACTGTTCCCCACCAAATGCTTGACGTTCAAAGCTGAGCCATCTACAGCCAGAGGAGAAACAAAATTATTATATATTCTAGGTTTATGTAAGTAGTGACACATAGCTCCTTGTTAAAGTCATACTCTATGCAGTGTTTTGCAAGGAAAGCACTACATTAGCTTATGCCTTTTATAGTATCTAACCCCAAGAACACACATTTTAATATAGTGCAGTTTATTGAACAGATACAGTATAATTAAAAATTCCAACTGCATATTTATAAGACCAAAAGTCAGAAATTCAGAGAAGTTCATTGCTAGCATTTGCATGCACTTTACTTTGGATACTGATAATGTCCCACCACCCAATGTATTGCTTGGGTAAAGATTGAACTGTTTATGGGTATCCCTAGGAGGTGGTAATGAGCACTTTCAGCGTCAGAAGAGATTCTGGAGATTTTCTATGGGACCTGGCCAAAGTTTCCCTCTTCTAAATGAGACAAGTGGAGTGACATGTTAGCTGTTAATGTGTCACTGCAATTCATTAGGTGAGTTGCATGAGAATTTGTATCAGTCCCAGCACTACAGAAAATGATCAGATGCTTCCCTTCCTGTCATTCTCAATGGTGGTTGTGATATTTGATTCATGAGAAGTGCAGTTTTAAAAAACTGGCCCCCTTCAAAACAACCTTGAATACCTTAAAGTGATTGTAAACGATCACCTTGTAAAACAACCCATTCAGTTTAAAACATTTTTGTATAGATATAAAAAGAAACATCATAAATACCTTTTTGCCTTTTCTAAAGGTGATCACATTCCCTCTCTTCCCAGCTGCATCAAAGCTGGGGGGGAGGAGGAGAAGCAGTAGCATACTGAGCTTTTCAGTGAATGGTTGTGCAGCGGAGGCATGTCAGGACAAGTCTGATCATTGGAGGAGAGCACACTGAGTTCCCAGCATAGCTAGAGAAATGACCACAGTGTGTTCTCCTGCTTAGTGTGGTCAGTTGTTATTAGGAAAGCAAAGGGACTGGCAGGAACACCAGGGGTTTCACATAAAGGAAGCAATACAAAGAGAACAGGATACTTTCTCATACAAGTATATGTTACAGCAGTCACATATAAGGAATATAAAGTGTTGTGGTAACAAATGCTTTAAGTCCAAAATCATTAGTTTTACCAGTTTAGCTTTTATTTATGTCCTGTTTACCCTACTCTTTATAAACATTTGCTATACAAAATAATGTATGCTCGTGCTGTGAACACCACTGGTGTGTCTATAGCCATGAAACGCCTTCCTATCTGTGGTGATTAGCAATATCATGAAAATGACAGATTACAATACTTTAAGACTGAGTAACATGACATATGGAACAATGGTTATCTCATACTGCTTACCAGTACCCTTTTTAATCAACTGATCTGGATCTTTATTTATTTAAAACATAGATATTAGGCTCCTCTATAGAAAAATGCAAATATGAGAATTTAAATTCAGAGTGCATTTTATGGATGCCAGTAAATGATCCTGATCTTATCACAGTGTTCTTACCAAACTGTCTAATTGAAAAGAACAGACTCTTCAGTCCTATTAGTGTGAACACCCACAATGGCTTTAGGGCACACGTATGAGCTTAGGAGCCCCGTTTTTTTTTTATTCCATCAGAAACGGGGTACTTTTTATTCACAACAGTAATGTGATCTGGCAATGAGCCCGGCTGATGTATGTATGAATATTTATACTTTAAATGGCCTTGAATATACACAGCCATTAGTTCTACCGGTTTAGTTATTAATTATGTCCTGCCATAAACCCTTTTCCAGTAAACACAGATGACATAGATATTTACAACCAAAAGCAACACTAAGTTTATAAAAAGTCAAGACCCAGCACAGGGAGAAATATACGACTAATTTAACTGTCAAAACAATGACTTAATGCAGTGTGATTCGTGGTAACGCATACAGCTCTGTACTGATCTATTACTACCTAAGAACCAAAGACACATAGCTTCTGATTTACGCACTAGGTTCATAGAATTCATATTCCTGACAAATCTGTAAGAGGTCCTTGGATGGGTAATTGCTTTGTAATGCAATTAAATTACTGGGGTCCAGGGCTATTACAAGAGACACTTTAATCACAAGGTTTTCTATATATTTCTTCTGTTCATAAGGATTGCCTCCTGGCATTTTTATTCCGCCACCCAAAAATATACTAGTGGGGGGTCAATGAACCCTTCATAAAATGCCACCAATGTCTTTGTGTGGCTTGTTGATTATATCCAGATAAGGCAATGGTGTGAACGGGTCATTGTACACAGTAAAGCACCTCAGAAAACCTTATATAAATGAGTAATGAGATGAGTGTTTGGAGTTCATAGCAAACAGACAGAGATGGTGACTTGAAAGGTCAGTAGCACTGTTAAAAGTACACCTCATATATCAGGTGACATTAGGAAATGTAAGATGAATTCTTTCATCCTCTGTTTACTAGATCAATGCTACAGTGTTTGGTTAATGTTTTCTGTGTCCGGTTCATCACAGTATGACCCCTTAGATTGTAAAAAACTTTAAAACAATTACGTATCACCACAGAGTGGTACTGTGGATACGACAGAAAAATAGCAAATGCCACGTCCCGATACTTGAGGTTATTAGAAGAAGGATTTTGTTGAGAATGATGGACTTTATAGGCATAACACCAGAATGTTTGTAGAAAATTGACAAAATGTATTTACAAAATTAAAATACTTAAGTGCAAAAAACATACAGAAACTTGCATATTTAAACAATAATTGCCTCAGAGCATAGTGATTACACTGTCGTCATAGTCAAATTGGATCATGCATAAATCGGATACCCGAATATTGTACTTAAAAATAATATATTGTCAAAAAGATCAACAATACAGACAGTGTATCATGAATGGCTCAGCTCGGGTTGCCCTACATGTTACGCATTATACAAACGCTTCATCAGGAGCTTTGGCGTTTTATTTCCTACTAAGAATAGGATTACAGTAGATTCGAGCAGGGGATGGTAATCTAAACCTTGGTGAACAACCAAGGTAAATAGAGGAGGGAACTTCTTTGTCCTGTTTAGGCAGTCTAGTATTAGATACGTTGGGGTGATCAGTACTTGCTGGTATGCCCGGAGTTATCCAAGAGTGCTCAACTGCAAGTTGAGTCAGTCCAAGATATTCCCAGAATAGGGAAGATTACACTTCCCGGAGGTAATAGAGTGTTTCTTGGTAATTTACACCACCGGTGTCTTATAGACCAACGTTCCTCACGCTCCCCGCTCAATTTACAGCACCGTGCCAGGTAAGGGCTGCTATCCTATTCTTATTAGGAAATAAAATGCCAAATCTCCTGATTAAGCGTTTGTATAATGCGTAACATGTAGGGCAACCTGAGCTGAGCCATTCATGATACACTGTCTGTATTGTTGCTCTTTTTGACAATTATTATTTGTTGGATTTAAGTACAATATTCGGGTATCCGATTTATGCATGATCCAATTTGACTATGACAACAGTGTAATCACTATGCTCTGAGGCAATTATTGTTTAAATATGCAAGTTTCTGTATGTTTTTTGCACTTCAGTATTTAAATTTTGTAAATAAATTTTGTCAATTTTCTACAAACATTCTTGTGTTATGCCTATAAAGTCCATCATTCTCAACAAAATCCTTCTTCTAATAACCCTTAGATGTAAGCTCTCATGAGCAAAGCCCTCCTAATCCTCTTGTATTGATTTGTACTTTAATTGTATTGAATCCCTTTATTTTGTAAAGCACTGTGCAATCCTGTATGACAATAATCTACTCACGGTCCAGATTCCACCTGGATGGATCCAACTTTCTCAAGTCCTTTCTCTGATATGTTCTGGCACTCCCCAGTGAGCTCACACTTCTTACCCTGGAAATTTTCAAACTCAAAGAGTGTGATCTGAAGGAAAATAAAACAGAAATAGCTGTCATCTCTCGCTCTCTGTTTTTTTTTCTTTGCTTAGGTTAGATAGGGGGTGTAGTATTGAGATCTCTGTAACTGAGATGCCAGCTCTTACCATCTGCTACAGCTGTACAAGGATGCATCACTCTCTCTTTAGAAATAAAAGCAGGAGAAAAGATATTACCCTGTCTGTCTTCATAATGATTTTACTGAGGTCAGAATATACTGTCATGGGGAAATCCTACTACTGGATATATAAACCATCAGAGTCCAAATATAACCAACATATCATGTTCTATATGTTCAAATAAAAGTAATATGTATATACTGTAAGTGTCAAAACATGTCATGCTTGCCCCTGGAAAGTGAAAACACCCTTTATTCTTGGCCAACACTGGATGGATATAAAGGATTTATGATCCAGATACCCAGGTAATATGTTTTGTTCCCTCCGGAATTTACTCACAATACTATATGTGAACAACTTAATGGGAAGAGTGCAAACTTAGTCTGATCCAGTGGCAAGTTTTGACGTTCTGAGCATAGCTTCATTATGTTTATTTCGTAAAACTGAGGCTTAATGGCCCATTATATATTTGTTGGGTTGTAGGGTAATGGTAACAACATTTTTCATTTGGCCCCAGCCCCAGCTTAAACTACAAAAAACTGCCTGTTCCCAATCACGGTTTTTCATTTCCATGCCCCATTCAATCCCATCTTCTTGTAGAAAAGATAAACATGCTTTGTGCAAGCTCTTGGAACTGACATTGCTTTTGATAGCTATTTAAGGACAGTGTATGTTTTCTTAAAAAGCATTTGGGGCTGGAGAGGACATAGATGTGAAAAAAACAGTACATGGTAATGGGCAGTCCATGGGAAATGAAACCACTGTATTAAAATGCAGCTAAGGTCTGCATAGCATATTAACCTTTTATAAGGGGGAGCAACATGCAAATTTTATTTTGAAGATACACATATCCTATTAAATCAATTATTATCTGCCATGGAGTATAACATGGACTATTTTTTTTTTTTTTTTTGCTGTCTGTGTCACTCATTTTTAAGTCCTACTGACAATTGTCATCTGGACAGAGTCATGGAAAATCCAAACTTTTACAGTTGTCAATGAAACAGGAATAGAGGGGAAATCTTCCATTAATGTCAGTTCTTTAAGTGGGGACTAGACCTTTTTTTGAAGTTTTTCTCCTACTTCCTGTGGTGCCCCTAAGCAGGGAAGTAAAGGAAAACATCATCAATTGAATACAGACAGCAACAAAACAACTAGCAGGGTTTTAACCCATCTAATACTAAAACAGTATAATATAGACCAAGAAAAAGCACTGATTAATGTAAAAAAAATTCAAAAGGTGCACAAATAATGTGAAAAACAGTTCTCCTAAACATTTTTTATCAACCATGGCCTCTTTAATAGATGTTACAATTCTAAAGAAGGTTAGAAAAAGTAGAAGTTGTGATTTTACCTAACTACTTCCTGCATTTTATTGCACATATGACTGAGAATCTCAGAAAAAAACATACTGTAACAGAGTGGAGTTGATTTATTAAAACTGGAGAGTGCAAAATCTGGTGCAGCTCTGCATGGTAGCAAATCAGTTTCTAACTTCAGCTTGTTCAAATAAGCTTTGACAAAAAAAAATAATGGAAGTTGATCGGTTTCTATGCAGAGTCGCAGCTGATTTTGTACTCTTCAGTTTTAGTAAATCAACCTATTATATGGTCTATTTATAAACCTTTCACCCAATATCCACGCTTTTTCCAATTGAATCCCATTACCTACATGTGTGAACCTTGTGTGAAAATTTTTGTAATCTTGTGTGCTAACATTTATTAAATAGAATAAATATTATAAATGATTAAATGCAACCCACATTGAAAAATAAAAATGTGCATTAATTATTTTTTGCAATGGAGCCTGCAAAGCATTGCAAATGCAATCAGCGCATAACGGGTGCAATGCACAGGCTTCTGCAGTCTATTCTTCCAGCCTCCAGTCCATGATCTCTCGGCTATGCAGCTGGAGAAGGTATCAATGTATTAGAAGGCTACAAGTGCAGCTCAATCGATGAGTTCCTCTGCTGTGGTGTAAGTTGGAGTTTGTAGTCTTCCATTTACAGATCCATATAAATTGATCTGTGAATGGATGATGCTGCTGTGTATTTGACAACCTGCTAAAAATACTCATTCAACACATTTTACAATACTAAAAAAAAAAAAAAAGTATCTACAAAAATAAGAAAAACATAGTTTCTGAATTCAGAAATGCTTACTTCACATGAATTCAGAAAATGCTTAATTCACATTGAAACTTAATTTCTATAACTTATAACAAAACAAGTATTAAAATAAAATGGAACATAAGTATATTAACCAAAGGGGATCAGTCAGGAAAATTCCTGGATCTAGTGAGTTCTGCATTTAGAAAGGAAATGGGTGGGAGATTGGGGGACACCAACTGGTGGAAAAAGAAAGAAAAAAGGTAGGGTTGGGGGAGAGTTGGAGATCACTGAGGGGAGTGAGATATAACCACTCTCAACACAGTTGTATGTGTTGTTTGTGCATGGTGTAAGTTATTCACTTTTGGATCAACCTAAAATTTTTCTTGCTTGTTACATTGTATGCATGTATGTGAAAAGCCTTCAGTCGTGCTTTGTTTTGGTTCTAGGCTTTTTGGAGTTTACTTAATAGGCAAAGGCAAATAAGCAGATCACTTTGCAAAGGAATTTCCCCAAGCTTAAAGAAAGAGGTGAAGCTCTGCAAGACTTCTATCGTACAATCACATGCAATTAAAAAATGAATTTTTTCCTTGCACCTGATTGGATATTCTTTGTAAAGTGAAATTTTACCACATTCGCTAAGCTCTGGGGAAAATTACCTTGCAAAATGCAACTTCCCTTCCAAAGGAAATAGCCTATTTGCTTTTAGTAAATCAATCCTGTTGCGTAGCATCCATAGGGTGTCCTGGGGTGAATTCTAGGTACATTTTCAGTTCAATGAAAGCTTGCATATGTTTGCGTGTTGATATTCTTAATAATAAAGCTGTCCAAGTTACAGAGGGTGCCCTGACAAGGCTATGAATCCACCACAGACATGTCTTAATGTATGCAAAGACTTCTGTTGTGAAACAGGTTAGGCTGGTCCCCTATGCCAACGGCTAGGGCATGTGCTTGCGCACATATGCTAGCATTGAAACAAATTATGTTTTCTGTCATCAGTATTCCAGTTACCAAAGAAAAGTCTGTTTTATTATGTATACCTAAATCTTTGTTTTGTTTAGAATAGAGTAGGTAAGGGTTAAAACTCCTATCAGGTTATTGTTTCTAAAAAGTGTAGAACAGTTGTCATTGGAACAGGTGTTCCCATTGCGTAAGTGGTGTAATAGTTAGCACTGTCTGGTAGCACTATAGCCATTGGTTTGATTGCAAACTATTGCACTACCTGCATAGAGTTTGCATGCTCTCCCTGTGCTTGTGTGGGTTTCCTGCAGGTACTTCAGTTTCCTCCCACACTCCAAAGACATGCTGGTAGGTTAATTGGCTCCTGTCTAAATTGGCCCTAGTACGTGTATGTATGCATGTGAATATGGACCTTAGATTGTAAGCTCTTTGAGGATAGGGATTTTTGTGACTGTACAGTATGTAAAGCTCTGCATAAATTGTTGGAACTATGAAAATACCTATATTAAATAAATATTAGACTTGTTATCATCAGAACAGGCATCCCCTTTGGATAATTTAAAGCCTAATTCAAGCTTTCCTATCACTTTAAATAGGTTGTTTAATCCAAGCTGGCTCAGGCTAACCATTGTCTTCATTAACACGTGCACTTGCTGTCAGCGCTGTATAAACTATAAGTAGCATCAGCTACATACAAAATACAGCGATGTGTTCCAGCAACAGTACAGAGACTTCCTATCTTGTTCTTGAAACCAAATCAATTTGGTTTGAGCACTGCTCAGCCATTCACAGGAAGCCTTGTATTTTATCAATCAATGAATACAATATTATAAATGCAAGTTTTCTTCTGAATGGCTGGAGAACACAATATTATCTGCCAGCTTCTCCACCTTTGCCAATCAGAGGAAATCTTCTATTCATTCATAAAAATAAAAGGTCTCCTGTGAATGGCAAAACAGCCCGATTCGATTTTGTTCCAGGAATGGGATGGGAAGTCCCTATACTGCTGTTGAAACACAGCAATGTATACTGTATGTAGCTGGTGATACATACAGTTTATACATGGCTGATAACAGCAGCATGTATTGGTAAAGGAAATAGTTTGAGCCAGCCTGGCCTAAACAAACTATTTAAAGTAATAGCAAATCTGGAGGTAGGCTTTAACTTCACCTCTTTCTCTGGTGACATCTGTAAAAATGTTGAGTTCCCCTCAATTTATTTTTCAGTGGTAGTGGTCACAAATAGTAGGTTGGCTTACCCCATTGGGGACACATACAACAATAAAAACTTGGCAGAGGTGCTAACCTTTCCCTATTCCTATCCAAACCAAAAAAAAAAAAAAAAAGCTTTTTTTATACACTTTCAATTTGTACTCCTCTTTGGTGTCCAGGTTATCTCCTAGTTACCACCAGTGTCTTTCATAGTTTACACCATCTCTAACAATTTGTTTCCTAATTCTATATAGAGAAGTAAATCATTTTCTGCAGCGTGTTCTATGGATTGTGCAGAGGACAGCACAAACACAACAATGTTTTAGATAAACTACACCAGTTTCTCAACCAGGGTTCTTTGGAACCCTAGGTTTCCTCTCCAGAGGTTGCTAGGGGTTCCTTGAGCAATGAGCAATTCCCACTGACTGAGTAAGTTCCCACTGACACCTTTGAGTTTTTTCTATCTGTAAGGGGGGCAATTCTTCCCATTGACCATAAGAGTAAGGAGCGTTCTTCCCACTGACATCACACTAATGTATCTTGATTTGTAGATATAGTAATTTTTAGCAGGGATTACCTGAGACTGGAAAGTTATTTCAGGGGTTCCTCTGTGCTGAAAAGGTAGAGAAAGGCTGTTCTACACCTCTGCTACACAAGATACATATAAGCGTGTGCCTAAGGACATCACGAGGTGTTTGCATTCAAGATGTTTTACTAAACCATAAAACAGAACAGTTTATCTAAATGTCTGAATAATCTTTTTGGTCAGGCTAGCAATTCAAGAGGAAATCAGGCATTACAAAAGTGTGTCTAGAGAACAGGGAGGAAGCAATGCACCAAAGTTTATATGACTACATCTGGACTCCAGTTTCCCAATCCCACTACTGTACTGTCCCTGGCTATCTCCTGTTCACAATCCCCTGATTGTCCCTACTGGTAACCTCCAAGCCTCAATCAACGGGCATGTTACTTGTACCTGAATGCCAATATACAGGTTCTATGGTAGCTGACAACTACTGTAAACACGTTTATTTTATCCAATGGCTTTTTTTATGATACATGTCTGCTCCTTGTATTAGCAATTATTCCTAAGTTGCAGCTTCCATAAAATGGCCAGTTGCAATCTCTCAAGTTATGGTTTTCTGCTTTCTTTATCTCTTTTGAGCACAAACTCACTCATATACCAGTAGTACAATATAAGGGCTCTCACGCACTAAATTTTTTTTTTTTATTTGTGGCTGTCTTCAAATATTGTTTATTCCACTAAGCACACCATTAACTCAGGGGTGCTACCATGATTTTACCTTCCTAATCACTATCATCTCCATCTTTCATTGACTAAAAACTTATTAGATCGAAAAGCATAGCAAAAATGCAGTAAAGGCTGTCTCACAGTGCATAACCTTCCACTATCATTATGATTTACACTATAATTCAGATTGGACAAAGATAACATAAAAAAGATTTGGGGTAAATTAAATTGAAATTCATCAGATATTATTCGATCGGACAAGCACGCAAATTTTCCTCGTACTATTCTCATTTAGTCAGTACAGTTGTCGTCCGAAAATACAATACAAATACATTACAACACATGACATCACTTCCGATTTTTTTTTTCTGTCATACGAGACTTTAGTAACCTATTCAATTTCTACTTGCGACTATTAAGCAAAAAAAAGCCATACGATCTGTCGTACAATATTCGGATCGTGTGTACAGGCCATTTACTCTGGACAATTCTGTAATTTTGGAATGGTTGAATTGCTCCTTGTGTTTTCTTTAAACTACATATGAGTTGAATTATGTTGTAAAATCTAGCAACTCCAAACTGGCAGATAAACACAGTTGAGTTGTGACTTTGTCAACTTATTTTGTGATTGTATATATTTTCCATCTTGCACAGTCTCTTCATTAAAGAGAGAATCAGTATCATCACCTCTGTCCAATGAGTAGGGAAGTGACCTAGGCTGAGTTTCTTACTAACCAGAAAGGTGTGTGAATCAGGAGTATGGCTGACAAAAATGTAATCTCTCTTGGCAGGTAAATATTTGTCAACCATATATTTATCTGTTTGCCTGGAGTTCCAATTTAATAGAATGCCCTGACATTTATCATGTGAATACAATGTTTTACCATATTGAAGGAAACATTAAGGCCGCGTACACACGAAGGGACAATCCCGCGGGATTATCCTCTGGACTGAAGTCCAGAGGATAATCCCCTCGTGTGTGGGCGCCGGCGGACTTTTTGGCGCCAAAGTACGGCGGACTAAAGTTTCAGGTTTTGTTCTCAAATTATCCGCTGGACTTGGAAGTCCAGCGGACAATCCCGCCGTTAGTGGGCAAGTCCGCGGGACTTTTGAAATGAACGGACTTGCCGCTCATCGGCAAGTCCGTTCATTTAGCACGTGACTTCAGGTTACGTAGCTAGCGTAGGCAGTTACTGCCGCCGCGCTAGCTCCGTGACCTGGCATGGATTTAAAGGGAATCCCCACGCCGAAAAAACGGCGTGAGGGTTCCCCCCAAATCCATGTCAGACCCTCATCCGAGCACGCAGCCTGGCAGGCCAGGAAAGGGGTGGGGACGAACGAGCGCCCCCCCCCTCCTGAGCCGTACCAGGCCGCGTGCCCTCAACATGGGGGGTGCCCTGGGGAAAGGGGGGCCGTGCGGCCCCCCCCACCCCAAAGCACCTTGTCCCCATGTTGATGAGGACAAGGGCCTCTTCCCGACAACCCTGGCCGTTGGTTGTCGGGGTCTGCGGGCGGGGGCTTATCGGAATCTGGGAACCCCCTTTAATAAGGGGGCCCCCAGATACCGGCCCCCCACCCTATGTGAATGAGTATGGGGTACGATGTACCCCTACCCATTCACCTAAGGTGTAAAATGTAAAGTAAAAAAAAAACACCCACACTTTTGAAAAAATAGTTTATTGCACTGCTCCGGGGGTCTTCTTCCGTCTTGGGGGTCTTCTCGCCGGACTCCCCCGCCATTTACCAAGCTCTTTTACCGAGCGAGGGGAGTCCGGCTACCTTCTTCGTCGTCGCCGCCGTCTGGGGGTCTCGATCCGCCTTCGGGGGTCTTCTTCCGTCTTGGGGGTCTTCTCGCCGGACTCCTCCCCTCTCTTCTGCTCTTTTACCTAGCTCTTTCACGAGGGGAGGTGTCCGGCTACCTTCTTCGTCGTCGCCGCCGTCGTCTGGGGGTCTCGATCCGCCTTCGGGGGTCTTCCGGGGGTCTCTTCTGTTCTTGCGGCGGTCGTCGTCTTCCGCGCCGCCGGCGCCTTGTCCTTCTTCTTGTTCTTCTTGTTCTTCTTCTTCTTCCGATGTTGACCCGACGCTCTCTCTGCCCGGAATGCCTGTGCCGCTCTGAGCTCGGACTTATATAGGGACAAGGGGACAGGGTCACATGTTCATGTCACATGGTGACCCCGCCCCCTTGCGATGTCACAGTCCCAGCATCCTCCGGGACTGTGACAACACAAGGGGGCGGGGTCACCATGTGACATGTGCATGTGACCCTGTCCCCTTGTCCCTATATAAGTCCGAGCTCAGAGCGGCACAGGCATTCCGGGCAGAGAGAGCGTCGGGTCAACATCGGAAGAAGAAGAAGAACAAGAAGAACAAGAAGAAGGACAAGGCGCCGGCGGCGCGGAAGACGACGACCGCCGCAAGAACAGAAGAGACCCCCGGAAGACCCCCGAAGGCGGATCGAGACCCCCAGACGACGGCGGCGACGACGAAGAAGGTAGCCGGACACCTCCCCTCGTGAAAGAGCTAGGTAAAAGAGCAGAAGAGAGGGGAGGAGTCCGGCGAGAAGACCCCCAAGACGGAAGAAGACCCCCGAAGGCGGATCGAGACCCCCAGACGGCGGCGACGACGAAGAAGGTAGCCGGACTCCCCTCGCTCGGTAAAAGAGCTTGGTAAATGGCGGGGGAGTCCGGCGAGAAGACCCCCAAGACGGAAGAAGACCCCCGGAGCAGTGCAATAAACTATTTTTTCAAAAGTGTGGGTGTTTTTTTTTACTTTACATTTTACACCTTAGGTGAATGGGTAGGGGTACATCGTACCCCATACTCATTCACATAGGGTGGGGGGCCGGTATCTGGGGGCCCCCTTATTAAAGGGGGTTCCCAGATTCCGATAAGCCCCCGCCCGCAGACCCCGACAACCAACGGCCAGGGTTGTCGGGAAGAGGCCCTTGTCCTCATCAACATGGGGACAAGGTGCTTTGGGGTGGGGGGGCCGCACGGCCCCCCTTTCCCCAGGGCACCCCCCATGTTGAGGGCACGCGGCCTGGTACGGCTCAGGAGGGGGGGGGCGCTCGTTCGTCCCCACCCCTTTCCTGGCCTGCCAGGCTGCGTGCTCGGATGAGGGTCTGACATGGATTTGGGGGGAACCCCCACGCCGTTTTTTCGGCGTGGGGATTCCCTTTAAATCCATGCCAGCTTGCGGAGCTAGCGCGGCGGCATTTACTGCCTACGCTAGCTACGTAACCTGAAGTTACGTTCGAAATGAACGGACTGCTCCGTGTGTGGGCAAGTCCGTTCATTTTCAAAAGTCCCGCGGACTTTTGGCCGGCGGATTATCCGCTGGACAAGTCCGTGCGTGTGTGGGCAAGTCCACACCCTCGGAAAGTCCAGCGGACCTAGCCGGAAAGTCCAGCGGATTGTCCGCTGGACTTAGGTCCGCCGGCAAAAGTCCGTACGTGTGTACGAGGCATAACAGTGACTTGTCTTACCTTGTAGTTGCCACCAATTCCTCCATGGCTCTTGCCAGCTGCCATTTGTTCAGGGGTACTCTGTGGTTCAGTCATGTTTACCTGTAAAGTAAAAAAAAAATGTCTAGTGTTACAACCTATCTATTTAAAAATAAAAGTGACAAGGTATAGTGCACAGTGTAACTATGTTAATCAAGCTCAAAGGTAGCATTTTCTTAAAGACAGAAAATATGTTTTTTTTTCCAGTGAACTAATGGTGTGTTGATGAGCTAACAACTAACAGGGAAACTACAGAGGTTTGTGGTCATTTTTGTTGACATTCATACTATCATTATTTGCAAAATCCCCTTTTCACAAATGGACATTTAATACTGGGTGCTTCCATGCTTTAGTGTGTGCAGTGCATGCTGGGCTGTCTTATAAGTAAGGCCAGCACTAGTTCTGCAATTGTTAACTGCTTCTACAGACAAAGGAACCAGACTGCACAATCTCGAAGAATAAGGCCCCATTCACATCAGATGTGGTGGGACTGCGCTTAGTGGTTATTCTAGCACAATCCCACCGCATGACAAGGCCAAATGCCTTGTCTCCTGTGTGCCCGATTCATATTATTGTGTTGTGGTGGTGTGCACTAAAAAAAGAGTAGTGCCTGCACTACTTTTTTAATCTCAGTGCAGCGTAAGGCCAGTTGAACTTTATAAAATGTTTGAGTGACATTTCAATAAAGTTTGTTTAAAAAATTGAAAAGAGTGGTGCGGTACAGAGTGGTAATTCCCAATGGACCGCACCACACACCAACCGCTGTGCTGCATTACAAAGCAGCGGCTGGTGTGAATGGATCCTAAAGGGCCATACACCTGGGCCAAATATTGGGTGGCAGCCGATCTGAAGAACGGCTTCTGTCGAAAGGGGCATGACCGAAAATGGTCTGCCATTCAGCATCTGATCAGCGCTTTCAGCTAGTGGCTGAAATAACTAGGCTTGGGAGGGAGTGTACCCTCCTCTTTGTATGTTTATCCTAAAATCCTAAGAACAAGTAGAGAAAAATCTCAACCACCGCACACCATACAAGCCCAGCATGTAATAGGTGATAGTAACCCCTGCCTTGGTTTAGATTCTTAGGGGGTACATCCTAAAATCCTGTTATAGTGGTCTTTCATAGCACACCAGTAATGAGTTATCTGAAACCCTGGTATACCAGACTTGCACTTGCCCCCTGATGGCTGTCAAATAGTAAGCATAAAATATTTATAGGCAATATTTGACCCCAAACGCAATAATAGAAAACAAAACCTTTTTTAGTATTTTTTTTTCTGAACATAAATAAAGTAAACACCATGGTTTGGCATAAATGCCATAAAGACAATAAAGGAACAGATAACTGAAAATTTATTGTGCTGTAGCATGGGCAAGATACATAATATATACTGTATATAATGTAAATACATAGCATAAATAATGCTGGAAAACTGTTTCAAGAGGTTATCAGAAGATATTTACTATTTAGGTGATAGAGAAGCTAGGGAGATATTTTTTAAAGCTAAGCTCACTTCCTGTCTGGTAATCCTATAGATGACTCTGCATTCCTTTCATGTTCTGCAAACTCCCCCTTTGGTTAGTAAACTGAAGCCAGGGCGAGAAAGCTACTTAAGCATACTGCATTGTAAATAAAGGATCAAGACAAAGGTCATCTAGCTATGAGGTGTAGGTTAATTCTAAATCTAGCCACAAATATGTAATACTCTCATCATGCAATCACTAATCAATGCCCTTTGCCATAACCATATAGTAGAAGCCCTGACTACGATTTCCATTCAGGTAGGTTCTTGTACTACATAGTTGTAGATACATCCTAAGATTGTAATGTATAGAGCCAGTTTACGTTTTTGGTTAGCTTGGTGAGGAAATAAATACAATGTAATATATAAAATCAAGAAAAAGGATTCTCTTTTTTTCCAAGGCACCTCTATGCTTCTTTTTCACTATACATTATGATACAGAATGTATCCCCACAAGTTAAAGCCTATCTAAAAAAAAAAATTAAAAGTGTAATATTTTGCAGCTGCAGAATAGTGACAGTAAAAACAGCTCACACGTTTCATCAAATAGTCTATGATTAAGCCCATTTGCTGAAATGTGTAAAGCCCCATACACACGGTCGGATTTTTGCATGGATTCTGTCCGATCGGACAATGTTGTTGAAAAATCAGACCGTGTGTATGCACCATCGGACAGTGTACGTCGGATTGTCCGACGGACAAAGTCCTATCTCCTGCTGGATAGATTTTCCGACAACACGATCCGATCACACCAAATCCGATCGTGTGTACGGTTGTCCGACGGACAAAGTGCTACGCATGCTCAGATCACATTACAAGACCAAAGCTATTGGCTACTAGCCTCTACGTAGTCCCGTCGTAGGCAACAAACGTCACCACGTTCAGAATGATCGGATTTTCCGACAACTTTGTCCGACCGTGTGTACGCAAAACCAACATCGGACAAAGTATGACGGACATGATCCGACGGACATGATCCGACGGACCTGGTCCTCGGATAATCCGAGCGTGTGTATGGGGCTTTAGATGTTTGAGGGTCCCTATTCTGTAGCTTAAGACTTTAATATGGTAGCTATGTGAGATATTTATCTATCTATATCCTGTTTGGGTGTTTGGAGGACACTTGGAGCCAGAGCACCGACTATTCAGATTCCTCACATGGCTATCCTGGCTCCTTGAAGTGAGAGCTGCATCTGTTTCTCAATAATATTTTGAAGCTCATCAGTCTTTAGATGTCAGGTGGTCCTGCCAGTAACACACTTCATGTCCTAGAGTGACAACACTCACTCACCCTATTGTATCTATGGAGGAGCAGCATTGTCGCCCTAAGATAGGAAGTGTTTTAGAATGGTATAGGAAGCAAATAAGAATTTATAGTTAGAGTTACTTACACTTATGAACTTTGTATTTAACCCCTTTTAGCGTAATATTAAGTACTTTGAGTATAATAAGTATATTGAGAATATCTGATATAGTTGCAGGTGCAGTATATTATACATCAGGCAGAAAACATTATTTGAACATATTTAAACCAAATTGTAGCCATCTTTTTCTCTTGTCATATGGTAATACATAAATATTTAGTAAATGAAATACCCCAGATGAATAGTGGCTATTAAAGCAATGGCTAAACGTTGAAATCTGTTTAAGAAATGTCTTGTAAGTGCACTTCAGATATTCTGAGAGGATGTGGGCGTAAATATGAGAACCATCTGTGAATATCAAGCTTATGACCTTTACATCAAATGAGGGGTTGCTAGACATTAAACTGTCCAGTCCAGCAGGCTTTGTAGTTAACCCAGTTAATGAGATTTTCAGACCAAAAGGTCTTCTCATCAGTAATGAAATATGTCTCCATGCTGGGTGACTCTGACTCTCTTTGACCTATAGAAGGTGCATGTTATGTAAACCTGTTGTTATTCTTATAATTCAAGATACCATTTTGCATGCAGACAATATATCTGTACCAATGTCAAACAGTAACACTGCGTTAGCTATCACCCTTTGTTATTACACAGTGCTCATTTATCAGTTGTAATAAACTAGAGGGCTACTCTGAAAGAATATTCTAGTACTGTGCATGAAAAAGGTCTCAGCAGTGGATGTTTTTTGTGTGTGGGGAAATCGATGCTAATTTAAAAATGTATAATATCCTATAAACATGCTTTTATGAATTTTTTTTTAATAAAAGTAAAAAGCTTAGTTTCTTACTTTAAAGTGTTATATATACTCAGTGAATTGAATAGCCTCAGATGATACACAGAGATGAAACAAATCCTCCTACATAAGTTTTACTTGTATATCAGCTGTCTTCCCCTTTAAAAAAATGTCTTGCTCTTTCAGCAGTACATAGGGGTGGGTGGGGAGACTGGCCTTACACTGTGTGAGAACTGATTGGAGGAAAGAGACCCCCTCCCCATAGACAGAGAATCGAATGAACATGCAGAGCTATAGTCTGAATAGATAAGTTCCATTCTAATCTCCCTCTAAGCTCCCTCCCCGACACAAATTTTGAGCTACTGTTATCTCATGTGTCGGAAAACTGACTCATGCTGATAACGGAGGAAAGAAGTACAAGAGATAAAGACACTTAGAGCTTTGGTGAGAGATTAGTAAACACTACAGATATATGTGGTTAGTTCAAATTTCATGAATGGGGTTTACAACCACTTTAACATAAGAGGTGATTTTGAACATTCAAAGTATATTTGTCCGCATTTATCAATGTAAATTACGCTATTTTGCATTTCGTATTTACCATTTAAATTCAAGCTTGAACTGGAAATTTACAGTTAAAGAATAAGAATAGTAAGTCAATCTGATCATACCATACATACTTTCCTTTATCCTTTTTTTTTTTAAATAAATTAAGAAATTTAAATATATATATATATATATATATATATATATATACTGTGTATATATACAAAGAAAGGTAAACAGCACCTGCAGGATATATACTGAATGCTAGCAACCAGAGCCCTGCCTCCGAAGGGCCAAATAAAGGCCAATTTGCCAATATGGATTTTTTGGCGTTTTTTGGAGTTTGTTACCCCAACATTTCATATTCCTGATATGTGCCTCCCGTACCATGTACTTGTATGAGAAAGTCTCTTGATCTTTGTATTGCTTCCTTTGAGTGAAATCCCTGGTGTTCCTGCCAGTCCCTCTACTTTCCTATTAAAAACTGACCTCACTAAGCAGGAGAGCACATCGTGGTCAGTTTTCTAGCTTTGCCGCAAACTCAGCCTGCTCTCCTCCATTGATCTGACTTGTCTTGACATGCCTCCCCTGTACAGTCTGTCACTGGGATGCTCAGTGTGCTGCTGCTTCTCCCCCCCCCCCCCCCCCCCCCAGCTCTTATACAGCTAAGAACAGAAGGGACAGAGGGAATGTATAAAGGTAGGGATAATATGTTTTTATATCTATATAAAAAAGTTTTGCTTCATTTCTATTTTAAATGGAATGGATTGTTTTACAAGGTGATCGTTTACAATCACTTTAATTATAGATCACATTGTCTTTGAAATTACAATAAATCTCATTTATGCTGCAACCCCTTTGGCCTTTCCTATAAATAAATCTACAACTGGATGAACATAGTTAAAGTTGAAATCCAGTTAAACTTTTTTAGTTTTTGATTAGAACTTCTGCCTAGTTTTTATTATCTATGACCGCCTTAAACGCCTTAAAGACATTTCATCTCACTTCCTGTGCAACAGATACAACAGAAAGTAAGGGAAAATCTCCACAGCAAGTGGGAAATTGCCATTTTTACTGGAACCGGAGTCTCCATTTGCAAATGAACCCTCATCTTCTGTTTCAGTGTCAGCTGTAAAATGTTAGATTTTTGGAGACAGTAGTAACAGGAGAGAAAGTGAATGGAGTCACAGAAAAATAATTGACAGAGATTCGATAACGTCACCACTCTTTCCAAATGTAGAAAAAGTTACCATTTTAAATTTCAGAAAATTACAAAAATTTTTAGCCCTCTCTCGCGGCTCCTCCCCGCATCAGATAATCCCCTCTGGGAAGCGCTCTTCCTGGGGGGTTACCTTGCAGACGCGCTCCCGAGTCCATCATTCAGCGTCCATAGCCGCCGAATATATGAGTCGGCCCCGCCCCCGGTGCCCACGCTGCTATCAATCTATCCGATCAAGAACCGAGAACCCTGGGCAGAGGAAGAGCGCGTCCCCGCAGGATGAAGTTCCAGGGCTCAGGTAAGTAAGTAAAAATGCATTAAGGTGAAAAAACACGAGAGCTTACAACCCCTTTAACTATAATGCTCATCAGATTTTGTTGAAGATGATGTTCATTTTGATTTTGCACTAATCTCATAATTATTGTTTTTGTAAATCCACTTTCAGTAAAGAGCGGGAAGAAAAAAGTCAGTGTTCATTGTAATGGACACAAGTTAGTATTGAGTCTGACTCAATACAAATATGCCAACACAAAATTCTAGGAGTAATGGTGAGCCAACAATCCATTGCCATCATTAATTGTATGTCCAGGCTAAAAAAAATTCATAGTTTTGGATAAAGTAAAGATGGGTTACAAACATTGTAAGGTTTTACTGCTATTCAGAGCACCATCAAAAAGATTTACCCTCACTCCTTTTCTTGCTGACAATGTTATACCAGACATTAAGTAACGATCACTTAAAGTGTATGTCAATCAAAACTTTTTTTTTTCCTAGTTTTATATGGGAAAAGATGAATATTTGTTGGATATTTAGAAAAAATTACCCTAACTTCCTGTCCTGCTAGCACCAGACAGGAAGAGAGGGAAAATCTCTAGACAGACAGAAATAAAAATGCTTTTCTTCAGTAGAATCGGGAGTGTTAGAACCCTTATCAGATTTTTATTTCTGTCTGTCTAGAGATTTTCCCTCTCTTCCTGTCTGGTGTTAGCAGGACAGGAAGTGAGGGTAATTTTTTCTAAATATCCAACAAATATGTAAAAATTGAAAAAAAAAAGTTTTGATTGACATACACTTTAAGTGATCGTTACAATCACTGGCCATTCGCCTTTTTAAAATCATCCTAATACCAAATTTTACATACACCATCTGATTACTTTCATTGTGATAACAATAATACCCACAACACATTTTCATTGACTAAGACCAGTATGTAATGAATGAAATCCGTACATATTAACATTGGTTCCTTGGTTCAAACTCTAACACTTCCAAAAAAACACTATTACGCATTTCTCATGTTTCATTTTTAGAACCTAAAAAACCCCTACAAAAACAATCCCTAAATATTAAAATTATAAGTGAGGCCTGAGTCAATTCCTTAAAAAGTGGTGCATGGAGCTCGTAAATTGAGGATCCCAATTATCATATACTGGCTGGTAGGAAACAACTGTGCTGGTCGCTTTACACTGAGTACCACTTCAGCTCCATCAGCTCCATCCTCCATGGAGGACAGCCACAGCAGAAGGTAATAAAACAGGCTTCAGCCAAAGCATAGAGAAAACTAAGAGCACAGATTAAAATCATCATCCCAGGGTCAAGAATAAGTAGAAATCCAGAGATATGCCAACCCCACCGTCAGACGGAGGGAAAACACTGTACCTCTTCTGCTGACTGTTTTCCCAAATGTCCATGTCCTGCTCTAGTAGTGTACCTTATATATATATGATAGCAATGAATAGAGCTTTAGAGTACACAGGTGCTGAGGCAGCAAGTGTGTCTATCGCATTGTCTACATCAGAGTTCACATGAATAGGGTGAGCTGGGCATCCACTGAGCCCATCAGACACTGGTCTGCCTTACAGCTCGACAGCTCATTTTCAGAAGATTAGTGATTAACTTTGGGTCAGCATGTTCAGATTGCCTCACTCCGCCACCTCATGCCAAATATGTCAGACCTACTGCAGCTCTCAGCATTTTCTAAAGTAACAATTTGAATCCCGACCTCCAAATAAACAAGACAAACAGATTCAACTTTAATGTATATCTGCTCACTTTTATTTCTTAAGGTAGTGTCTCTCAATAAATTTTTATGTACACTAAATGGTGTATTACTCTTTTCAAAAATATTTTTTTTTAGGTTGGCTTTCTCACATCTCTATATTGAGAATAAAAAATATAAAATCGTGCAAATATTATCTATAACAGGAAGTGGTTTAAAACAAAATGTATTTTGTTATTTTTTTTTACTTGTCAGGTTGCTTTAATTGACATCATAAGCAGATCGAAACTCATCCATTTGATCTACAGATCACTAAAACAAAGTTGAGACAAAAGGGACAATGTTACTCTGTATGTCTCTATTTAGCATCTGGACTATCTAAATACATCGCCATATGGCCTGTTTTTGACAGCAGCAGCTATAAGGCCTCTTTTAGATGGGCGGCTGTCCTGCCGCTGGTAAAAGCATGTTTTGTTATTTTGAAATCCCAAGACTCCAAGCACAGCGATCACTTGAGGTTATACATTTCGATTAACAGCGATCACTTGTGTTTACATGCGGCTGCGTTTAGCTGCGGTTGAACACGTTTTCCATAGCAACTATTTATTTTTTATTTTTTGGTCCCTTGACTACCCATAGAGCATTTCTGCCCACCCATTTCTTGTGTCTTTGTTCAGTGAGAGGACTTCTCCCTTTGTTGAAGTGTGATCATTAAATATGGGTTATGGAAGCAATCTGATTGCAATGCTCATTTTGCTGCTCATGAGGATGAAAGGAGGAGACAGATGGATTTGATTTGGTGGAGACGTCGTCTTTACTGGGTACTTTACTTGACCTCCCAGCGTCCATCTATGCAGGGGTAGGCAACCCCCGGCACTGGTGCCGCAAGCGGCACTCAAAGCCTCTTTTGCTGGCACTCGGCTCCCTCCCCATCAGCACAGGGAGATGTCAGTGAGACACTAATGTATTCCAATTTCAGAATTCCCCATGCCGCACCTGCGCTGAGGGGGAGGCACCGTGCCCCCACATATTGTAAAAGATGGGAAACATTGTTTGGTTCTCTAACTTTGCTGTAGCTACGATCGTCAGCTTTTGTGATGGGGAAGAGATTGGGTGCAGTTCTGCTGGGGAGGGCAGTCCCTGTTTCGAGGAAGAGGACTGTCATTGGCCACTGCTAAAGCCAATCACAGTCCTGCTAGCCCTGCCCACCATCTGGAGGAAGATGACTCGCTTGGTTGCCACTACCAATCTCAGAAAGAAGGGATTTCACTGTGATTGACAAAACCACAATCAGGTGACAGTTTGTGGAATTACTGTTGAGCTTCTGGGAACTTTGTTGAAATTATTCCTGAACCTTTGCGTCACTTACTACTGAACCCCGGCACTCTGTGTCCCTTTAAGCCACAGCCAGTATTCAGAGCAATGAAAATCACACCCAACCTTTGCTGCGGGGGCCCAAGTTATGATCCTGCACACAGGCCCACTGCTTTCAGAAAATACCCCTGACCTGAGCTCATCATTGCGCATCCATTCCAGATGCTTGTATGTGACATCCCATACATCACATACATCTCATTCATCCCATACATCCCATACAAGCACGTAGGCTGGATGTGAGAGGTGGATCAGCAGGATGAGTGTGTCAGGATAGGTAGATGTGTCTCATTTCTGCTTCCTTTCACCACTCTGCATATGACGCATATCATAGATGAGAACAGGGTTCAACGGTGGAGCAGATGAGCAGGAGGGTACAGCAGTGGGGCAAATGTGCAGGGAGGTACAGTGGTGGAAGAGATGAGAGGGGGCTTCAGCGGTGGGACAGTAGAGCAGGGGGGTACAGTGATGGGGCAGATGAGCAGAGGGGTTCAGTGTTGGGTCAAATGAGAAGGGGGTTACAGTGGTGGGACAGATAAGCAGGGGGGGTTCAGTGTTGGTGCAGATGAGAAGGGGATTCAGTGGTGGGACAGAAAAACAAAAGGGGTAGAGCAGTGGAGCAGGTGGGACAGATGAGCAGGGGGGACAGAGGTGGGGCAGAAGAGCAGGGGGTACAGAGGTGAGACAGATGTGCAGGGGGTACATTGGTGGGGCAGATGAGTAGATGGGATCAGTGTTAGGATAGATGAATAGGTGATTTGGTAGTGAGACAGAAGAGCATGGGGAGCTCAGTGGAGCAGATGTGCAGGGAGGTACAGTGGTGGGGCAGATGAGCAGCAGGGTTACAGTGGTGGGAGAGAAGAGCAAGGGGGTTCAGCGGTGGGACAGAAAAGCAGGGGGGGGTACAGTGAGGGGGCAGATGAGCACGGGGGTTACAGTGTTGGGCCAGATGAGAAGGGTGTTACAGTGGTGGGAAAGATGAGTGGGGGGGTTCAGTGTTGGGGCAGATGAGAAGAGGGTTCAGCGGTGGGACAGAAGAGCATGAGGGTATGGCGGTGGAGCAGATGTGCAGGGAGGTAAAGTGGTGGGGCAGATGAGAAAGGGGGAACATTGGTGGGGCAGATGAGCAGGGGGTTACAGTGGTGGGACAGAAGAGCTGGGGGTACAGCAGTGGGGCACATGAGAAAGCGGGTTACAGTGGTGGGGCAGATGAGCAGATGGGCTCAGTGTTAGAACAGATGAGAAGATGATTCAGTAGTGGGACAGAAGAGCATGGGGTTACGTTGGTGGAGCAGATGTGCAGTGGGGTACAGTGGTGGGGCAGATGAAAAAAGGGGTGTCCACTACACTGACCTACCTGATTCCTACACTGACCTACCTGATTCCTACACTGTCCACTACACTGACCTACCTGATCCCCAGCACTGGGTACTGTTCCAGCAATCCAGCCGCTCTTCTGCCGAGAGCTCCTCCAATAGCCGCTGACGCACGCTCTGTACTGCCCCTCCACTCTTCTCACGCATGGGCTGCCCACATATGAAGGATCATGGGGGAGACAGGACAGGCTGGACCATAGCAGTCCCTGGGTGGGGCAGAGCAATGCCAGGGACATGCCTCTTTGGAGGTGTAGGTGGCCGGAGGAGGCATGCTGCATGTGCCCCCTCCCTCCCCACGCCACTGAAATATGGGGACACACCTGGGGACCTGTGGGAACTTTCAAAGAAGCAGTCAGATTCCCTTCTGGATAAGAAGTAATTGTAAGAATACTATGCTAAAATAATTATTGATAGCAGCGAGCAATATTATCCAGAAACAGAGCAAATAATAAGGTAATATTAGACAATATGTGCAGCTTCTTGGATGCAATAAAACATGAAAATTAAACTTACAGTCGCATTTCAGTGGTGCCCCTCAAAAACGTCAAAGCCTCTGCATGGGGGTTAGGCCTACGACATGTTGAAGGTGCTCCACTTCTCTCTGCAGACCTCTCTTCATGGAGTTTTTTTCTTGTAGTGGTCACGTAGGGACCTCCATCTTGTAGAAATTTCCTTTCCTGCAATATATTCCATTGGAAAAAAATTTTATATGACAAACTTAATGGATGGAGCACTAATTGACCATAGCAAACAAGTACTCTAGGAAACTGCATTTGCTATTTTTCAGGTATGTTTACTATGGGCAACTGATTCAATCCCTCACTTCCTTGGTTCTCCTGTACACTTGCAAACATATTTTCCCAGTTTGGAGTCAGAAATGGTTACACTTCCTCCCATTTCAACCTCTTCATGACTCTGTCCGAGTATCCTGGGCATTCAGGGTCTCATATCTCTGGTCGGTCGTGCACCAAGGCTATTATGGCCTCATGAGAGATGTCATGGGCCACCATCGCTCCTCTCTCTATAAGTACCCTCCCTTCAACTTCCTGTGTCATTCCCAGGTATCCCTTGTGATTCTGATCTGCTTTCTGTACAAAATCGCATGTAACAAAACCGTTGCTAAACGCAGTGTGTGAATAGGGCCATTGTCTGAGTTTAGCTGCGGTAGATAACTTCATCTAACCACAGCTAAAAGCTCTATCCTATCCGCCCGTGTGAAAGAGGCCTTATAGCTGTTGTATTTACACAACTTCTGGAAGTCATTTTAACAGCTGGAAATTGTTAGCAAGTGCAAGGGGTGTTGTGACTATGGGGCAGAAGGATAAGGCACATGCCTGTGTACTCCTACTTCAATACCCCCTTCCTGCCCAGGCCAATTTCAGCTTTCAGCGCTGTCACATTTTGAATGGCAATTGGACAGTCATGCAACACTGTACTGAAATTACTTTTTTAAGATTTTTCACACAAATAGAGCTTTTTTGTGGTATTTATTCACCACTAGGTTTATATTTTGATAAATAAATTGAAAAAAATTTAGAAAAAATAAAACAAATCTTTGTTTCTGTTATTAATGCAATAATTATTTATTGCAAATAAATAATCTTCCTTCATCAATTTAGGACAAAATGTATACGGCTACATTTCTATTGTAAAAATAACCTAAATCAGTGTGCATTATTTTGTCTGTCGGAAAGTTATAGAGTCCACAAACTATGGTATATGTATGTAATCAATACTGATGGCCTATCTAATTTCTTAAGACCCGAAAATGGCAAGACAGTACAAATATCCCCCAGATGACCATTTTTTGGAAAGTAGACAGTGCAAGGTACTTAGTAAGAGGCATGGCGAGTTTTTGGAAGTTGTAATATTTTTGTCCAAATTTTTGGGAAAATTACGAAAAAATTAAAAAAACTAAAAATGTAAATAAAAAACGGAGTAAAATACTCACAAGTGTAGCACTAATAGCTGTGCTAGCTGTACATGCATATAATCATAAAGTATGAGATGGCCGTGATGTGACCAACAGCTAGTACCACTTTTAGTGCTACACTTGTGAGTATTTTACAGGTTTTTTTATGGGAATAAATATTTATTATATGAAAAGCATTAGATTTTGCCATTTTTTTCCGTATATCTGTTGACCAGTGAAAGATATCGGGGTTCATTGAGCAGAATAGAGGAAGTGTAAGAGATGGCGGACTACAAGTGCCAGTACCGCGCCAGTCTCATTTGATATCCCCAGAAGGGAATTGCTGTCTTTGACCAGCTGGTGAAACAGGGGTCAAATTGTGAAGTGAGCAGTCTAAGATATAGGTGGAGGAGAGCACGAGCACTTTTGGATTTGTCTGCACAGAGTGGTGGAGCGCTTTACCTATTTTTTTACCTATTTTTCACATGTCACCAATTTATTAATTGCTTATGTTCAGCTATATTATTATTATTGATTGGTTGATGAGCACATGATTTACATATGCATTTAATATTATTTAGTAGTGCAGCACTGTTTGTGATTGATTTAATACAAGCTCATCACTGACTTAAATCTGGATCTTGTATCTGGTGGTCTCAATATTTTTAATAGATGACTCCTTAGTGACCAGTAACTGGACCACCAACTATCAGATTGGGAAAAAGGAATCTAACTACAATTAGAAAGCTTTTTACCTGCCTACATTAAAGTATATGTAAACCCTCACTCTGTAAAACAACCCATTCAGTATAAAATAGTAATGAAAGGCAAAGCATTCGTGTATAGATTTAAAATTATAAATACTTTTTTTCCCCTTTTTTACAAGTGATCACATTCCCCCTGTTATCAGCTGCATAAAGAGCTCAGAGAGCTGGGAGAGGAGAGACAGCAGCACACTGGTTTTCCCAGTAAATTGCTATGTGGGGAGGTGGGGGGGGGGCATGTCAGCACAAGCCTGGTCATTGGAGAGTAGGCTGAGTTCCCAGCACAGCTAGAGTACTGACCATGTTGTGCTCTCATGCTTAGTGTGGTCAGTTTTTGATAGGAAAGCAGAGGAACTGGTAGGATCACCAGGGATTTCACACAAAGGAAGCAATACAAAGAGAACAGGATACTTTCTCATATAAGTACATGGTAAAGCAGGCATATATCAAGAAGATAAAAAGTGGGTTTAGGTATTATTTAAAGTTATATTAAAGGCAATTTTTCTTTATTTTAAAATAACAAACATGTTATACTTTCCTGCTCTGTGCAGCACTCCTGGTCCATCCCTCCTGCCAAGCAGCTTGCTCTGGGGGCACCCAAGCAGGCTGGCTCCTGAGCCGCTGCTCTGTGTGTCTGTTCACACACAAAGCCATTGCTCAGCCCTACCCCCTCTCTCTCCTCATTGGCCCGCTGGCTGTGATTGACAGCAGTGAGAGCCAATTGCTCCCACTGCTGTCTCAGTCAATGAGGAGGGAGAGTCCCCAGGGAGCCGAGGCTCTCGTGTACATCGCTGGATCACAATAGGGCTCAGGTAAGTGTTAGAGGGGCTGCTACACAGAGAAAGTTTTTTTTACCTTCAGCCTTTAGAACCACTTTTGACAGTCTACCGTGTGTATGGGGCTTTAGTCTACCTGGACAGTCTACCTGGAAGATTGGACAAGAAGAGGACATAGTGTGTCTAAGACAAAGTCATAGGAATCTCCTAGTACCATACAACATTGCCCAATGTGTGGTCCCATCATGTGACATTAAATTATGAATTTCTTCTACAAGAACATCACAAATAAATACATTTTAAAAAGCTAAAAAAAAGTCCTGGGTGGCTTAACTCCAACGTAAAAATGCATATAAAAGCAAAGGAGAAGACCCTTCAAAATATACAAGGCTGAGGGTTCATCATCAGCATTACAACTTTACAAAGAATGCAACAAGAAACGTAAGGGTGCAATCAGGGCAGCTAAGATAGAACATGAAAGGCACATAGCGGAGGAGAGTAAAAAAAAAATCTCAAGAAATTCTTTAAGTACATAATAGTAAGAAAGGGAGGTAAGATCATATTGGTCCCATAAAGAATAATTCTCCTCAGTCTTCACAAGGGGGCTTCAGTAACCAAAACTGCAATGTTTATCCTCATGCCATGTCACAGGAAGCACCCTCATGGCTAACAGAGTACAGAATTAGACTTGAAAAACTTAACATTAATAAGTCACTGGGACCAGATGGCTTGCACCCGAGGGTCCTTAAGGAACTCAGTCAAATATTTGCCAGACCATTGTTCCTAATTTTTACGAACAGTCTACTGACTGGAATGGTACCAGCTGATTGGAGAAAAGCCAATGTAGCACCGATATTTAAAAAAGGGACAAGTTACATCCCTGGGAATTACAGACCAGTTAGCCTAACATCAATTGTATGCAAGATCTTGGAGGGGATCATAAACGACTATATTCAAGATCTTAGTAATGACAACAGTATCATTAGCAGTAATCAGCATGGATTCATGAAGAATCGTTCTTGCCAAACCAATCTATTAACCTTCTATGAGGAGGTGGACCATAGACATGGTGTATCTAGATTTTGCAAAAGAATTTGATACAGTTCCCATAAACATTTACTGTACAAAGTAAGGTGCATTGGCATGGACATGGGTGAGTACATGGATTGAAAATTGGCTACAGGGGCAAGTTCAGAGGGTAGAGATAAATGGGGAGTGCTCGGAATGGTCCGGGGTGGAAAGTGGGGTCCCCCAGGGTTCTGTCCTGGGACCAATCCTATTTAATGTATTCATAAACGACCTGGAGGATGGGACAAACAGCTGAATCTCTGTATTTGTGGACGATACTAAGCTAAGCAGGGCAATAACTTCTCTGCAGGATGTGGAAACCTTACAAGAAGATCCGAACAAATTAATGGGATGGGAAACTACATGGCAAAAGAGGTTTAATGGAAAAAAATGTAAAATAATGCACTTGGGTGGCAAGAATATGAATGCAATCTACTCACTAGGGGGAGAACCTCTGGGGTAATCTAGGATCCTGGGGGTCCTAGTAGATGACAGGCTCAGCAATGGCATGCAATGCCAAGCTGCTGCAAGCAAAGCAAACAGAATATTGGCATGCATTAAAAAGGAGATTCACTCCATGGATAAAACGATAATTCTCTCACTCTACAAGACTCTGGTCCAGTCGCACCTGAAGTATTCTGTCCAGTTCTGGGCACCAGTCCTCAGGAAGGATGTGCTAGAGCTGGAGAGAGTCCAGAGAAGGGCAACTAAACTAATAAAGGGACTGGACCTTTATGAGGAAAGGTTACGAGCACTAAACTTATTCTCTCTGGAGAAGATAAGCTTGAGAGGGGATATGAGTTCAATGTACAAATACCGTACTAGTGAACCCACAATAGGGATAAAACTTTTTTTCAGCGAATGGGAATTTAAGACACGCGGCCATTCACTAAAACTAGAAGAAAAGCAGTTTAAACTTAAATTGCGTAGAGGGTTCATTACTGTAAGAGCGGTTAGGATGTGGAATTCTCTTCCACAGGCGGTGGTTTCAGCGGGGAACATAGATCATTTTAAAAAACTATTAGATAAGCACCTGAATGACCATAACATACAAGGATATACAATGTAATACTGACATATAATCACACACACACAGGTTGGACTTGATGGACTTGTGTCTTTTTTCAACCTTGCCTACTATGTAACTATGTAACAAACTAGTTTGATTGCAGAAGCAAAGAATATAACACAAATGGCAGGTATTGTGATGAATAAACAGGGCTGACACTAGAAGTATTTCAGCTACCACATCCAGAACTGTATTATTTAGCATTACAGTGAGTCCCGGAGCCCACAGCCAAAGGGGGGGTAGGCGGAGGGACGGCATGACCTGTGCTTGACTGCACAGTCGCCGTCTTAAGCTTAAGCGCCGCTTTAAGGCGAGGGGTGGGAGGAGCCTGGGGGCGGAGTCACGGCGCTCTGACGAGAGAGCGCCGCACAACGTGGGCATTCGAGGGCGAGGGGTGGGAGGAGCCTGGGGGGCGGAGTCACGGCGCTCTGACGAGAGAGCGCCGCACAACGTGGGCATTCGAGGAGCGGGGAAGGAAGGAAGCCCCACCCACCCTCCCTGTTTTTAGGGGGATAGGGGCAAGTGGTGTAAGGGTAAGAGGCGGTTGGCGGTTCTTGGGGCTTTCGGAAGAGGAAGTAAAGTACAGGTAAAACCTGTTGTACCCATCCATGGGATGGGAGTGGTGTTACGTACGAGGGGTTAACCTCGAAAAGTTGAATAAGGGTAGGTCACGGTACAGTTGGTTATAGCCTCAGAGACAGGGGTTGCCGTCTGGAGGTCAAGAGGTTAAAGTGGGAGTGGTTAGCCGTGACCAGTTATGTTGATATGTACCCATGCCCCTTTGAAAGGCTGGGAAGGTTTATGGTAACAAAGTTTATTAAATCTATTTAAAAGAAAATATATTTGTTTAATAAAAAGTTTAGGCCTGACGGCCATTTAATCCAAATCAGAGTCCCGTTGTGTTTATGGGGGTTTGGAGAGGGTTACCGGTTATGGTAAGGGTAGTGGTACAGATATATGCACATACACCTATGTAAGTGTATATAGGTCACTGGGTAAGGCATACAGAGGTCAAGCACATCTCCAAAGTTTTCTAATCTATCTTCTATGTTCAGCCTCTAAAAACACTGTGGTGCGCTACAATGGAGAGATCTGTTTATGCACAAGGGTGAGCACCATAATCTTATGTATTGTCCTCGGTCATTGTACCATAGGTGGATCTTGAAATCAGTCGGTTGCTGGCAGCTGCCAAGAGACATTGAACCTCTTGTAGTTCCTGTAGTTGTTGCAGTCAACAGATGACATATTATCACAAAACCTCAGACAGGAAATTGGCTTTACTCTAAATCAGAACACTCACTCATAAAAATAAGATCTACTGCAGCTCTAATGCTCTGTTTTAGCAAATATTTTCTATTCTGCTGGCTTTAAATTACTATCTTACCACGTACTGTATGTTGAGGAGCAGACAAAAAGATTAAATAAAGGTTACTGCATGCGATATGAAGGTCGCATGACTAATTTTTTGGAAATATTGCTTGAGATAATAAAAGAGTCAATTCATCAAAGTAAAATATCGAATGTGAGGTAAATATCGCACATTTGTTAAATTAGTGAGGTAAATACCGCAAAAAGAACCCAAAAAGAGTATCATAGAGCCCACGTAGAACTGCTTGCCCCCAGGTTAGCTCAGATGTATCAAGCCACTCTCCAACAGGGCTCCTTACCGTCCTCTATGAGGGAGGCCCATATTGTTCTCATTCCAAAGCCTAATAAGGATCCTAAGTTGTGCGCCTCCTACAGGCCAATAGCACTCCTAAATTGTGACTTAAAAATACTAACCAAGATACTGGCCACTAGTGGTGGAGTGGGTATATCTGTGGGAGGTGCTTAGAAGAATGGGTTTCCCACTGAAATGTATTGCCTGGATATGCACACTGTACACCGGTCCCCTAGCATGCATCAAACTGAATGGCTCTCTGTCTCCTTCGTTCCCCCTGCAGAGGGGCACCAGGCAGGGATGCCCTCTCTCCCTGGATTTGTTCGCCCTGGCCATGGAACCTATTGCTGAGGCCCTCAGAAGCTCGGCCGAGGTCCGTGGTCTTAGGGTGGGCTGGCTGGAGGAGAGAGTGGCTCTCTACGCAGATGATCTACTGCTATTTTTAAATGATGCTGGTGACTCTCTGCGGGGCGCACTCAGAATCATGGACGCCTTCTCCGCCTTCACGGGGTTGAGGGTGAATTGGCATAAGTCTCAGCTCTTTCTGGTGGATGGATTCAGGTCCTCCTCATCCTCCTCTACCCTACTTCAATGGGTTGATAAGTTTACCTATTTAGGTATCATCATCTCAAGAGAGGGCGGGGACTTTGTCCGGCTCAATCTTGAACCTGTCCTGGTAGGGATTAAATCCAAACTGAGGGCGTGGGGCAATCTTCCCCTCTCACTCATTGGGTGCATCGACCTTCTTAAAATGAAAGTCCTCCCCAAACTTGTGGGGGTTTGGCTCTCCCTGATTGCCACAAATATTTCTTTGCCACTCAGCTTGTAACCGCCCATTGGTGGTTGCAGCCAGACCTGACCAATTCTGCAATGGTGCTGGAGGCGACTATAGTGGGGTCTCTGGAGGCCTTGAAGGGGTTGATATTCAGGGGGCCAATAACACCTCATTGCCTCACCCCATCTATGCGCACCACTATGAGTGCATGGAAGGTGGGATAGGCGCTGAGGGCATCCCAGCCAAACTCCTGGTCTCCTCACACCCCCCTGTGGCTGAATCCTAACCTATAACAGTTCAATACCATCCCGGATCCACAGGCCTGGGCCAAATACAAAATACTGACTCTTGAGTAGGGATGAGCCGAACACCCCCGGGTTCGGTTCGCACCAGAACCTTCGAACCGACCGAAAGTTCGCGCAAATTTTCGAACCCTATACGTTATAATGGACGCGAACGTTCGAAATCAAAAGTGCTAATTACAACGGCCAATATGCATGTTAATGTCATAAAACAGGTTTGGGGACCCGGGTCCTGCCCCAGGGGACATATATCAATGCAAAAAGAACTTTTAAAAACTAACGTTTTTTCGGGAGCAGTCGTTTTAATGATGCATAAAGTGAAAAAAAAAAAGTTAAATTTTCCTTTAAATATGGTACCTGGGGGGTGTCTAAAGTATGCCTGTGAAGTGGCATGTGTTTCCCGTGTTTAGAACTGTCCTTGCACAAAATGACATTTTTAAAGGAAAAAAAGAAGCCATTTAAAACCACTTGCGGCTTTAGGTTTGTTCTTAAGTAGAATCTGAACAGGTACATTATGAAGTGTAGCTCCATCCCAAAAAAATCTATTTTTAAGCTTTTTGGAGAACATAGGGAGGGGTTATCACCCCTGTAACATTTGCTGTCTTTGCACATCTGTTCAGAACATGTCACCTCACTTTCCGTCCCAATGACAAATGTTTTTGGAAAAAGTGGGGTTTTAATTGAAACAAGGATTGGTGATAAAGTATCAGTAGAGAGGAGATACCTTTTTCCCAAATTAAATCTAACAGGATAGAATTTCCCTTCCTAGGGGTAGATTTCCTCTCACTTCCTGTTTTCTCTTTCCATTTGCAAGTAGGAGTCGTTTGTAAGTTGGATGTTTGAAAGTAGGGGCCTGGCGTATATACTCTGCAGAAATTTGCCCTATTAGATGTTGGTGTAGCCACAAGACTGGTGGGCACAGGAATGGTCCCTGCTGTGAGTTAATAGATCAAGATTTGTAATTGCATGCACCTGTTGAACAGGGCAGAAAAATTGGGGGTGGTGGTGTTGGTGGACGGTGTTGCCACAAGACTGTAAGCTCTCACAGTTACTCTTGGTGGGCGCAGGAATGGGCCCTACTGTGAGTTATTAGATCAAGATTTGTAATTGCAAGCACCTGATGAACAGGGCAGAAAAATTGGGCCTTTGGCGGTGGTGGTGGACGGTGTTGCCACAAGACTGTAAGCTCTCACAGTTACTCTTGGTGGGCGCAAGAATGGGCCCTGCTGTGAGTTATTAGATCAAGATTTGTAATTGCAAGCACCTGATGAACAGGGCAGAAAAATTGGGCCTTTGGCGGTGGTGGTGGACGGTGTTGCCACAAGACTGTAAGCTCTCACAGTTACTCTTGGTGGGCGCAAGAATGGGCCCTGCTGTGAGTTATTAGATCAAGATTTGTAATTGCAAGCACCTGATGAACAGGGCAGAAAAATTGGGCCTTTGGCGGTGGTGGTGGACGGTGTTGCCACAAGACTGTAAGCTCTCACAGTTACTCTTGGTGGGCGCAGGAATGGGCCCTGCTGTGTGTTATTAGATCAAGATTTGTAATTGCAAGCACCTGATGAACTGGGCAGAAAAATTGGGCCTTTGGCGGTGGTGGTGGACGGTGTTGCCACAAGACTGTAGGCCCTCATAGTTACTCTTGGTGGGCGCAGGAATGGGCCCTGCTGTGAACTATTAGATCAAGATTTGTAATTACCCGCCCCTGTTAAACAGGGGCTGAAAAATTGTGCCTTAGGCACTGGTGCTGGTGCCACAACACTGCAACCCCTCACAGATACTGTACTTGGAGCACAGCAGTCACACGTGTTGCGAAGCATTTTTTTAAAAAATTGTAATTACCCGCCCCTGTTAAACAGGGGCTGAAAAATTGTGCCTTAGGCACTGGTGCTGGTGCCACAACACTGCAACCCCTCACAGATACTGTACTTGGAGCACAGCAGTCACACGTGTTGCGAAGCATTTTTTTAAAAAATTGTAATTACCCGCCCCTGTTAAACAGGGGCTGAAAAATTGTGCCTTAGGCACTGGTGCTGGTGCCACAACACTGCAACCCCTCACAGATACTGTACTTGGAGCACAGCAGTCACACGTGTTGAAGCATTTTTTTAAAAAATTGTAATTACCCGCCCCTGTTAAACAGGGGCTGAAAAATTGTGCCTTAGGCACTGGTGCGGGTGCCACAACACTGCAACCCCTCACAGATACTGTACTTGGAGCACAGCAGTCACACGTGTTGCGAAGCATTTTTTAAAAAAAATTTAAGTACACGCCCCTGTTAAACAGGGGCTGAAAAATTGTGCCTTAGGCACTGGTGCTGGTGCCACAACACTGCAACCCCTCACAGATACTGTACTTGGAGCACAGCAGTCACACGTGTTGCGAAGCATTTTTTTTATAAAAATTGTATGTACACGCCCCTGTTAAACAGGGGCTGAAAAATTGTGCCTTAGGCACTGGTGTGGTGGCATGGATCATTGAGGAGGAGGAAGAGGATAGTCATTGAACATAAGAGGACAGTCACTCAGCATCAGCATAGGCAGTCTTGAAGGGATGTGATATTAAAAATTATTCGGTTATATCCGCCTCAGGTGCCTGGTAGCTGGTGGTGATCCAAGACTGATTCATTTTGATGAAGGTCAGTCGATCAACCGAGGCGGTGGACAGGCGCACCCTATGATCGGTGACAAATCCTCCAGCAGCACTGAATGTGCGTTCGGAAAGAACGCTGGAGGCAGGACAGGCCAGTAGCTCAATTGCATACTGTGCAAGCTCTGGCCAGTGATCCATCCTCAGGACCCAGTAAGCCAGAGGATTTTCGGTGGGAAAGGTGTCCAAGTCTGACCTTGCCCCAAGGTATTCCTGCACCATGTATATCAGACGCTGGCGATGGTTGCTGGAACCGATCATACCTTGGGGCTGCGGACTAAAAAATTGTCTGAACGCATCGGTCAGACGTCCACCTTCCCCACCGCTCCTTCTGCTACTGACCGAAGCCTCAGCAACTCGTCGCCCAGGACCAGGAGTTTGTAGCCTCCCAGTTTCTGGGAACGCGTTGCACAGACCTTTCTGCAAGGCCTCCCTGAGATGTCTCATCCTCTGCTCCCTCTGCGACGGCAAGATAAGGTCCGCAACCTTACCCTTGTACCGCGGATCAAGGAGAGTGGCCAGCCAGTAATGGTCCCTCTCCTTGATCCGAAGAACACGAGGATCCTTCCGCAGGCTTTGCAGGATCAGGGAGGCCATGCAGCGTAGGTTAGCTGAGGCATTCGGTCCGGAGTCTTCTGGGTCACTGAGGATGACATGATCGCCAGCCACCTCCTCCCAGCCACGTACAAGTCCACTGGTTTGTTGGGACTGTACATCATCCCTAAAAAGACTGCTGCTGCTGATGCTGAGTGCCAGGCTCCACCTCCATGCTCACACAATCCTCCTCCTCCTCCTCATCCTCTTCCTGTGTGATGGGTGGGACAGAAGGAACACTGTCCGGATAAAGGGGGCCTTGAGAGGCAAGGAAGTCCTCCTCTTCCTGCCTCTGTTCTGCCTCAAGTGCCCTGTCCATTATCCCACGCAGCGTATGCTCCAACAGGTGGACAAGAGGGACAGTGTCACTGATGCATGCACTGTCACTGCTCACCATCCTCGTGGCCTCCTCAAATGGTGAGAGGACAGTGCATGCATCCCTGATCATGCTCCACTGACGTGGGGAAAAAAAACCAAGCTCCCCTGACCCTGTCCTGGTGCCATAGTCGCAAAGGTACTCATTGATGGCCCTCTGCTGCGTGTGCAGTCGCTGCAGCATGGCCAACGTTGAGTTCCACCTGGTGGGCATGTCACATATTAGGCGGTTCTTGGGCAGGTTCAGCTCCTTTTGCAGCTCAGTCAGCCGAGCACTGGCATTATAAGATCGGCGGAAATGCACACAGACTTTCCTGGCCTGCCTCAGGACATCCTGTAAGCCTGGGAACCTGCCCAAGAACCGCTGCACCACCAGGTTGAGGACGTGAGCCATGCAGGGCACATGGGTGAGCTGCCCCTGTCGCAGGGCGGAGAGGAGGTTGGTGCCATTGTCAGAAACGACCATTCCTGGCTTAAGCTGACGTGGCGTCAACCACCTCTCGGCCTGCCCCTGCAGAGCTGCCAGAACCTCGGGCCCAGTGTGGCTCCTGTCCCCCAAACACACCAGCGCAAGCACGGCATGGCATCTTTTTGCCTGCGTACTTGCGTAGCCCCTTGTACGCCTACGGAGCACCGCTGGTTCCAAGGACAGAGCACTGGAGGAAGAAGAAGAGGAGGGGGTGGAGGAGAGAGGTGTGTCACAACCAGTAGCAGTAGTAGCGTTTTGGAGGCGTGGTGGCGGAACAACCTCCAACACTACTGCACCTTGTCCTGCATCCCTCCCAGCTGCCAATAGAGTGACCCAATGGGCCGTGAAAGAAAGGTACCGTCCCTGTCCATGCCTGCTGGACCATGAGTCAGCGGTAATATGCACCTTACCGCTGACTGCCCTGTCCAGCGAGGCATGGACATTGCCCTCCACATGCCGGTAGAGAGACGGAATCGCCTTCCGTGAGAAAAAGTGGCGTTTGGGAACCTGCCACTGAGGAACCGCACATTGAACAAACTCACGGAAGGGGGCCGAGTCTACCAACTGAAAAGGCAGCAGTTGAAGTGCTAGCAATTTAGCCAGGCTAGCATTCAACCGCTGGGCATGTGGATGGCTGGGAGTGTACTTCTTTCTACGGTCCAGCAGCTGGGGCAGGGAAAGTTGCCTGCTGCAATCGGACGTCGGTGTACTGCAAGTACTTGGTTGTGACACACCTAATTCTACACCTTCAGTCCTCTCAGAGCAGCTTTCAGAGAGGACTGAAGGTGTAGTGGGGATGGAGATCCCAGCTGAGGAGGAGCAAGGAGAGGTCCGCTTAGTTCTTTGGTGTGGGTCTTTTATGTGTGCCTGCCAACGAGCTGCATGGCAGGTCGCCATATGTCTGGTCATGCTTGTGGTGCCCAAGCGGCTGATGTTTTGGCCACGCGAGATACGCTTGAGACAAATATTGCAAATAGCAGTGGTGCGATCTGATGCACTCGTCTCAAAAAAGGCCCACACCAAAGAACTTTTCTGATAACGTGCAGAGGCAGCGCCCTGCACAGGCGGAGCTCTGCGGTGTTGTACAGTTGCTGTGCTGGCCTCTACCTGGCCTCCAGGGGGCATCCTGCCTCGTTGGACATGTGACGCCGCATCCTCCTCCTCCTCGTCCTCCTCCTCATCCTCTCTCCCTTCAGGCACCCACGTGGAGTCAGTGACCTCATCATCCCCTCCCTCTTCACCACTAGAGCAAACCTGGCAGTAAGCTGCAGCTGGTGGAACAGTACTGCCAGATTCCTCAAGCTGGGTATCATCATCCGAGCCTTCGAATCGTTGGGCATCCTCCTGGAGCATGTACCCAACACTGTGCTCAAAGAGTTCGGGGGACTCCTCAGGAGGACATGGTGGGTCTAGGGAAGGGGTGGCTGATGATGCTCTGCCAGTACCCTGAGCCTGGGTGAGAGAGGATGAGGAGGATGAGGAGGGCTTGGTCATCCATTCTACCAAGCCTTCAGCATGATGCGGCTCCACATGTCCAGCTGCCGAAAACAAAGACGCGCGTGTCCCATGGCCACGTGCTGATGACGATGCACGACCACGTCCACGGCCACGGCCACGTCCACTAGAAACAGAGCCTGCCTGCCCTGTGTTCTTGGCTCTGCACGCTCTGCCTCCCCTTGGCGGTCTTCCAGCCATTGTAGTCGGTAGTCCTGTGGGTGCTGCTGAGAAGAATATATAGGAGCTCTGTGTGATGCCACTAACACACTAGAAGTCCTATGGGTGCTTCTGCAAAGAAAATAGAGGAGCTCTGTGTGATGCCACTAACACACTAGAAGTCCTATGGGTGCTGCTGAGAAGAAAATATAGGAGCTCTGTGTGATGCCACTAACACACTAGAAGTCCTATGGGTGCTTCTGCAAAGAAAATAGAGGAGCTCTGTGTGATGCCACTAACACACTAGAAGTCCTGTGGGTGCTGCTGAGAAGAAAATATAGGAGCTCTGTGTGATGCCACTAACACACTAGAAGTCCTATGGGTGCTTCTGCAAAGAAAATAGAGGAGCTCTGTGTGATGCCACTAACACACTAGAAGTCCTGTGGGTGCTGCTGAGAAGAAAATATAGGAGCTCTGTGTGATGCCACTAACACACTAGAAGTCCTATGGGTGCTTCTGCAAAGAAAATAGAGGAGCTCTGTGTGATGCCACTAACACACTAGAAGTCCTGTGGGTGCTGCTGAGAAGAAAATAGAGGAGCTCTGTGTGATGCCACTAACACACTAGAAGTCCTGTGGGTGCTGCTGAGAAGAAAATATAGGAGCTCTGTGTGATGCCACTAACACACTAGAAGTCCTATGGGTGCTTCTGCAAAGAAAATAGAGGAGCTCTGTGTGATGCCACTAACACACTAGAAGTCCTGTGGGTGCTGCTGAGAAGAAAATATAGGAGCTCTGTGTGATGCCACTAACACACTAGAAGTCCTATGGGTGCTTCTGAGAAGAAAATAGAGGAGCTCTGTGTGATGCCACTAACACACTAGAAGTCCTGTGGGTGCTGCTGAGAAGAAAATATAGGAGCTCTGTGTGATGCCACTAACACACTAGAAGTCCTATGGGTGCTTCTGCAAAGAAAATAGAGGAGCTCTGTGTGATGCCACTAACACACTAGAAGTCCTGTGGGTGCTGCTGAGAAGAAAATAGAGGAGCTCTGTGTGATGCCACTAACACACTAGAAGTCCTATAGGTGCTTCTGGGAAGAAAATATAGGTCTGTGTGATGGGACTAACACACTTCAAGTCCTATAGGTGCTTCTGGGAACAAAATATAGGATCTCTGTGTGATGGGACTAACACACTTCAAGTCCTATAGGTGCCTCTGGGAAGAAAATATAGGTCTGTGTGATGGGACTAACACACTTCAAGTCCTATAGGTGCTTCTGGGAACAAAATATATGATCTCTGTGTGATGGGACTAACACACTTCAAGTCCTATAGGTGCTTCTGGGAACAAAATATAGGATCTCTGTGTGATGGGACTAACACACTTCAAGTCCTATGGGTGCTTCTGGGAAGAAAATATAGGTCTGTGTGATGGGACTAACACACTTCAAGTCCTATGGGTGCTTCTGGGAAGAAAATATAGATCTGTGTGATGGGACTAACACACTTCAAGTCCTATAGGTGCTTCTGGGAACAAAATACATGATCTCTGTGTGATGGGACTAACACACTTCAAGTCCTATAGGTGCTTCTGGGAACAAAATATAGGATCTCTGTGTGATGGGACTAACACACTTCAAGTCCTATGGGTGCTTCTGGGAAGAAAATGTAGGTCTGTGTGATGGGACTAACACACTTCAAGTCCTATAGGTGCTTCTGGGAACAAAATATAGGATCTCTGTGTGATGGGACTAACACACTTCAAGTCCTATAGGTGCTTCTGGGAACAAAATATATGATCTCTGTGTGATGGGACTAACACACTTCAAGTCCTATAGGTGCTTCTGGGAACAAAATATATGATCTCTGTGTGATGGGACTAACACACTTCAAGTCCTATAGGTGCCTCTGGGAAGAAAATATAGGTCTGTGTGATGGGACTAACACACTTCAAGTCCTATAGGTGCTTCTGGGAACAAAATATATGATCTCTGTGTGATGGGACTAACACACTTCAAGTCCTATAGGTGCCTCTGGGAAGAAAATATAGGTCTGTGTGATGGGACTAACACACTTCAAGTCCTATAGGTGCTTCTGGGAACAAAATATATGATCTCTGTGTGACTGGACTAACACACTTCAAGTCCTATAGGTGCTTCTGGGAACAAAATATAGGATCTCTGTGTGTGATGGGACTAACACACTTCAAGTCCTATGGGTGCTTCTGGGAAGAAAATATAGGTCTGTGTGATGGGACTAACACACTTCAAGTCCTATGGGTGCTTCTGGGAAGAAAATATAGGTCTGTGTGATGGGACTAACACACTTCAAGTCCTATAGGTGCTTCTGGGAACAAAATATATGATCTCTGTGTGATGGGACTAACACACTTCAAGTCCTATGGGTGCTTCTGGGAAGAAAATGTAGGTCTGTGTGATGGGACTAACACACTTCAAGTCCTATAGGTGCTTCTGGGAACAAAATATATATGATCTCTGTGTGATGGGACTAACACACTTCAAGTCCTATAGGTGCTTCTGGGAACAAAATATATGATCTCTGTGTGATGGGACTAACACACTTCAAGTCCTATAGGTGCTTCTGGGAACAAAATATATGATCTCTGTGTGATGGGACTAACACACTTCAAGTCCTATAGGTGCTTCTGGGAAGAAAATATAGGTCTGTGTGATGGGACTAACACACTTCAAGTCCTATAGGTGCTTCTGGGAACAAAATATATGATCTCTGTGTGATGGGACTAACACACTTCAAGTCCTATAGGTGCTTCTGGGAAGAAAATATAGGAGCTCTGCCTGCCTGCCACGAACACACTACAAGTCCTATAGGTGCTTCTGGGAACAAAATATAGGAGCTCTGCCTGCCTGCCAGGAACACACTACAAGTCCTATAGGTGCTTCTGGGAACAAAATATAGGAGCTCTGCCTGCCTGCCACGAACACACTACAAGTCCTATAGGTGCTTCTGGAAACAAAATATAGGAGCTCTGCCTGCCTGCCACGAACACACTACAAGTCCTATAGGTGCTTCTGGGAACAAAATATAGGAGCTCTGCCTGCCTGTCACGAACACACTACAAGTCCTATAGGTGCTTCTGGGAACAAAATATAGGAGCTCTGCCTGCCTGCCACGAACACACTACAAGCCCCTCTTTCTAAATCAATCTTTGTAAATGAATCTATCTAACTCAATCTCTCTAAGTAAATCTCTCTAACTAACTAAATCCAGCAGAGTGTCACAGATCTATCCTGTTCTATCTACGCCGGAACAGCATGTGACCGGCGCAGACGGCGTGGCGGCCTTTTATAGGGGGGGGCGTGTACTAAAGCCCCTGAGCTGTAATTGGCTACAGGCGTCCTGCCTGTAGCCAATTATGGCTCTTCGAGTTTCCGGGGCTGTGATTGGCCAAGCATGCGGGGTCACAGTGCATGCTTGGCCAATCATCAGCCAGCAATGCACTGCGCCGGCCGCGCCGGCCGCAATGCATTGCGGGGCCGCTCGCATCACACGAACATGATGCGAGCGGCCAAAATAGTTCTGGGCTCGCCGAGCGAGCGAACGCCCGGTGCTCGATGCGAACGTGGGTTCGCATCGAGCACCGGGCCCATCCCTACTCTTGAGCATGTTATCACCAATGGAGAGCTCAGTCCCTTTCATGTATTGCATACCAAATTTAATGTACCTGCACGGGCCCATTTCAGGTATCTTCAAATTGCACATGCTTATAGGTGTCAGTTCTTAGGTCAACCAGCTATACTGGAATATTCGGAGCTCGAATCCACCCTTCGGGTGAAAGACTTGGAGAATCCCACGTCTCAGATCTACGGGTCCCTGCTGGTTGCTGCCATCGCCGAGCTGACCTACCTCCGCAGAAAAAGGGTGGGGGATATACCGGAGCAGGATGAAGATGATTGGAGGGAGATTTGGGATTTTCCATTCTAGCCTCTGGTCTCAGCCAGGGACAAACTGGTCCAATACAAAATTGTACACAGAGCTCACTACACACCCCACAGGCTGCAGCAGATGTCGCCGGCGCATTCCCCGGCATGCTGGCACTGCTCCTATCAGCCGGGGGACTTCTTTCACATTTTCTGGGCTTGTCCAGCAATTGTATATTATGGGAAGGAAGTGCTCCATGTGATAGCTAAGATCACTAAGACTAGTGTCCCTTATGATCCTAAATATTGTCTGCTGGGGCTAGTGGAAGAAATGTCAATCCTCAGAGCTAGGAAAATGCCAGTTTGCCCCTTTATAGAGCCACCTACTCGGGCAGGGGTTGCCCACAAGAATTTGAAAAGGTGTGGACCTGTTGGTTAGACGATAATACCACGGCAACTGATGCAGTAACTAACCCCTAGATTAACATTATGGTTATAGTATGATAGTATATTGACCCAAGTACTCTCATGTCACATTATCCTGTCATTATAATATTGAGCACAGATTCTCCTGCACTAAACCTCTCCCCACATTGGGGTATAGATAAGTAAGGTTGTGATTGTTGGTTGGTCTGCCCTGTTGCTGCTTCAGTGGCACTAAAAAACACACACATTCGTTATTTATCACCTGGTGTTGGCTGGAGGAATTTTAGAAAAGTACAAAATAACAATTAGAGGGACTCTGCACTGGCCAGGAAGTGAAAAATATACAATGTATTGGTGTGAATTCCGACCGTGTGTACACGGCATTAGAGTATGCAGAGGTAGGCCAATGAGGAGGGAGTTGCAGTAATCGAGGCGGGAGATGACCAGGGAGTGAATCAAGAGCTTTGTTGCATCATTGGTTAGAAAGGAGCGTATTTTGGAGATGTTTCGGAAAGTTGGTTAGAAAGGAGCGTATTTTGGAGATGTTTCGGAGTTGAGGCGGCAAGATTTGGACAGTGATTGGACATGGGGCTTAAAGGAGAGTTCAGAGTCCAGGACTACTCCTAGTACCTTGGCATGTGGGGATGGGCTGATAGTTGTGCCATCAATTTTGACTGAGAGATCAGGAGAAGAGGCATGTGGGGGAGGAAAAATTATAAGCTCGGTTTTGGATAGATTAAGTTTGAGGAAGTGGTGTGACATCCAGGCTGATATATCCGATAGTAAAATAGTGATACGTGAGGAGACTGAAACAGTGAGTTGAGGGGTAGAGAAATAGATTTGGGTGTCGTCAGCGTAGAGATGGTATTGGAAGCCGTGGGAGGCCATCAGCTGACCCAGGGAGGAGGTGTAGATTGAAAATAGGAGAGGTCCAAGAACAGAACCTTGGGGGACCCCAACAGAGAAAGGAAGAGGAGAGGAGGCAGTGGAATTGTAGGTAACGCTGAAGGTGCGTTTAAATAAGTAGGTAGAAAACCAGCGAACGATACAGTCACGGAGACCAAAGGCATGGAGTTTTTTGAGGGGGTGGTTAACCGTATCGAAGGCAGCAGAGAGGTCCAGAAGTAGAAGTACAGAATAGTGTCCCTAATGCCGCGTACACACGTGCGGACTTTGTCCGCGGAACTAGTCCAGCGGACAATCCGCCGGACTTTCCAGCGGGCTTCGCCGGACTTTCCGAGCGTGTGACTTGCCCACACGCACTTCTCACGACCGCCGCAAGAACAGAAGAGACCCCGGAAGACCCCCCCGAAGGCGGATCGAGACCCCCAGACGACGGCGGCGACGACGAAGAAGGTAGCCGGACTTCTCCGCTCGGTAAAAGAGCTAGGTAAATGGCGGAGGAGTCCGGCGAGAAGAACCCCAAGACGGAAGAAGACCCCCGGAGCAGTGCAATAAAATATTTTTTCAAAAGTGTGTGTTTTTTTACTTTACATTTTACACCTTAGGTGAATGGGTAGGGGTACATCGTACCCCATACTCATTCACATAGGGTGGGGGGCCGGGATCTGAGGGCCCCCTTATAAAAGGGGGCTCCCAGATTCCGATAAGCCCCCCCCGCCCGCAGACCCCGACAACCAACGGCCAGGGTTGTCGGAAAGAGGCCCTTGTCCTCATCAACAAGGGGACAAGGTGCTTTGGGGTGGGGGGGCCGCACGGCCCCCCTTTCCCCAGGGCACCCCCCATGTTGAGGGCACGCGGCCTGGTACGGCTCAGGAGGGGGGGGGGGCGCTCGTTCGTCCCCACCCCTTTCCTGGCCGGCCAGGCTGCGTGCTCGGATAAGGGTCTGAGATGGATTTGGGGGGGACCCCCACGCCGTTTTTTTTTTTTTCGGCGTGGGGATTCCCTTTAAATCCATGCCAGGTGACGGGGCTAGCGCGGCGGCATTCACTGCCTACGCTAGCTACGTATACCTGAAGTCACGTGCTAAATGAACGGACTTGCCGATGAGCGCCAAGTCCGTTTATTTTCAAAAGTCCGGCGGACTAGCCTACTAACGGCGGGATTGTCCGCCGGACTGCCAAGTTCAGCGGATAATTTTAAAACCAAACTTAAAACTTTGGTCCGCCGGACTTTTGGGAAAAAAAGTCCGCCGACGCCCACACACGAGGGGATTGTCCGCTGGACTTGAGTCCAGAGGATAATCCCGCGGGATAGTCCCTTCGTGTGTACGCGGCATTAGTTTTGGCAGTTAGTAGATCGTTTGTTAATTTTAGGAGAGCAGTTTCTGTGGAATGTTGAGGACGAAATCCAGACTGAAGGGGATCAAGAAGGCCATTATCAGCGAGGTGGACGCTCAGTCGGTTGTAGACTAGGCGTTCAAGGAGTTTGGATAAAAAGGGGAGCAAGGAGATGGGGCAGTGAGGGCTTTTTAAGTATGGGGCGGACAAGTGCATGTTTTAAGGAATTGGGGAAGATGCCAGAAGAGAGGGAGAGATTGAAGATGTGGGTTAGAGAGTGTAGAATAGAGCTAGAGGGTGACTGTAGCATTTGTGAGGGAACAGGATCCAGAGGGCAGGTGGTAAGATGGACGTTTGCAAGTAATTTAGCAACCTCTTCTATAGTGGTGGGGTTGAAATAGGGAAGTAATGATTGTACCTGTGGACATGAGGTGTAAGGTATGGAGGGTGTCTGAACAGTAGAGATCTCCTCGTGAATTGTATCAATCTTCTGTTTGAAGTGATTGGCGATCTCCTGAGCAGTGAGTGAGTTGGTGGGTGGAGGTGGTAAGATGGACGTTTGCAAGTAATTTAGCAACCTCTTCTATAGTGGTGGGGTTGAAAGAGGGAAGTAATAATTGTACCTGTGGACATGAGGTGTAAGGTATGGAGGGTGTCTGAACAGTAGAGATCTCCTCGCGAATTGTATCAATCTTCTGTTTGAAGTGATTGGCGATCTCCTGAGCAGTGAGTGAGTTGGTGGGTGGAGGCAGTGGAGGGCGAAGTAGAGAGTTGAAGGTAGAGAAGAGTTGACGGGGACGGGATGATAAGTTTTTAATGAGAGTGATGAAATAGGTCTGCTTGGCAGTGAGGAGGCTGGAATTGTATTTTTGGAGGGCAGATTTATACTGGCTGAAATCTTTCTGGGACTTAGTCTTACGCCACAGACGCTCGAGAGCACGGCTGTGTTTCTTCAGACTTCAAGTGTGATCTGTTTGCCAGGGTTGAAGGGGGCGGGCCTGATTCTGTGTGTAGAGAGGGGGGCCAGTGTGTCCAGTGAGGCTAGAAGTGAAGTGTTGTAGACAGATGTGGCTAGGCTGGTGCAGAACAGAGGTGCGATTTTGTCATAGAGGTGGTCAGTAGCGGAGTAGAGAAGAGAAGGGTTGAGATGGCGAAGGTTTCTACGGGTAACCGTTAGGCGTTTGGAGGGAGAGAAGGCGGAGGAGAGGGAGAGAGTGAAGTTAATTAGGTAGTGATCAGAGAGAGGGTAAGGATAGTTGGAGAGGTTGCATGGAGTGCATAGGTGGGAAAAGACCAGGTCAAGGGTATTGCCTTCAGAGTGAGTAGGAGCATGTATCCATTGCTTCAGGTCAAAGGAGGAGGTTAGATTGAGAAGTTTGGAAGTTGCAGGAATGTTAGTATTAGTAGGGATGTTGAAGTCCCCAAGAATGATTGTGGGGATTTCAGAAGAGAGAAAGTAGGGTAGCCAGGCAGAGAAGTCATCGAGAAAGGATGATACTGGACCAGGGGGGCGGTAGATCACAGCTATCCTTAGAGAAACTGGGGAGAAGAGACGAATGCAGTGCGCCTCAAATGAGGAGAGTGACAGAGAGGGAGGTGGGTGAAGTACTTGAAAGGTGCTATGTGGGTCTAAAAGAATTCCAACACCCCCTCCTTTGCGTCCACTGGGTCTGGGGGAGTGAGTCCAAAGAACACCACCATGGGATAGAGCAGCAGAAGACGCAGTGTCAGATTCGTGAAGCCAGGTTTCGGTAATGGCAAGTAGATTAAATGAGTTAGCGACAAAGAGATTGTGGATGGAGGCAAGTTTGTTACAGACAGAGTGAGCATTCCAAAGGGCACAAGAGATAGGGAGCCTGGTCTTGGGAAGAAGAGAAATGGGAACTAGATTGTGTGCATTGCGGCTGTAGCCAGGGGGTGAATGATAATGGGCGTTTTGAATACAGTTAGATGAAGGAGGCCCAGGGTTTGGGGAAACATCACCAAAAGATAGGAGAAGCAGAAGGGTGAGGGAGGTAATGTGGGAGTGTGATTTATTTGAGGGGACATGCCCCAGTGGTTTGGAGTATTGGGTGTGTGGATTTATAATTAGCCAGAGTTGGTGAGTGCAATAATATGGAGAGGACAGAAGGGAGGGTGAAATATATAAGGTGTGTGGTGGAGAAGAGGGGTGCAGGAGAGAAAGTTTAAGGAAAGAAGACACAGCTGTCAGAAGGAGTGGTAGCCATTGCATTTTAGAAGGGGGAGGAAGATCTGAAAGTTTAACCACTTCAATACCAGGCACTTAGACACCTTCCCGCCCAGGCCAATTTTCAGCTTTCAGCGATGTCGCAATTTGAATGACAATTGCGCGGCCATGCTACACTGTACCCAAACAAATTTTTTATCATTTTTTTCCAACAAATAGAGCTTTCTTTTGGTGGTATTTGATCACCTCTGCGATTTTTATTTTTTGTGCAACAAACAAAAACAGACCGAAAATTTTGCAAAAAAACAAGTTTTTCTTTGTCACTGTTAATTTTTTTTGTAAATAAGTGCGTTTTCTTCTTCAATGACGGGCCCTGATAAGGCGGCACTGATGGGCACTGATAAGGTGGCACTGATGGGCACCGATGAGGTGGCACCAATGAGGTGGCACCGATGAGGTGGCACTGATGGGCACTGATAGGCGGCACTGATGGGCACTGATAGGTGGCACTGATGGGCATTGATAGGTGCCACTGGTATGCGGCACTGATGGGCACTCAGGTGGCACTGATGGGCACTCATAGGCGGCACTGATGGGCACTCATAGGCGGCACTGACGGGTACTTATGGGTGGCACTGATGCACACATATAGGTGGCACTGATAGGTGGCATGGATGGGCACTGATGGGCACTGATAGGTGGGCACGGATGGGCACTGATAGGTGGCACTGATGGACGCTGATGAGTGGCACTGATGACACTGATGGGTGGCATTGCTGGGCATCCCTGTTTTAAAACGTTTTTTTTTTTTTAAATAAATATGATGTGCCAATCAGTGCCCATCTGTGGGCACTGATTGGCATATTTTGTGCATTTTTTTAACATGTGGATGGCCATGGGGGATGTACCTGGCCATCCACATGCTGGGGGCTTTCCTGGTGGTCCTGGGGGCTTCCCTGGTGGTCTAGTGGGGGCATCTGAGGGGGGGGCTGCGCTGATAAACAATCAGCGCATACCCCCCCTGTCAGGAGAGCCGCCGATCGGCTCTCCTCTACTCGCGTCTGTCAGACTCGAGTGAGGAAAAGCCGATCAACGGCTCTTCCTGTGTACATCGTGATCAACCGTGATTGGACGCGGCTGATCACGTGGTAAAGAGCCTCCGCCGGAGGCTCTTTACCGAGATCAGTGTAGCGGTGTGTCAGACTGACACACCGCTCCACCGATCGCCGTGATGCGCGCCCCCACGGGCGCGTGGAGGCTGGTATCCTGAAGGACGTCATATGACGTCCAGTCAGGATAACGAAACCACTTCCCGGACGTCAATCTGCTATTGACCGGGCGGGAAGTGGTTAAACAAGGTCACCTGTATAGTATTTTCAAGGTGTTTTCTTATGTTCCTTCGCCTTGTGCATTCGCCTTGTGCAGAGTCAGAAGTGCTCCCACTTATAGAAAGACCCCCACTTTGAGAAAGAACCCCATCTGCAAACATGCCACCCCTTGGCAAACGTGCCTTTCCCAAGAGATGCTTAGTTATATACTGCTAGCAATGGGGGCGGGGGTGGGGCTTAATTGCTAATCAGGGAGATAATAAAAGCTGGCTATACCAAAAAAAAATAAAAAATTTCACTTCAGAAACAGACTTATAGGTGCATAGCTAATACACACCAAATACTCACCAAACTGAGCATGTGCAGCCTGACTCCACTAACTCTGTCTTATCTGGACATGTTCTGGAGTCAGTGGAAGAAGGGGAGGATCTGTGCATACAGGATCAAACAGCCCTTTTACACAATGCAGAGGATTAACCCCTTAGGTTCCACAGTGAGTATAACAAGCATGCTTTACTGCATATGCAGACTGATTTTACTGTTGTGGGTTTAGTAACACATTAATGACCAAGCATTGGATTTAAAATAAATGATTATTGCTAAATAGTTGTAGATTAGGGGCCAACACCATTTATCAGTCATTCGGAGGGAAGTGAAAAATTGATACTGCTGTATTTCGGTATCAACCACTTTTACTAGTGTAGTGAGTATTAACTGGAAAACATGCCAGTTAGAAAAAAAAAGTATGACGCTGAAATCGTTTTAGTGATTTCCGCTTTTCTTTTTTGCATTTAAGTTGTTGAAAAAAGTCTAATTGGAAGTTAAAGTGGTATTAAACCCAACAAAATGTAATATATTGCATCTTACCAGTCATTAGATGTGGTGGCTGGATTGTTTCCTTTTTTTAGACTTTTTCTCTCTGTTTTTACCTTGTGATCTGGGCAGTAACACGCTTCCTGTATTAGGATGACTACACTCTGGATGAAGGAGAAACAGAGACACCATTGGATAGCAGCATTGCTAATCTGGGGGAGGGGAGTGTTAAATGTTCTAGCACAACCTTTTTTTGCTGCTCGTAACACTCAATGATGTCATAATTTCATAAGGAGGACTTTGGGCACCTGCACAGTATCCTTGTTTACCCCTCCCCTGCCCCTCAGCACTGGGGTCCCGATGGGAGCTTTTCATTGGATTTTCCAACCGTGTGTATGCCCATCGATCTTTTTCTGTCGGAATTTCTGACGGACTTTGGATTGAGAACCTGTTCTTAATTTTTCCGACGGAAAACCTTTCTATCGGATTTTCCGATCGTGTGTATGCAATTCCGACACGCAAAATTCCGACGCATGCTCGGAAACAATTCGACGCATGCTCAGAAGCATTAAACTTTCCTTTTATAGTGCAGTCGAACGTGTTTTATGCCGTGGTGTTATTGGCCGTCAGAATTTGGTGTGACCGTGTGTAGGCAAGACAGTTTGAGCGAAATTCCGTTGGAATTCCGACGGTAAAACCATCAGAGCTTTTTCCGATGAGAATTTCGACCGTGTGTACGCGGCATAAGAGTATGAGTATGAAGTATTGGCCATTGGTTTTAGCAGTTAGTAGTTCATTGGTGAGTTTTAGTAGGGCAGTTTCAGTGAAATGTTGTGGGTGGAAGCCAGACTGTAGGGGGTCGAGAAGGTTGTTGTCAGTGAGGTAGCAACTCATTCGGTCATGGACAAGGTGTTCAATGAGCTTGGAGGCAAATGGGAGCAGGAAGATGGGTCTTAAGTTATTTAAACAGGTGGGGTCTAGTGAGGGTTTTTTAAGTATGGGGGTAACCACTGCATGTTTGAGCGGGGAAGGAAAGGTGCCGGAGGAGAGGTAGAGGTTGAAGATGTGGGTTAGGGAGTTTAGGATAGAGCAGGAAGGTGGTCGCAGTAATTATGAGGGGACAGGGTCCAGGGGACAGGTGGTGAGGTGGGCCATGGAGAGTTTATCAACTTCATCTGTGGTAACTGGGCAGAAGGAGGAGAGTATTGAGTGCAGTGTTGGACCTGATGTGTTGGGTAGGGGAGGAAGTTGAATGCTGGATATCTCCTTGCGAATTGTGTCGATTTTGCTTTTGAAATGGTTGGCAATCTCTTGAGTGGTAAGCAGGTTGGTGGGTGGGGGTGGGGTGGGGGTGAAGTAAGGAATTAAAGGTAGAAAAGAGTTGTATTGCAGAGTATTGCAGAGTATGCTTGGATGGGTATACGGGGTATTGCAGAGTATTGTGAGAGTATTGCAGAGTATAGCTAGGTATTACGGGGTATGCAGAGTATGGCTGGGTATGGCAGAGTATGGATGGGTATTGGCTTGGCTGGGTATTACCGAGTATTGCAGAGTTTATGAGTATTGCAGAGTATGGCTGGGTATTACCGAGTATTGTAGAGTATGGCTGGGTTTTGCAGAGTATTGCAGTGTGGAGGCAGGAGTTGTATTTATTGATTGATTGCAGAGTATGGCTGGGTATGGCATATTATTGCGGGGTATGGCAGAGTATGGCAGAGTATGGCAGAGTCTGGCAGGGTATGGCAGAGACTGGCAGGGTATAGATTTATGCCATGATTGCACCAAGATGGCCACCGCTCCGGAGCTAGGCCGAAGCCGCTGCCTTTCCTAAGGCCGAGGCGCGGACGGCTCCGCGGATCTTGAGTTAGATTACTCGTTACCCTTTAAAGTAACGGCGTTACGTAACGCCGTTTACTTTAATCGCGTTACTTACAACACTGGTGTGGAGGCAGGAGTTGTATTTGAGAAGGGCATATTTGTAGTGGGTAAAGTCTTGCAGAGATTTAGATTTATGCCATGCTTGCTCAAGAGCACGGCTGCGTCTCTTGAGGCTTCTGGTGTCGTCTGTTTTCCAGGGCTGTGGCATATAAGACCTGATTTTACATGTAGAAAGAGGAGCCAGCAACGATAAGAAGCACTGAAGCTCCCAGCACACTCCCACCATCCTGGCCCAGCCCACCCCTGAATTGCCACCTGAGTCCTATGGTAGGGCCTGGGTAGTACAGCGGTTCTCAAGCCGCGCAGCCATTACTTTGACAGGCTGTCTGTCACTGAAACTGTCCCATTGAGCCACAGACCCACCTGGAAACGCCCGGTAGTCCAGATGGCCAGTAAAGCTTTCTTATCATGATATTGTCTTGCAGCAATGACTTTTTTTTTTTTTTGCTATCCTTACTTAATAAAGTGCAACAAAACTAAACAAAATGCCCTTTTTATTTTTATTTTTTTAAGCAGTGTTAGTTTAAAAATAAATAGTGTTGCTGCACATAAAAAGTTTTCAGTTTATTCTGCAGTTTGTTTAGTTTAAGATGACACTAAAATTATGATTATGGTACAAGGTATTGCAAAGTTATTAACAAATGAAAAAAAAGTGTTCTCAGATACGTGATCCAGAGCAGAGAGACTGCTTTGCCACCATACTTGTAAGTGAGGTGGTCAGCAAGCGGTTGATAAAATGAAGAACAATGAACACAGATGTAGGTCACAGGACACAAAGAGAGTTCTATTTACCCATTTATCTGTATAAGTTCTTTATCTACAGTATTCTGTACTGGCACCTTCCCCTCCCCTCTAAAACATGCCCTGATCATCCCCATACTTAAAAAGCCCTCACTGGACCCCACCAGCCTAAACAACTTGAGACCCATTTTCTTGCTCCCGTTTGTGTCAAAACTTTTAGAACGCTTAGTCTACAACCGTCTTAGCTCCTACCTCACTCACAACAACCTTCTTGACCCCTTACAGTCCAGCTTCCGCTTACTACACTCTACTGAAACTGCCCTACTGAAACTCACTAATGATCTACTAACTGATAAAACCAGTGGCCACTACTTTATACTTATACTACTCGACCTCTCTGCAGTCTTTGATACTGTTGACCTCCCCTCCTCAAAAAACTCCACTCTCTTAGCCTTTAAGACTCCACTCTCTCTCCTGGCTCTCCTCCTACCTATCACAGCGCTCCTTCAGTGTGACCTATAACTCTGTTTCCTCCTCTCCACTTCCTCTTTCTGTAGTGGTACCTCAAGGTTCTGTCCTTGGACCCCTTCTCATCTCCATTTACACCTCCTCCCTCGGTCAATTAATAAACTCCCATGGAATATGACAATGTTGGGGGGGGGCACTGGGGTGGGGCTGGAGACTGATGGGGAACTCCCATGGAATATGACAATGTTCACTCTCCTGTGCTGTGCAGTAGGTCCCAACGTGTTATCAGTTTACTCTTATTAGGCGTGTAAAGTATGTGGACTATGCATCACTGCCCTCTAGAGACTGGAGAAGTCCAAAATCACTGGAAACATAAGAGAAAACAGAAGGCGTGTAGGCCTAGTGCATTATCCTTGATACTTGTGTTATTATGTAAAAAGGCGAATGTACTCATAAACCAGTACTTGTGTCATGTTTTAACCATGACACAAGTACTGGTTTGAGAATACATTCACCTTCTTTTTACCTAATAATAAAACCATGTTTTAGGGATAATTCACTAGGCCTACATGCCTTCTGTTTTATTTTATGTTTCCAATAAACTCCCATGGCTTCCAGTACTGTCATGAAGATCCTGCCAGTAATCTGCGCCCTGGGCTCCTTGGCTCACGTCCACGGGTGCCACTGCGCATGCGCGGATGCGGGAACGCGCGTGCGTGCATGCGTTCATGCGCGGGAAGATGGGTGTGCGCTCCTGTCTGTCACAGACGGTCCCCGCTGTCTGCTCTATAGCGTTGTATGCCATAATACCTGATCTAAAGTACTTACCTGTGTTTGGCCCGGCCTGCCTGTGACCTTCCTGTTATCTGCCTGCATCCGACCCCGGCTTGTCTGTGACCATCCTCCTGCCTACCCCCTCTGTACCTTGTTGCCAGCCTGATACCTGACCCGGCCTGTTTGACGATCCAGTCTGCTGCACAAATTCAGTTTGCTGAGCTGATCCAGTCTGCTAAGCTGTTACCATCTGCTGTGCTGATCCAGTCTGCTAAGCTGTTCCCATCTGCTGTGCTGATCCAGTCTGCTAAGCTGCTTCTATTTGCTGTGCTGATCCAGTCTGCTAAGCTGTTCCCATCTGCTGTGCTGATCCAATCTGCTAAGCTGTTCCCATCTGCTGTGCTGATCCAGTCTGCTAAGCTGCTTCTATCTGCTGTGCTGATCCAGTCTGCTAAGCTGCTTCTATCTGCTGTGCTGATACAGCCTGCTAAGCTGTTCCCATCTGCTGTGCTGATCCTGTCTGCTGCACAGATCCAGTTTGCTGCACAGATCCAGTTTGCTGAGCTGATCCAGTCTGCCGTACTCATCCAGTCTGCTGAACTGATCCAGTTGGTCCATCCAATCCGGTCTGTTGATCCTGCCAGGCACCCGCGACCCTCCTTACTAATGTGTCCTCTGTTACCTTACCAGGGAGCCAAGAGTGGGAGCCGTAAGGGAGGCCCTCCTCTGCAATTCGGGCTCAAAGCCAAAACCACTAGTACGTGACAAGTACATAAAGATCAATAATACAACCATCAGTCCCGCCCCTCATGCCAGGGTACTAGGTGTAATCCTAGACTCTGACCTGTCCTTTCAGCCCTAAATCCAATAACTGTCCAATCTTGCAGACTTCACCACCCAAACATCTCCAAAATACGCCCCTTTCTAACCGTTGACACCACTAAGCAACTTTTTCACTACCTTGTTATCTCTCGCCTTGACTATTGTAACTCCCTCCGTATTGGCCTACCTCTCCGCAAGCTATCCCCTCTTCAGTCTATCAAGAATGCTGCTGCCAGACTCATCCACCTTACCAACCGTTAAGTGTCTGCCACTCCTCTCTGCCAATCCCTCCACTGGCTTCCCATTGCCCAACGAATAAATTTCAAAACATTAACAATACCTTTATATTGTAAAACGCTGAACAAACTTTTGGCGCTATATAAATCCTGTATAATCATAATAATCCCACACAAAGCAGGAGAAAAAATCCACTGAGCTCCATGTGAGACACGGAGAGGAAATTTTACCAGAAAAATAACACAGTTCTCACACCTAGTACACAGTTTACTGAATGTCTGAAAAATATCCTCACAGTGCAGCAAAGTATAGGAGATATCCCTCCCCAGTGTCCCCCAATTATCTCCTCACCCCATTGTCTCATTCTCCATTATCTCCTCATCCCATCCCCATTATCTCCTTAACCTATCACCCCATCCCCCCACTGTCTCCTTTTGCATTGCTGGAAGATTGGTCCAATCAGAGGAAACTGCAGTTCAATGCTTCTAAATGTAAAATAATGCACCTAGGGAAAAATAAGTCCTTTTGAGAGTACAACATTGGAGGTAAAGTGTTGGCCAGCATTACAGAAGAAAAAGATTTGGTGTACTTATTTCAGGTGAGTGCAAAATGAGCAAACAATGTGGCCAGGCAGTAGGAAAAGCAAATAAAATTCTAGAAATATGAAAACACTAATGAATGTATTTATTTCTCAGAAATGATTGTATTTACTAAAAAAAAAAAGTATTTAATGAATTTTAAAAATGGCTAACAGAATTAGGCTTGAGTTTGGCCTAATTTCAGAGGCGACGCTCTAATTAGGTGGTCGCCTAAGGCCTCACAAGTACAGGGGCTTTGTGGCAGTCTAATTTGCCTACTGTGTGTGAAGGAGTGGGAGGGAGTGTCCCCGGGGCCGCATGTCCTAACAAGGGCTGCCTTCTCCTAGGCTTCCCTTCCACTCACGGTTTACGGCCGCTTATACACACTGCCCTGGCCACCACACACTCTGCCAATCAGAGGTTACATCACACTGCAGAGCCCTGTTCCCTGTATCCAATGAGGGCGCTGCTGACCTCTGCCTCCTCACCCACGTGTATCATGTCCGTACAGTCTCTGACCATCTCCTATATTATGGCCGCACAGTCTCCGACCATCTCCTGTATCGTGTCCACACAGTCTCTGACCATGTGTTGTACCATGTCCACAAGTCCCTGACCATCTCCTGTATTAAGACCGCACAGTCTGACCATCTCCCGTATCATGTCCGCACAGTCTCTGACCCTCTCCTGTATTATAGCCGCACAATCTCTAACCATCTCCTGTATTATGTCCATAAAGTCTCTGACCATCTCTTGTATTATGTCTAAGTTTTGGCTAAGGCCTTACATAGCCTAGAGCTGCCTCTGCCTCATTGAATACCCTATGCAGCAGCACTTAAACCTGATAGTGAGCTTCAGTTCTCTGTGCCAGCCCAGTGTTCTGCATAAGCATGTGCTTACAAAGAACATTTTGACAGGAGGAGAGATATTACCTTATCTTTCTGTTTCAGTCTCTCTACTGTCCAGTCAAAGGCCGGAGGCAGGGAGGTGACCTAACCATGTTGTTTAACCGCAGCATAGAATAGTCAGTTTTTCAGCCTGGCTTTCTTGCATGGTAAACCCCAAACTGGATTTTTGCAACTGCTCTTTTATATGTATTCCAGCTGTGTATTTAGCAGTTTGTCTGGATTTCAGCTTTAGACTTAAAATTTGCAACATCATAGGCCCTACACTGTGAATTGGCTTTAGGGTTTGTCGGAATCCTAAGTTTTCTTCCATACAATCACCGTTGTTCCCCATTCTAGGGAACCCTAGTTTTCTTCCAGGCATAGAACCGGGTGCATTTGGCAGTCTTTTGGCGAAGGGCTGCTTTAAGGCCTCATACTTTTTGACTTCTGAGGCTTGGCCCATGGTGGCTTTAATGACACAATCGGGGGGGCCGGTATGAAATAAACTTCTGGCAGGCGTTGAAGTTCCGCCATTTTTTTTTATCTTTGGGACCACCGACGAACTATCGTCATCAACAAACAACATTTGAATCATACTGTAATGAAAAGGAACCTCTTTCTCGCACTATTTCTAAGATGTATGCCTTGTTAATTGCTCCTTCAGATGACTTTTTGTTCCCGGGTCTTAGTAAATGGGAAAGAGACCTCAATAAGACCTTTACACCAGCCCAGTGTCAGAACATTATCCACCTCTCGTTGAACTCATCTATTTGTACGTGAATTCAGAAATCTAATTATAAATTATTGACGCGCTGATATTTTACCCTGTCAGCTCTTTGCATATTTTCTCCAGAGACCTCGGATCGCTGTTGGCGATTCAGAGAGGAACAAGGGACTTTACTTCACATCTTTTGGTCTTGCTCAAAAATTACAGTATTGGTTGGAGGTACAGAGGATATCTCAAAAATGTACAGATTACCCTATACCAGAGAATCGCGTTTTTTATTTGCTCCACTGTTCACAAATTCCACTTCAGAAATATAAAACATCTGTGCTATGTCACTTGGTCAATGCTGCCAAAGCCTGTATTACCCTTTGTTGGAGGGACTCTAAACTTCCCTCCATCGCTAGGTGGCTTAACAGGGTCAGAAGTATTGGTGGTATGGAGGACCTAGTTCTTTCCACTCAAGACAGAAAAGAACAATATACTAAAACGTGGTCATCTTGAGATCTGTTTGTATATTCAGAAAAGGTGAGGAGGTCACTAGAGAGCTGTTCGGAGGAGTAAGACTGCCCCCCTGTGTTTCTATCAATATGCGCAGGTAATCCGCCCCCTCTGGGAATGGCTTTTGTGTCCCTTCCCCCTTTTTTTATTTTTTATTTAATTAGTTATTTATTTTAAAAAAAATTGTATTTCTTTATTCGAAATAATGAGGGAAGGAAAAAAAAAGGGGAAAAAAGGTTAAAGGGCGAATGGAAGAGTCCATGTGGATAAATCCTGATGCATTAGTGGTAGTTGCCTTCTAAAAGAGGAAGACAAGAAGGAGCTTTATTGAGGCTGGAACATTATGTATTTTGTTGTGGAATATTAAGCTATCCTGAAATGTATCGGAATTATAAGGGATTGTGCATGTATTTTTTTAAACTTGATGTCTGAATGGATTCTCAGCCCTTTTGTATAAAGATTTAGAAAATTTGCAACATCGGAAGAAAAATGCAAAGAAATTAGACTTTTCTTGGCTACTTTTATTCACTGGGAAAACAAAAAAAAGGAAATATAAATTTCCATTAATAAACTCTGCTGCATATAAGCTTGCCTAAAGTGGAGATCCACCCAAAAGTGGAACCTCCGTTTATATGCTTCCCCCCCTCCAGTGCCACATTTGTCACCTTACAGGGGGGAGGAGAACGGGTACCTGTTCTTGACAGGTACCCTTTCCCACTTCCAGAAGACAGCTCCACGGCGCCATCCCTCAGAAGTTTCGGCCCCCCTCCTCCTTCCTCCACCACCGGGTCAGTAAGAAATCGCAGCGAGCTTTGCCCATGTGCAGTAGAGAACCAGCTGTGAAGACAAAAGGCTTCACTGCCGGTTTCCCTTAACATGAATGGCGGCGGCAGCACCCGAGAGCCGATCCGAAAATCAGCTGGGGTGCCGACATCGGGGAACCCTGGACAGGTATAATATTAAATTTCAGCAGCTGCAGTATTTGTAGCTGCTGACTTTTACATTTTTCACGAGGGGGGGGGGCGGAACTCCTCTTTAACCACTTGCCGACTAGCCTATATATATATATATATATATATATATATAAAATCGGCAGGTCGGCTCTCTTGCGCAAACTGATGGACCCGTACATCGGTCCGTGTGTGTTAAGCTGCGCCCGCGTGTGCCCGCTGCGGACTCAATGTCTGCCGCGACCCGCGATCGTGGAACACAGAGTCAGAATGGGGATCTGCCTGTGTAAACAAGGCAGATTCCCGTTCTGACAGGAGACATCATGGAGATCTGCTGTTCCTAGTGATCAGGAACAGCGATCTCTGTGGTGTTCCAGTGAGCCCAGCCCCCACACAATTAGAACACCTCCCAGGGAACACAGTTAACCCCTTCCCTGCCAGTGTCATTTTTTTTTACTGCACTCTTTGCCCTTAAAATGTCACTTGCAGGCAAGGCCAATTTAATAAAAATGATTACTGTAATAATGGGTCATTGGTCCCCAAAAATGTGTCACTTTCAGGGGGTGCAGGGGTTTACGGAGTACAGCCCAATATGGGATAATAAATCCTATGTAGAACTGGTTAAACTACAGCAGGGTCCCAGATGGCGAGCCTGGGGGTGTCCCTACTGTCCCACATATTTGAAAACGGGAAACTGCTGCCCTTCCAGGAACTGCGAGTGAGGTTTAACTTACCCGTTAATATGCAATACTACTACATACAGCTACAACACGCAGTCAGGGCACAGGGGAACGCGGTGGAGTGGATACAGTCACGCACTCCAGTGTTCCAGGTGATGCAGGCAAGCGCGGAAACTAAGGGGTTTATCTCCCAGTGTTACCAAATGCTGTTAACAAAACATTTGCGGACATTCCCGAACAAAGCAGAAGACATGTGGGAGAAGGACTTGGGTCAAATATCAGGGGATCAGTGGATAGAAGCCATGCAAGCGGTAACTACATGCTCCCTCAATGTAGCGCAGAAAGTCTCCCAGCTCTACATTCTACTAAGAGTCCATTATACCCCGACCAAACTGCACAAAATGGGTAGACTGCCAGACCCACTCTGTTACCGATGCAGGAGAAAAAACGGCGACCTCATACACCTCTTATGGAGATGCCCAAAACTCCATAGATATTGGAACGAAGTGGTAAACACACTTAATGGAGTGTTTCAGACAACAATCCCTGTGGACCCCCTGTGCTGTCTGCTGGGGGTCCTCGAGGATATAATATCTGAAGAGCCAATTAGAATAGCAGTATCCAGAGCGCTGTTCCAGGCTAGAAAGCTAATATTGATGGGATGGAAGTCAAGTCTGCCACCCACCATTTCCTCCTGGATAGCACACATGGGGAACACACTCCGAATGGAGAAGTATATCTATCAGCACAGAGGTAGCCCAAGCAGATTCGAAAAGATATGGTCTAAATGGCTGGACACCCCAGGTCTGAGTCCCAGGGAACTAGTCATATCAAGACTCTTGCAATGTTAATAAAATGCAACATGTATGTCTATATAAGCAACCTGTATATGCTGTCAAAACTGGTGAAAAACTTATGTACAAAGGAAACTGTTGTGATATGTTTAATGTTTAATAAAAACCTTTTTGATTTAAAAAAAAAAAAAAAAATCGCAGATTGCTGCCATTACCAGTAAAAACATAAAAAATATAAAAAGTCCATAAATCTTTCCCATAGTTTGTAGACGCAATGACTTTTGCAAAAACCAATCAATATACACTTATTGCGATTTTTTTTCAACAAAAATATGTAGAAAAGTATGGCCTAAACTGATGAATACATTTGTTTTTTAATATTTTTTTTTTGGATGAGTATTATAGCAGAAATATTGTTTGTTTTTTCAAAATTTAAAAAAAGGGGAAATTTAGTATAATTTCCTTACCTGCGCAAAAGTTTAAACTGTGTTATTTTTAGGGGCTGCACGTTGTGTGTGTAAAATTTGTGATACCCTATATAGACATCAACTATAAATGCAAAATCGTGAACAACCACTAGATGTCTCCAGTGAATGACATAGATTGATTAACATATGAAATCTTTAGGCAATAGTCACTCAAAAGTGTATAAGTGCAAACACATTATGGTGGTTATTTACGAAAGGCAAATCCTCTTTGCACTACAAGTGCACTTGTAAGTGCACTTTGAAGTGCAGTCACTGTAGATCTGAGGGGGGAAAATAAATCTGAAATGAGGGGAAGCTCTGCTGATTTTTTTCATCCAATCATGTGCAAGCTAAAATGTTGTTTTTTATTTTCCTTGCATGTCCCCCTTAGATCTACAGCGACTGAACTTCAAAGTGCACTTGTAATGCAAAGTGGATTTGCCTTTCGTAAATAACCCCCTATGTGTGACTACCTCCAGCTATCTCCAGTGGTTATAAATGGGAATAGATAAAGTGTCCAAAAAACATATCTAAAGTGTCCAAAAAATCAATTATATAAAGTTGTGTAATATCCATAAACTTCCATCAAAGGACTTCTAATGGTGCATGAGTGGCCTTATTCAGCAGAAAGTGACTAGAAGTCTTCCTCCACCAACACCTGTCACACAGCCTACTCACCAGAATTACACGACTCCCATTACAGGACTCACATACTGCGCATGATCTCTCGGACAGGTGTTGGTGGAGGAAGACTTAAAGTCACTTTCTGCTGGATAAGGCAACTCATGCACCATTGGAAGTCCTTTTGATGGAAGTTACACAACTTTATATGATTGATTTTTTGGACACTTTATCTATAGCCATTTATAACCGCTGGAGGTATCTGGTGGTAAGTCACACATACAGGGGTTTATTTACTAAAGCTGGAAGGTGCAAAATCAGTCTCACTTCTGCATAAAAACAATCAGCTTCCATGTTTTATTGCCAAAGCTGCTTTTAGAAGCGGATTGGCTACTATGCTGAAGTGAGCCTGATTTTGCACTCTTCAGCTTTAGTAAATAAATCCCAATGTGTTTGCACTTATGCACTTTAGAGTGAATATTGCCTAAAGAATCAATCTGTCATCCACTGGAGACATCTAGTGGTTGTTCACGATTTTGCATTTATAGTTGATGTGTATATAGGGTGCGCGGTTTATCACAATTTTTTTTCAAAATTGTCGGTATTTTTTTTGTTTATAGCACAAAAAATAAAAACTGCAGAGGTAATAAAATACCACCAAAAGAAAGTTCTATTTGTGGGGGAAAAAAAGACATACATTTTGTTTGGGTACAAAGTCGCACGACTGTCAGTTAAAGCGGCGCAGTGCCGAATCGCAAAAAATGGACTGGTCATTAGGGGGTAAAATCTTCCGGACTGAAGTGGTTAAGATCTGCATTTGCTACTTCTAAGAGTCAGATACTAGCATCATCCGCTGCATGCTGTGATTCTATCTGCTGACCCCTATTTCGCTACAGGATACACAGTGCAGTGGGGGACAGGCATCCCTATGTGTGCTGGATGATAAAGATCTTTCAGAAGAGTTCAGGAACAGGACAGGTATATATAAACTTTGCTTTGTAGGAAGCTGCCAGTTTCAGGTTTCAAAGATTGCGACAGGGTTGCTTTAAGTGTTAAATACATCATGCAGAACATTAATTAGGCCCTGCACAACCTGAAGTCATTTGGCAGCTTCGACCCTCGCCTATGTGACAGAGGCACTGGTCTGCACTGATAAACAAAACCAGAGAAATTTCCAAGCTCAACTTACTGGCCAGACTGCGACCAACCAAATTGACCGGTCCACCAGTATGCTTAAAAAACAGGGGTTTAGTCTGCACACATTTGCAAATACATGCGTATGCTACAGGCTCCGTCAAGGCACCCCATTTTCTGTAATTCTGGAGGCATAATAATGGTCTAATTCAGCACAGGGGTCTTCAAACTATGGCCCTCCAGTTGTTTGGGAACTACAATTCCCATCATGCCTAGTCAGGTCTGTGAATGTCAGAGTTTTACAATGCCTCTTGGGATGTGTAGTTCCATAACATGCTGGAGAGCCGCAGTTTGAAGATTCCTAATCACTCTAGCATAGGAATTCTCAAACTAATGCCCTCCAGCTGTTGCAGAACTACAAATCCCATGAGGCATTGTAAAACTCTGACATTCACAGACATGACTAGGCATGATGGGAAGTGTAGTTCTTGAACAACTGGAGGGCCAGTTGTTCAAGAAAGGTGGTTTCTCATGTGCCTTGTATAATTCCCAAGAAATATTGTTTGGAAAATACAAGTGGGTCATGGCACATCTACATTCCAAATTTGGCACTTAAGATGGTCATGCACTATGCAATCTGATTGGACACTCTCTGTACAACTTGATATTTAGGCAAAACAGGTAATAGGAAGACGCACTTGAACAATTCATTCAAATTATAGGAAATCAAACAGGCTCTTGCACTAAATCTAATTTATTTAAGATCTAACTGATTGCAGTGTATGGTCACCTTTAACCACTTGCTTACTTGGCACCTAAATTTTGTTTATATTTTGTTAATACATTTTGCAAACTGGTAATTTTTCTCCTTCATTGATGTATGCTGATGAGGCTACACTGAGGGGCACTGATAGGCTGCACTGATAAGGCAGCACTGATGGGCACTAATAGGTGGCACTGATGGTTGGCAGTGATAGGCACTGATTGGCACCACTGGAGGGCATTGGTAGGTGGCACTGATTGCTGGCACTGTCAGGCTGTACTGGTGGGCACAGAGGCTCTTCCTCTTCGGGACCGATGTCCCTTCAAACAGCAGCCAGTGACCAGCTTTTTTTCTCCTCACGCTGTCAGCGTGAGAAGAAAAAAAAAAAACGATTACCGATCCTCTGTTTACATCATGTGATCAGCTGTCATTGGCCCTTACTACGATCTTTGATCACCCGAGTCTCACTGACTCGGATGATCACAGCGTGCGCCCTCCAGGGGGGCGTGGCAAGCCTGGAAAGGGGAGGACATCAATAGACGTACTCCCGGCAAAGCAGATCCGTGCTGTAGCCATCATTCGGCTAGATCGTGGATCTGAAGGAGTTAAAGATCAAGAAAATATTAATTTATTGGGTTTCTAAGCACTATAAACACATTTCAAAACTATATTAGAAGTGATAGGAATGAGATTAGCATCAAAGGGGTTAATTAACTGAGAACACCTACTAACAAGACACATCCAATGAGATTAAATTAACCAATTGTATTGGGCATGCGGTATTATCAATGAGAAAACCGCAGTTACCATAGCGACAGTTGTAGTTTACACATGCGGGTATTTATTATCGATATTTGCGATTCAATGTGCACCGGTTCGAACGTTCGATTAATGACTTTTCCGGCGCACCAATTGCTGTATGAACTGGTGCAGTGCTTTCTTCTTAGTAAATCACCCCCATTGTCATAAGACACCATACTAACATTAAAACAAAATATAATACAACTTCTCTCACAAATAACCTGCTCTATCACTCACATATCACTTGCTACATCTGGCAGAGGATAGCTTTTTCTCCAGACCCCCCTCAGGTCAGAGAAGAAAATATGAGGTTTTACAGGTTTTTAGATTAGTAACCAAAACCTTCAGCAAGATAGTTTTCTCTCCTTCCAGGTCTATACGATTCTAATCTGACGTACAACCTTTACGTCCTTTGTTTTTACACGCTCAAGGTATCTTTTGTTGGAGTTTATCCTCGGGTAGAAATAAATACTCATGATATTGACACCAGCATTTATGCTTATGAAGGAGTCAGCATGAAACCCTTCACAAGCTGTATTTAAATCATCTAGCCAATGTACGGTGAAAGTTTGCAAAAACTAATTTGTATGTAGTTACAACTGCAAGAAAAAGTTTATGAGCTCTTAAAATTGAATTTTTATTTCTGAATGACTAGCTCCTAAAATGTGGTGCAATCCATATTTAAGTCATAACAAATGAAGTTCAATGGGTTCACAGACCTTATTGCAACTGTATAAATGCATTTCGCAAAGACACAGTTACTTGTTACATATGCATGTTATGATATATTCATTACCACATTGCATTTTAATTATTTCTATCCTACTCCTACTGAATAATATTTAAGTTTGTAAATTTACTTGGAGTGAATCTAACACATTTACTTCTTCGAATTATGTGACACATTCACTATGTCCTGTGAGTTAACACTGCTGTGTCACACATTTCGGAGCCTGCATTCTGAACTAAAGAGGTGCTGAGAGGAGGCGATTCAGGAGGCAGAGTCAGTACAGGAATCGCAGCTTGCAGGCAAGGTACCATTGGACATGTAGTCCTTAGAAATTGAAAGAAAACAGCAGAGGAGAAGCTGCAGCAAAGCATTCAGGGAATCCAGTGGGTTCTGGAAAGAGATGGCCAGTAGACAGCAGAACTCACAACATGAAAGGAGAGTTTTCAAGCAAGTTTATATTGGACTGTCAAAAATAACTAGTATTTTATTGCAATGCTGATGGTACACAATGAAAGCGTACGCTGTGACCAGAGATTTCCTTTAAAGAAAACTTTACTTTGGAGACTATGCAGACTGCCATAGTTATTCTGTCTTTGTGAAATTGCTAGTTGTCTTGGTGTCATGCTAATGCAGTGGTTTCAATAGTTAGCAACTGTAGTGCTAGAGAATGATTTAACTCAGATTATTTACTATTGTCTTATAGAAATAAGCACTTACATAAATACAAGCTGTAATTATGGATATCTTTAAAAGTCGAAGCTCTTTACCTTATTTAACTCCTTAAAGCAGGGGTCTCAAACTGGTGGCCCTCCAGCTGTTACAAAACTACAAGTCCCATGAGGCATTGCAAGGCTGACACTTACAAGCATGACTCCCACAGGTACAGGCATGATGGGACTTGTAGTTTTGCAACAGCTGGAGGGCCGCCAGTTTGAGACCCCTGCCTTAAAGTGTTACTAAACCCACAAACAGTAAAATCAATCAGTATATGAAGTAAAACATGCTTGTTAGACTGTTTGATCCTGTCTTCTCTGATCCCCTTCTTCCACTGCCCCCAATCCATCTGATGATAGTACAGAGCCCTAGCAGGCTCTCTGCACATGCTCATTTTGGTGTGTATTGCAAGAGTTTTATTTTTTTTTCTTGGGAAAGGGTCCTGTATCCTCATAGGACAGTCACAGGAGAACGAAAACTCCTCCTACAAGCTTTAACCAGACACTGATAGAAGTCACAAGACTGCTATATACTGATGAGAAAAGGTATTTAGCAGTTTATATTTACTAAAATAATAGAATTTCCATGTTCTGTGGAAGACCAGATATAGTGAATGCAGGGTCCTAGATTTAGGCCCCTTTCACACTTATACGACTTGTCCCACGATTTGGGACTGCAAAGTAGCATGACAAGTCGTTCCCCATGATTTCCAATGACAGCCATTCATATTGGTACGCCTTCAAAGTAGTCCCTGCACTACTTTGGTCCGATTTTGATGCCACTTAACACAGGCATTCCTTGAAAATCGCGGCAAAAATTGCGTCAAAATCGCGCGACTTTGAAGTCGCACAAGTGTGAAAGGGGCCTTAGTAACGCTTTAATGGAAGATACTGAATTTTTCCATCATGTGATACAAACAATACAGGCATAGTCACACAGTGACCCCAAGCAAGTATGATGATCAAAAGTTCATATTTTTTTTTTTTGCTCTATGTTTGGCTCCAGCACTATGATTTAAAGGGTGTAGGCTGGAAGCAGCCAAAAAGTTAGCATTTTAAGAAGGAGGCCAGTACAGGCGGCCAGCTCTCAGGACAGGCATTCTTTAATTACATTGGTTATTTAGCATTTTGTTTCCTAAACTCTCATTGATGGCAACATTGGAAGACATTAATAAAAAACAAACAACAAAGCAGAGGCATATTTTAAATATATATTCTGTGTATTCAAAACCAGTTTTTATTGCAACCATATTTGTATAATGTGTGCTTGTGTGTATACATATATGTGTATATATATTACACACCGTATACAGATAATTTGTACATAGTGGAATAAAACTTTATTCTGTGACTGATTGGAGCGACAACAATAAAATCTGCAGCAGTTAATCGAGATGCAAAGAACATTGAAAGGCCTCTTCGCAAGCATCTCCTGCTGGTACAGTAGTACGACAGTAAGTGCAAAGTATTCTGAAAGTATATACAAGTTTCACTTTGTGCAAGAGAGTTTACAGTGGGAGTGCTACTGACAGTTCAGATATACACAACGCATTTCTACCCCCTTCTCATTACCTGTCGTGTCTCCACATTGTTTTTGCATGCTCCCTCAGTAGGTAATGAAGAAAGACATCTTCGCTTCTCCCAGGTTGTGAACGCCTGGGTTGACAATAATTTGGTTTTGGCTCACAAACACTTTTCTCATAATTTTATAAAAGGTAATTACAGCAATGTGTTTATTAAATGTTTAAAGACACTAAAATTTACACTAATATACAATCTATTTCAGGTTGACGTCCTGTAGTCAAAAATAAATGTTTATCCCATGAATTTAATTTTCTACAGTGTTTTTCTTTTCTGTCAGAGATAGGATTAAAGGAACTATAAGCGATGTCCAGTCTATTGATTTTTAAAGTGTACGTGTTAATGAGAACATAAGGAAGCACCTCTTTTTAAGAGACCTGCACATCAGTGGGCTTTATGCCACAGTAATGTCACCTGTTCCTACCAACCTGATTGGAGTGAAGTCCTCCATGCAAACGGACTTGTAGCTGTTGGAGGCAGATCAGATGGAAATATCCACCTTAAAAGATTCTGAGCCATTTATGTTCCCTCAGTACATGAACCATCTATTGGCTTCACTGACATTAGGAAACTTCAGACACCCAAGGCAGTATATATGGTCTGAGGGGAGAAAATCACAACATTTTGAAGTCCTCAGGCTGGCAAGTCCAAGTAAAATAGACTCATACTGCTTTACAGGAAACCTACTATGGGAAACAATTGAGCCTACCATTGCTTGAACTCTCATTCTGAAAAGCTAGTTGCCTGGCTGTCATGCAAACTTTCTAACTTTGATACTTTAGGTCACCGACATGGAATTGTGCCCTTTGTTTGTTTTTGTTGAACTGTATACTTCCTAGGGGTCAGTGACTCAAAAATTCACCCCCAGGGGGTCAGCATGAGAGTTTGGGAACTATTATCTTCACAGGAGTTAAAGGATAAGTTCACCTTTTGTAACATGTTACACCCATATTCAGGATGCAACATGTTACAAATGCACCAGTTCTGTGAATAGGGGAACTACAAGTACCAGTAGCCTTTGCGGCTGTCGGATTGTAGTTCTCAATGAACTATCAGGGTGCAGGGGAATGCTCTAATTAGTTACACTCTGACAGGAAGCTCGGAAAACTAATTGCCTGTATCAGAGGTACAGTCTGAAGAACTATGGCCTTACACCCACGATCTGCTGATTGTGGGTGTAATGCCTTACAGATTCCTAACAAAAAAATTATGAATGCAATATTATTTGTATATTTATATATGCAGGTAAAAAAAAATATGCATTTATTTTTTTGTAAAGGTGAACTCATCCTTTAGGCAATGGCAGCTTATGCACTGCAGTCAAGGCAGCTTTACTTGAAAGAGAAGTGCAGGATTTAACAAAAAAAACATACATACTCGCCTAGGTGGATGCAGCATCAATCCAATGCAGCTGTCCCCCACCGACTCTACACTGAGAATTAAACCGAGGTCAAAGACAGCTGATCGCTCAGTTCTTGGGTTCGGTCTAAGCACAAAGCAGTGACCGTCAGACACTGCTCTACCCCTCCAGCACTCACTGGAGCGCCGGGCTGTGGAGAGGGTAGATGCGGCTGGCTTAGGCTCTTAGCAGGGCGCTGAGAGCCTGAGCCAGCAGCTGGTCAGGCACCTAATGGGATCCCAACATTATTGTCAGGATCCCTGTAGAGGCTCTGTGACATCAGCTGACAGCGGACTTTAGCCTGCTGGCAGCTGAATCTGGCCTTACAGGAGTGCAGAACCAAGGTGGGGGTTTGGGCGAATTCCATAATGGTTAGACAGCAGTGTCTACAAAGTTTGGCCCTGAGGTGTGTACACATCTTAGTTTTATTTCCTTATGGGAAGCTCCTGAACATTTGGGAACCCAGGCAATTTGCATGCGAATCTGAAACTGCAGTCTACGGCAAAACTTATGACGCACCCCTTAAAGAGGCTGAAATGTTTACACAATGCATTGGGGACAGGGTAATGGGGGTGACAAATCTAGACTTTGATTGCATGCAAATCCTGACTTGCAGTCTATGGAAACCGCCTCTCTGTAAAGCCATTATTGATGCACTCATTTGAAAATTATTTATCCTTACTGCAAACTTTAGCTGGAATGCATTTAAAATATAATGCGTATTAACCATTTCTCTACCAGAAATTGTAACACACTGTAGATGTATACAATTCATAATGTTTTCTACATCCCCACACAAGAAATAGACTCTCTGTACAACATATTTGTAGGAACCCCATTATGAATTATTAGAATTAGAAAGACTGGTCTGCAAAGGCATTTTTGTGATGAATAATATAACTCTGCAACAAATGGACTGATCAACTGGTCAATAAATCAAGGCATCACTAAAATAGATAGTTTATCTTGTGAGTAACAAAAAAAAAAAAGCCATTTATAAAATATTGATGTTCTGCAACACAACTGTAACCATGTCAACATACTTTAGTTTACTGCATGTGTTCCATTTTAAATACATGTAAAATACAATTATTGCTGTTTCCCCGTCTCACTATATGGCACAGAAAATGACCCAGTAGTTTCCAGTATGTTTCATTCTAATGTGATTTGCCAGAATATTTAATATAGTTCATTTACCTGAACCAACTAAGATTAGGGCCAATAAACCTAAAGCACAAGTTGGCTTGTTTAAAAAAAATTAAAAATAAAAATTAAAAACTTTAAAGAACAGAATATATCACTGATTATCTAATCATAATGATGAGAAGAAAATGTTCACAGATCCACCAAAGTGCACCGTAATTAGCTTTTCCCAAAACTGACCTGGCTGAACCCATAACACTAAACACCTAGCTGATCAGTGAACACTCTATTGACAAAGGTTCAAAAGAAACAAAGATGAAAGAACATAAAATTATTGCTACTTTATAGAAATGTCATATGCAAAGTCTTGATCGCCATATTTCACACACATCAGTTGTGTGAACACTACGTGGTTCCCTTCAAAATGGGTAAAATGACTTCACTAAGCACACAAGCAAGTTGTGCAGCATCTTCACCTCTAATAACTCACAGGGACAGATGAAGATGTGAGGTTTAAAGGATAAATTCACCTTTTGTAACAAGTTTCAGGGTGTAATAGGTTACATATGCAATGGTTCCTGCTTCCACCCCCCCCCCCCAGTTTGACAGCTAGTGGGGGATTTTCTCCCCCCACTAGCTGTCACAATCTAAAAAAGACGTGGCCATGCAGGGCTCTGCCTGCCGGCCGTGTCATCCCTTGACAGAGGTCTGTGAATGGGGAAAACGACAAGGTCCGATAGCCTTTGCAGCTGTCAGCTTGTAGTTCTCATTGAACTACCATGGCGCTGTTGAACGCTGTGGTAGTTCACTGAGTTTGCTTTCACAGTGTAACTGCCTGCCCATATAGGAGGTACAGGCAGACAGATACACAGACAGTCTGAAGGACTGTGTCATTACACCCACCATCTGCTGTTCCCTAACAAAAAAAAAATGCATATTTTTTTCCCTGCTAAAAAATGTGCGTTTTATTTTATTTTTTTGTAAAGATGAAAATATCCTTTAAGATTAACCTGGTAATTAATTCTATTAAGAAAGGCTGTTTGGTAGGAAAAGTCCCGATCACATACCTATAAAACTAAGTAAGCATCTATAGGTTAGGATCTTTCTAGCAACAGGTCCATCTCAAAATTGATTTTAATTGATCACAACCAAACCGCATACAGCTTTTCCTAAAAGTCAGAGTCAAGGGTGCTGCAATACCAAATGCATTACAGATATCATTTTACACTTATTCGACTTGTCCTGCAATTTGGCACTGCAAAGCCACATGACAAAGTCATACCCCATGTTTACCAACAAGTACCATTCATATCTGTGCGACTTCAAGTCACACCGACGTCAAAGTAGTCCCTGTACTACTTTTGGTCCGACTTTGATGCGAGTTGATTCCCTGAAATCGAGGCAAAATCGCGGTCGTGAAATCGGGGGAAAACTGCACGACTTTCAAGTCGCAGCAGTGTGAAAGGGGCCTGAGTTATTGAAACAAACTGATAGTCAATTCCTCTATACCATATAAACATGAGGACTTAAAAATGGAACAGCAGAGTGTGCACATTATGCTTGGTGCATACATCTCTGATACTGGCCTTATCTCTGGGTTACCCTGGAAATCATCCAGGGATAAATCTCTGATACTGGCCTTTTCTCTGGGTTACCCTGGAAACCATCCAGGGATAATAAATCCTTCCCCTGAGGTCACTAGGCATGTATACAAAGGTTGGGGATGGCCCGCTGGCATTCTATCACTCCCTAATCTGACGGTTTTTGCCCAAATTAGACAATTGACTCTATGAGACCCTTAAGCCAACTTGTGTTTACATATATTTCAGACCTTTAAGTTCCACATTTTCAAGAGCATCTTTTCTGTGTTCCCCCACAATGTACTGATTCATGCTGCACAGTAAACACAGACTTATACATAACAGAGGGAAAGCCAAGAACATGGGAAGGCTGTGTTTCTAACATGCACATATATCATGTAAAAAAAAATAATGCTATGTGGGGGACAGACAGACAAGAGTTTTACACAGGGAACAAAACGATACTGGATTAGGAAACTTTAGTGTGTTACAATAGGTTAGCCAGAACAATGATAGTAATTGTCATACAATGAATAATGATAAAATTAAAAATGAATGTATATCTCTGTGTGTGTACATAGATCAACAGCAAAATTACTTAAAAAATATTCACTAATAAAAACAGTATTGTGCAGAATCCAAAATAAAAGCGCAGAAACATAAAATACAATGTGTTCATTCTGACATTCTCTCTCTAAGCAAGAATTTTAAAAAGTATTTTTTACAAAAAGTGGTCAAGCTTTTGTTATTATTGGCAGTAAACATTTTGTTCTCTCTCTCTCTCTCTCTCTCTCTATATATAGACTAATTTTTATATATATATATATATATATATATATATATATATATATATATATATATATATATATATATATATATATAATCTATATAGCTATATTTATACTCTGGAACAAATAAATCATCTGGATAGTGAATTACAATATTCTAAGCAACAAAAGATAAACTCTCGTGAAATTCATTTTTTTTTCCATAAACAAATATAAAAGTCAGTCTTTATTTCCCACACTCGTTCTGTACTGGGCTATCCATGCACACCATCAGGTTCTTCACATTCGCTCCACTGACAGACATTAGTGGCCACTGTCCTGAATCACTCTGTGTCAAAAGGTCATCAGGAGGCATGACCTTTGGCTTTTGTACAGCTCTGTTTCAAGTAGATATCTTTTTTTTAAAGTGACTTTTCCCTCCTCCACAATAAAATACATTTATTTTTTTTGTATCTTTTGTAAGTACTAAGCAGCTTTTTTTTTTTTTCCTCTGCAAAAATGGGAAGGCACAGAACACGTCGCAGCTGAGATGAAGCAAGACAGTAGAAGGGTGTGCATCTGTACGGCTGGCTGGATTAAGGCTTATGTTAAACTGCTGTGTTCACTCTTGTTGAGTGTTGATCTAGGGTGAAGAAAAAAGAAAATGAGGTAAATACACAGGTAATAGTGTACTTCTATAAATCAATTCAAGTCTGTCAGGATTTTATTGCTCTCCATTTCTTTATGTCCAAGTAATTCTTGAATTCCCTGCATTCATGTATTGGTATCACTAGGACATGAAAGTGAAATATTCACATTGAGGACACAAACAGTAATAAAATCCCCACAAAAAGACTCATACGCTCAACTGAACAAAAAATAAGGTTTTTGATGTAAGGTAAACCAGTCTGTGATGTAATGTAAACCAGTCTGAAAAAAAACAGCCATTTACTTCAATACAATATTTTACTTCACTTCAGCAGTTACCCCACATCAGCAGTTTACCTAGGGGTCCTTTTAAATGACTGATACATTGTATATAAATGTAACATTATACAATCAACAAGAAACACACACAGCTCTTGAGCAACAAAGGTAAGTGGTCACTGCTGAGTGGATGCAGGCAGCTTTTGCTGATTCAATTTATTTTATTAAGGGGTGACACAAAGCCAAGTAATGGCTTCACCAAGTCTTAATGGAGCCAGTCAACTAAATGCAGTCCTTGTCCACCTATTGCCAAATGAGAAGTTGGAGTATGCTATGTATTGCTTTAAAGGAGAAGTGAGGGAAGCAGCTACGATACAATCAGTCATCACTAATCACTCTAGGGCTGCAACTAACGATTATTTTCATAATCGATTAGTTGGCCGATAATTGTTTCGATTAATCAGTTAATAACCTTAAAAAAAAAAAAAGTGTGGTGTATAATTTAGTTAATATGTAAAGTTAAAAAGGCAATCTATTCTTAAATACTGTATCTCTATGCAGTGGTAAATATAAACAACCAACCATGGTTAGGGAGCAATATATTAAAAGCCACTCTGAGAATAACAGACAGAAGAGATATACTGTATATACGCTATTAGAGGAGATATACTGTATATACTATTAGAAGAGACGTACTGTTTTTTTGGCCAATTAGTTGTTGTGCAAATTAAAAAACACAAATTGCTGCAAAAACGTATTACATGCTTTTCTGCAGCTTCTCCATTGAAGTATATTGAACCAAAAAAGCACCATTTTGCGTTAAAAAAAAAAAAAAAGTCCCTGACCCTTTTTCAAATACGCAAGGCTGAAAAAAGCACAGATGTGAATGTGTCCCATAGGAAACCATGTTAAATGAACTGTGGTGCGTTTCTGCAAAAAGCACCAAAAAACACATAAGTGTGAACCAGGTCCAAGATGTTTAGTAACATAATGGGGTTAAAAAAACTAAAATTAGCCCTTTATAGTACAAAAAAGCAGATAATCACTACTGTTAGGGGTTAATTTTTTTTACTGTAGAACTGTAAAAGTAATATTTACAGTAGCGATTTTCTCTTCTTGTACTATAAAGGGCTCATTTTTGTTTTTTTTAACCCCATTATGTTACTGGCCGATTAATCGATTATGAAAATAGTAATCGATTAATTTCATAATCGATTAATCGATTAGTTGTTTCAGCCCCAAATCACTCAGCTGTCGGGTCCACCCTGAGCAGATAGTAGTGACTGTCAGTCACCAACCTGTGCTCATTGAAGTACCAGGCAGGAGTAGCTGGCTCAGCCTCCCAGCAGTGTGCCGAGAGGCTGAGCCAGCTGCCTGTGAAGCATCTGGGTGGATCCCAACATTATTTTTGGTATCTCACTAGAGCAGAGGCCTCAAACTGGCAGCCTTCCAGCTGTTGCAGTACTACAAGTCCCATGAGGCATCGCAAGGCTGACAGTTAAAAGCATAACTCCCACAGGCAGAGGCATGATGGCAGTTGTAGTTTCACAACAGCTGGAGGGCCGTCAGTTTGAGACCCCTGCACTAGAGTCTGCGGCGGCTTAATGATGTCAGCAGCTTTAGCCCAATGACAACAGATTATGGGTCACAGGAGTGAGTGCCCAAGTGCGTGCAGTCCTGTGACCCACAAAAGAAGCATGGCCAAAAAAAACTTCACTTTTTAAACAAGGCAGTAGCAAAAACTGATACTCAGCTAACTTATCATATATACTCACTGCAGGAGAAAAAAAAGCTGCAGTAATTAGAAATATACCTGTTAACTGTGATTTTCATATTGGCTCTGTCTCTTCTTTGACTTCAACTCTTTCAACCACTGCGGAGATTCTCCTGTAGCTCTGAATCAGAGAAGAAACAAATTAAAAATCTCTCTAGAAAAACTGTTAAAAGAAAAGAGATAAACCTAGGGAATAAACAGCCTTGATTTACCTCTTGTGAACCAACCACTGTACTTAAATGGCCTGTTCATTTCCCTACTGTTCTTGTTTAGCCACATTCATCAAATGTGGTCTTGCCATTTCAGATGTGCAGACAAGTGGAACTGTATTCTAGCACTGCATGTACGCAGAAATAAAATGTTCTCCTACATATTATTCATATCTCTGTGTTGGCAGAAGCTCCATGTAAGGAAAGACTTGCTCAGAAAGCCATTTGCCTACATAAGGGTCACTGTTAATACAACCATGTCAATATACAAAAATTTTAATAAATGAGCCGACACGAATATAAGCCGAGGCACCTAATTTTACCACAAAAAAATGGGAAAACTTAATGACTCGAGTATAAGCCTAGGGGTGAGAAATGCGCAGCTACTGTAAGTGGAAAAGAGGGTCAACAATGCCCATTTGGAGCCATAGGTTCCCCCGAGCTTCAAACTCAGTAGTTAAGGGTTCCTAGATGCCCCCCTAGCTGCAGCCAAAATTTGGGGTCTCTGGACCCAAAGGGTTCCAAAATTACATTTCTGCAGATGGACACAGTTGACCGACTTTGGGGCCCTGTATCTCGGGGCCACTTAGTGCTAGAAACCCCAAATTTAGTGTGCAAACCCAGTGGAACTAGCACTACAACATATCCAGATGGGGTTCTAGCACCAAGTGGCCCCGAGATACAGGGCCCCAAAGTCGGTTTGGAAAATGTCATTCTTTGCTGCAGAAAAGTGCTTGACTCGAGTATAAGCCGAGGGGGGCATTTTCAGCACCAAAAAAAAAATGTGCTGAAAAAAACTCGGCTTATACTCGAGTATATACAGTAAATTCCCCATCTTTCCTGCTGCTGAACACCAATCTGACCCTGAAACATCTGTGAAGTCCACAAGGGTATCTCCTGTGACACCTGCAGCTCTCAATGGTCCCTTTTTCCTGACTTTCATTTATTACAGGCTACTGTGGTTCACAAAGGTGACCATACACAGGGTTGGTAACACATTACCGTGCAGCAGAGACCGAGACCACAGGAACATATGTGCTCACTGGATTTGGGGCATGTATTTTTTGCACTTATCACAGAGATATTACAAAATGCTTTAAACTGTATAATTATGATTCCCAAGGATCCAAATAAGAGGCGTTGAGGCGGAACTAATGGGGTTAATACTCACCTTTCCAATGGTGCCACGTCAGCATCTTCTCCTTTGTGACAGTCTTCGGCTGTCTTCCTTGGCCGGCATTGGGGTTATGTCACCATCATTCTGGTACACAGAGACCAGCCTGGTTCTGTAAGCGGAGCTGTGCATGTGCAGCTCAGTTTACAGTGCCAGAGAAAACAGCGAGCAGGCAGGCCTTTCATTGCAGAAGAGAGATTGCATGTTTCCTCTGCAATAAAAGCCTGCCTCAATTATTTGCTACAGCTGAACTTCAGTTCCGCTTTATTGGTTAGGGTTTTCAAACTCTTTAAGGTGTGTACGAGGCAAATTCTTTAAAGAAACAGGAATGCTGGGGTGATTAGGTTTAAAAAGTGGATTTGTGCTTTAGGTGTAACTGGTATATGATGTATATACAACAATGTCAGTACTGCACAATTAGAGGTAATCGATGTAACAATCAGGCTATGACTGCACTAAAGCATAATATTCTCAGTCAACTAACTTGTCTAGCTTGTCTGCAGAGGTTGGCAGAAGTTTGACGCCCAGTGTTCCATGTGGTAGAGGTGATTTTGGCGACTTAGTAACTTGGGGTGAAGATTCACTACTGCTTTCCGCATCTTGCCTTTTCCGAAGTTGTGCCTATCGAAAAAAAAAAACAATTAAATATAAAAGGCAAACGCTCACATTAAGGAAAACAGATTTAAGTTCATAGTGTGCTCATTGCTCGATTTAGTATTCCAGTTGTACTACACCAGCCATATTTGAAATAGAATGTAAGCACTTTTACTTCATCTTTTTCCAGCATTTGACACCACCAGTCTCTTGCTAGATCACCATCACTATTGGTGCACATTTTGTCACAGCCCTAAGATAGGCAATCTAATTTTTTTTATAGCAGTCCATATTCTTCTCTTTATATTTACAATTAAAGAGTTTTTAGGCTTAAAAATGCAAACAAGGTGTCAAACGCATACCATGATAGTAAATGAACAATGGGAACTGCTATTCAGCAACTGTTTACATCTGTCTGACTATTCAGATATAAGGCAGGACAAGTTTTACCTTAATACATTCCCTACATGAAGGTAAAAAAAATGTCCCAGCAGTTGTATCGCTGCCCCCCCCCCCCCCATTTCGATCCAGCGCTGTGCCTGTCTGCAGCAACGCTCTCCTCCTTCTCTCCTCACAGGACACGGAGGTAGCAGCAGGAGTCATTGGCTCCTGTTGCTGTCAAATCATATCCTGTGAGAACGCAGTGGGGGATGGGGCTGAGCATCGCAGTGTCTATTGACGCACACAACCAGGGCCGAGCGTTGCCTTGTCTATTGACGCACACAGCCAGGGCCGAGCGTCACCTAGTCTATTGACGCACACAGCCGGGGCCGAGCATCGCCGTGTCTATTGACGCACACAGCCGGGGCCGAGCATCGCCTAGTCTATTGACGCACACAGCCAGGGCCGTGCGTCGCCTAGTCTATTGACGCACACAGCCAGGGCCGAGCGTCGCCTAGTCTATTGACGCACACAGCCAGGGCCGAGCGCCGCCTAGTCTATTGACGCACACAGCCAGGGCCGAGCGTCGCCTAGTCTATTGACGCACACAGCCAGGGCCGAGCGTCGCCTAGTCTATTGACGCACACAGCCAGGGCCGAGCGTCGCCTAGTCTATTGACGCACACAGCCAGGGCCGAGCGTCGCCTAGTCTATTGACGCACACAGCCAGGGCCGAGCGTCGCCTAGTCTATTGACGCACACAGCCAGGGCCGAGCGTCGCCTAGTCTATTGACGCACACAGCCAGGGCCGAGCGTCGCCTAGTCTATTGACGCACACAGCCAGGGCCGAGCGTCGCCTAGTCTATTGACGCACACAGCCAGGGCCGAGCGTCGCCTAGTCTATTGACGCACACAGCCAGGGCCGAGCGTCGCCTAGTCTATTGACGCACACAGCCGGGGCCGAGCGTCGCCTAGTCTATTGACGCACACAGCCAGGGCCGAGCGTCGCCGTGTCTATTGACGCACACAGCCGGGGCCGAGCGTCGCCGTGTCTATTGACGCACACAGCCGGGGCCGAGCGTCGCCGTGTCTATTGACGCACACAGCTGGGGCCGAGCGTTGCCGTGTCTATTGACTCACACAGCCAGGGCCGAGCGTTGCCGTGTCTATTGACTCACACAGCCAGGGCCGAGCGTTGCCGTGTCTATTGACTCACACAGCCAGGGCCGAGCGTTGCCGTGTCTATTGACTCACACAGCCAGGGCCGAGCGGTGCCGTGTCTATTGACTCACACAGCCAGGGCCGAGCGTTGCCGTGTCTATTGACGCACACAGCCAGGGCCGAGCGTTGCCTTGTCTATTGACGCACACAGCCAGGGCCGAGCGTCGCCTAGTCTATTGACGCACACAGCCAGGGCCGAGCGTCGCCTAGTCTATTGACGCACACAGCCAGGGCCGTGCGTCGCCTAGTCTATCGACGCACACAGCCAGGGCCGTGCGTCGCCTAGTCTATCGACGCACACAGCCAGGGCCGTGCGTCGCCTAGTCTATCGACGCACACAGCCAGGGCCGAGTGTCGCCTAGTCTATCGACGCACACAGCCAGGGCCGAGCGTCGCCTAGTCTATTGACGCACACAGCCAGGGCCGAGCGTCGCCTAGTCTATTGACGCACACAGCCGGGGCCGAGCGTCGCCGTATCTATTGACGCACACAGCCGGGGCCGAGCATCGCCGTGTCTATGGACGCACACAGCCAGGGCCGAGCGTTGCCGTGTCTATTGACGCACACAGCCGGGCCGAGCGTCGCCGTGTCTATTGACGCACACAGCCGGGGCCGAGCGTCGCTGTGTCTATTGACGCACACAGCCGGGGCCGAGCGTCGCCGTGTCTATTGACGCACACAGCCGGGGCCGAGCGTCGCCGTATCTATTGACGCACACAGCCGGGGCCGAGCATCGCCGTGTCTATTGACGCACACAGCTGGGGCCGAGCGTTGCCGTGTCTATTGACGCACACAGCCTGGCTTGAGAATGAGCCTGCAAGGGTGCTACCGTTTGAAGCAACTTCCTATGGAAGTGCACAGAGAAGAGGGGGAGCCGAGAGTGCTGGCAGGGGACCCCAGAAGAGGGTCACTCATTACGATATCCTTGCACAGAGTGCTTTAATTTTGCCTATTAGTGCTTTAATTCAGCCTAAATTGCTTTAGTAAGCCTATTCCAAGCCATAGGCTCTTGCTCACCCCTTATATAGATCATATATTTAGTTAATTCTTTTATAATAGAGATGTCCAAGATTATGTACAACAATCAAAGGAATTCATTGCTTACCACCAAAGTTGAATGGTCCATTCCTGGGAACATTGGCATTCGTGGTGAATGAACAGAGGACCGCTTGGGTTTTTCCTCCTCTTCTTCAACCTCTTCCTTTTTTTCTGGCTTCTCTTCTAAAATACAAGAAAAAAAAAACATAAGCATACCGTACCACGCTGGTTATTAATCTAATTTGAATTGGAGTAGGGCGGCTTTACACTTAAGTGATTAAGCTGCCGGGTGGTGTACCCACAGTTTTGGTGCAGATTAGCTGTGCTTTGCTTCAAACTTCTATTATGTCCCCCAGTTATGAGGAGTTTTTGCACCAAAAGTCCTGCATGCAAGACTTTTGGTGCACTTTCAGAAAACCAAAAAGGCAGGACATAATAGAAGTATATGGCAAAGTGCAGCTAATCTGCATCAAAACCATGGATATACTGCGCTGCACACACGCTGTGGCCAAAGTGCACCAGGGTAGTGTGAAGCCGCCATTATAGTCTACAGTAGTGTCCCACTCAACACTCCAACAAAGAATGACCAATAATGTTGCATTGGCACTAATTTAAAGTCACAAAAGTATATTGTTTACCAACAAAATCTTCACTGACCAACTTTAAAAATTGTAATGAAAAGGTTGTAGGTTATTGAAAAACCCTTCTGTACAAGTACACTTTAGGGCAGCCTACCTCAACCAGTGTTTCAACAGAGGATGCTAGCAGTTCACTGAGCAGTGAGAAATTTTTGCTCATGGATAAGCTACTGATCTTTTTAGGTATCTGTATGGGTGCGATTCTTCCCACTGACCAGCAGTGTAATGCCTGGTACACGCCGGCAGTTCTTTCTTTCGTTCAACCCAGCTGGCTGAACTAATAAAAAAAAAAAGGAGGAGGCTCACTGTACTAACATCCCATCTCCCTAGTGAGCTATTGTGTTCTGACGGGGACTGCCCCCTGGCCCCCTTCCCCTGCCATTGGCTGCTAGTGCTGATTGGATGCCGATCGGCTGCTGGTTTTCCAGCATGGCCGGCTTCTGTCAGACAGGCTGCTGTACACACTGGCCAAATGTCAGATGGTTTCTGTTGACCCAGCTGATATTTCCCCACTGACCACTAATGTAAGGGGCCAGTGTTTCCAATAATCATTCTTTCCACTTAGCACCAGCATAAAGGGAGTATTCTTCCAACTGATCACCAATGGAAGGAAGCTCTAAAATATTTACTGTGTTTGTTATTTATAATATTATTTTGCGTTTCATGTCATTATTATTTCTGAAAATAATATAGCTGTAAAGAGCAGCCCAGGGTGTCTAATATGCCAAATATGCCACATTCCTTTTTCTTTTAAGCTTGCCAGTGTCTGAGCTGTAGTTATAAAACATCTTGATCTTGGCCGAAGTTCGCAGAGACCTGAAAGCTATTTCCGGGGCAAGGGTTCCTCCGTGTTAAAAAAATGTATATGGTAAAAAAAAATTTTTGGGGGAAAGTAGTGTGTGTGTGTGTGTATATATATATATATGTAATATCTATATATATCTATATCTATATATATATATATCTATATCTATCTATCTACACACACACACACACTATCACACACTATCACACACACACACACTATATATATATATATATATGTACACATATATATATATATAGTGCCCTTTTAACTTAGTTTACAGAGCACTAAGCCGTTTAACATTGTACTTTATGAAAAATTCAATACCTGTAGTATCACTATACATCCAAAGGTTGTCTGTGTCCTCAATCACGGCTAGTTGGCTACTTGATTGCAACAATCGACTTCTGCGCTGTAATTGACTTGGTGCACGGCGTTGGCTCTTCCGACTTAACTGGACTCTGTTCTTCAGGGCTGTCGAGTCCAACACTGATGTTTGCTGTGGAAGATACAAGAGAGATTCATTTCATGTTTAGCTGCAATGAATTAAATGACATAAAATTTCCCTTTACTTCCTCTGTTAAGACTGCAGTGATGGGAAACGCTCTCCAACACTGACACAGACAAAAACAGTTTAGTAGAGCAAGAAAGACCTTCCTGCCCTGATGAAAATTATACAGACAGGGAGTGACAGAAAATCCCCTTAATGGACATACTGTACAGGCCTAAATAACAAACTGACATTTTACCCCCCCCCCCCCACTCTAATGTTTTTAAGTGGAGTAAGGTCTCATTCCCACAAGAGCTTTGGTCCATACAGCATGAAGTAGTGCCTAGTTTATGCAGCTGGAGCTGCATACAGTTAGCTCATATTTCTTTATGTGGACACAACGGTTATACAGACACAACCACTCGTTTGCAGGGTCCATGCAGCTCCAGCCACATATACAAGGCGCTCATTTACGCAATATGGGCCCATAAGCCCCAAGTTTAATACACTGAAGAACATCCATGTCTGAAAAGAGACATCCTAAAAGTCATTGACTATTGTTAGGGAATGGCTATAGCACTACGAAAATAAAAGTTGTCTGTTCCGCATGCACCTCTTCAATGTATTTTGCACAGAACTCTCACCCAAGAGCAAATAAACCAGAAATAAAACATGACTTTTCGTATTCCATTCCATGCCCGCCCTGAATGTTGTGCTGAGAAACAATATGAACCGATGTTCACATATCCTAAATTCCAATCAAGAAAGCTTCTTTTATCCGCAGAATTTGCATATCGGCACTGACCCATCCAATTCCATGGAAGTTAGGGTGTCCAGCTCAGAGCCCCTATGAATAAGTTGTTACAAATGAGCAACCCCAGGAAGTAGGCCATCTTTGGAAAACCATTTGCCTCCAATGCAGGTTGTGTTGTACAAATTAGCATTGGAAGGTAATTCAAAAAAACATGAGTTTTGGAAAGTGGCCGAGATGGTAATCTAGCATACATATGGATGCTCAACTGGAACAGTTGATCTGCAGACGTACAGGCAGCAGTGGGGAAATGTAAAGCCTTTTAAAGACAAGTCAGTAAAAATATATATATATTTTTAAAGATGTGATGTTTTAGATGTTATATTTGCATTATATAAATGCATTTTTTTTAAATGTTAGATATAGATATTATTTGCACTATATAGATGTTAAGAATACTGAAGATGATTGGAGTTTCAAGCTTACATCCATGAATGAGAAGTCAGCTGATCTGACTTCAGAAGGTGTGCTTTCGGTGCCTTCAATGGAATCCAAATCCATGCTACAACGGTCCAGACTGCCGTCCCGGGCTTCAGTGATAGAGTCATGCTGGTCTGTTTCAGTATGTGACAGCGAGGACAGGCGACTGTGTGAATGCTGCTTACGGCTGCTGTTATCATACGATGGCGAGTCAGTAACACAGCTGAAAGAAAGTATAATTGAATCAACATACATACGAAAAATCATCAAAAAGTTTAAAGTGTAATGGTAAACAATTTTACGTTTGGCATATTTAATTGGTCTATGATCTGTCATTAAAATTGTCTAACTTCTAAAGATTGATGTAACCACTTTTTATAGATGGTGCCCTACTACATACAGAGGTATAGACATCAATATAAAAAACCTCTCCTGGCAAAATGAGTATATATGTGTGTCTAGGTCATGTTATCATCATGTCACATCTTGTAACACAGAAATGGGGTTCTTTCTGTCAATTACCACTTATGTTATGAAAAAAAATACCACAAGTTGAACAGTAGAGGGCATCCAAGTCCTTCAAACGCAGCTATAATTGTAAGGTGCTATATGAATAGCACAAACCCAGCCAATAAGCAGAAAGAATCAGACTTGCAACTTGTCTTTTTTATGACTCATTTCATACTTAGAAACTATGTAGGCTGATATCACTATCTTTTCTGAAAATGCTAGTTCCTGGCTGTCGTCATAATGATCCAATGTCCTCAATACTGTTGCACTGAACGGGAATACACATGCACAACAAGAGTTCTGCCTATCCTTTTTTCCATGCTTGTTTCAGCTTAGTGACTCAACCTAATGAAATCAGACAGCCAGATGACTAGCATTTTCAGTTCACCCATGGCAGCCTCGATATTTCTCCCAATATAGGTTTGCTTTAAGGAAGGAGCGTTTTATAATGATGTAATACAAAATACCCTGTGAGACATTCTATTGGGTGCAATCATTCCCATCATCTAACAGACATCAGTATGACGCATGCATATTGTGAGTACACAATGGTTTACAGCCTTATGGGTAACATGTTCCACAATGTTGTAATGAAAGATTACTGTACGGATGGGCCAGGTTGAATTTTTGCAGCTAGTAATGCTGCCATGAAAGATGAATCAATTCACCCTGCATAGTCATGCCAACTCAGATAACACAGACAGCACATTTATGTGTACCTATAGCCACTAAGATCTTTTGGCAGTCAGACTATGCATAGCTGTCATATTTGATCAACATACAGTATGTCTATAACCAGCGCTATACAGTATCTCACAAAAGTGAGTACACCCCTCACATTATTGTAAATATTGTATTACATATATCTTTTCATGTGACAACACTGAAGAAATTACACTTTTTTACAATGTAAAGTAGTGAGTGTACAGCTTGTATAACAGTGTAAATTTGCTGCCCCCTCAAAATAACTCGACACACAGCCATTAATGTCTAAACCACTGGCAACAAAAGTGAGTACACCCCTAAGTGAAAATGTCCAAATTGGGCCCAGTCAGCCATTTTCCCTCCCCGGTGTCATGTGGCTCGTTAGTGTTACAAGGTCTCAGGTGTGAATGGGGAGCAGGTGTGTTAAATTTGGTGTTATCGCCCTCTCATTCTGGTCACATGGCACCTCATGGCAAAGAACTCTGAGGATCTGAAAAAAAGAATGGTTGCTCTGCATAAAGATGGCCTAGGCTATAAGAAGATTGCCAAGACCCTGAAACTGAGCTGCAGCACAGTGGCCAAGACCATACAGCGTTTTAACAGGACAGGTTACACTCAGAACAGGCCTCGCCATGGTCGACTAAAGGAATTGAGTGCACATGCTCAGCGTCATATCTAGAAGTTGTCTTGGGGAAATGGACATATGAGTGCTGCCAGCATTGCTGCAGAAGTTGAAGGGGTGTGGGTTAGCCTGTCAATGCTCAGACCATACGCCGCACACTGCATCAAATTGGTCTACATGGCTGTCATCCCAGAAGGAAGCTCTTTCTAAAAGATGATGCACAAGAAAGCCCGCAAACAGTTTGCTAAAGATTACTGGAACCATGTACTGTGGTCTGAGGATAGAAACTTATTTGGTTCAGATGGTGTCAAGCTTGTGTGGTGGCAACCAGGTGAGGAGTACAAAGACAAGTGTGTCATGCCTACAGTCAAGCATGGTGATGAGAGTGTCATGGTCTGGGGCTGCATGAGTGCTGCCGACACTGGGGAGCTACAGTTCATTGAGGGAACCATGAATGCCAACATGTACTGTGACATACTGAAGCAGAGCATGATCCCCCTCCCTTCGGAGACTGGGCCGCAGAGCAGTATTACAACAAGATAACAACCCCAAACACACCTTCAAGATGACCACTACCTAGCTAAGAAGCTGAGGGTATAGGTGATGGACTGGCATGTCTCCAGACATAAACCCTATTGAGCATCTGTTGGGCATCCTCAGGAAGGTGGAGGAGTGCAAGGTCTCTAACATCCACCAGCTCTGTGATGTCGTCATGGAGGAGTGGAAGAGGACTCCAGTGGCAACCTGTGAAGCTCTGGTGAACTCCATGCCCAAGAGGGTTAAGGCAGTGCTGGAAAATAATGGTGGCCACACAAAATATTAACACTTTGGGCCCAATGTGGACATTTTCATTTAGGGGTGTACTCACTTTTGTTGCCAGCGGTTTAGACATTAATGGCTGTGTGTCGAGTTATTTTGAGGGGACAGCAAATTTACACTGTTACTGTTATACAAGCTGTACACTCACTACTTTACATTGTAGCAAAGTGTAATTTCTTCATGTTGTCACATGAAAAGATATAATAAAATATTTACAAAAATGTGAGGGGTGTACTCACTTTTGTGAGATAATGTATGTAAAACAGAATATTGAGAATAAAATGCTTCTATAAACTGTGTTTGTCTAATGTCATCTCCCCAGAATATTTCTGTTATCACTTCGAAAACTGACTATAATGATCTGGAAATTACCATTAATGCAATATATTGTTATACTTGAATATACTTATTTCTTAGTTATTCGTATTTAGCTGTCCTTGGGTTTTGTGAAATTAATCTAGGCTAAAAGTATATTTGAGAAAATGTGATCCCATGTATAGAGCCACAATAAATGAATAGTGTAGGTATCAGGTTTGCTCCAGATAAACCTAGGCTAGTTTCTAAAAGACTCTTATTGCCTTGTCACTGTTACCCTAATGCAGAGATTTGTGAATGGATGTGCTGAATGGTTGCACGGGAATGATACAAGCTGGCGGTGCAGGGACGCTTAACCATTAGCACTCTGTATTTGGACACATGTGACAATAGATCACATGACAAAGCTCTGGAGTCACGGGAAAGCATCTATGAACAGCTCTGCCATTTATGATCTGCATTATGGCGAGTTAGTGGCTTAAGGTCAATATATGTGATGGGAGTGATTGTGTAAGAAAAGGGGTCTTTCATCTTCGATGTAGAACTGTGTACCCACTATGCTACCACGTGTTAGGGCAATACTATCCTGTTAATGACTGCTAAAGAAGCTTTTTTGATTACTAGTATTCTGTGCAGCATTTTGTATTTCAATTGCTGTATTACAACAACTGGTGCTTTGCTCAGATCTAAATTATTACACAATGTGGAACAGGCATTTAGATAGGGTTAAAGCCTTAGAACACCGCAATAAACACATACCGACGCCAAGAATGGAAGCAAACCCACAAAACAAACAGAACACATATACTCCATCGCTCTAGGGCTTTGTATTGGGATTAGGTGAAAGTACGATCATTAGTTCAGCACAGAAATCTAGGAGGGGCCGTAACTGTTCACTGATAGTTCTCCAGGGCAAGAAGAGGTAGCCAAGCCTAACCGCATTGCTCAATAACAGTGCTCGGCAAAAGCATAACAATTACTGCAGGTAATGTTGGGAAGAAATCTGGCCAATACACTGCAAATGTTCTTGAAATACTAAAAAGGGCCATCAATGGGGGTGTTAAAATGTCTTCACGTAAGGTTAAAATGCCCATAGACAATTCTGAAATATTCATGTACTGACACTATGCACTGTTATATCTGGATGAGTTGTCTTCATTCTATTAAGTACTATATGTAGAGGTTTTAGAGGATATTGAGGTCTTACTAAAAACATGATTTAACTCCAGCAATTACTCTAATGTAAGCTCTAATGTACTAAAGAGCATTACATATCAAAATCATTAAGAGGATCAGGTTTCCAGAACACATACAATGCAGTCAGCAACTGTAAACTTACTTCTACATCCCCCTTTTTTTTTTATATGCAAGATTTAAATGTGTTAAATACAAATAAAATGCAGCATAGGGTGCACAATAATGGACAGAAGAATTCATATTCCATTAGCAAGAACACGTTGGATGCAGATAGCAAGATGCTTTACATACTGTATACGCACATTAGACCAGTAACATAATCAACATGACAGTTTTTTCATACCTTTGCACCCAGTTCAACAGATTTTGCAGGGATTGGAGAAGGGGGATCAAATATGGGATATAATGGGATGGGGAGGGGTTCCCCGAGGGTTCTGGGTAAGAGATGATAGGTCTACGGACCTGAGTAACAATGGATGGTACTTTGGGGTTCAATAAGCATAAGATAAAATCCTAAACGGGAGAAAGTTGTCCGTACAGGGCTGCCATATTTTAGCATATTAAGGGACGCTGTCTTGTAGCGTACCTTCAATTTTGACATCAATCGGGCATGGGTGATCTGATTCTTAGCTTCAATGAGGGCAAGGTTCGATGTTCTTCAGGCATTAGCCACTGTTTGTTTTGCTGTAGTTGTGAGTTACAGGAAAAGTTTAAATTGTGCGTTAGTGGAGTCTTGGGGAGAGGAGAGCGATTGTTGGGTCCAGGGTGATGGTCCTGTTAAGCCCCTTGCAAAGGATAAAGATCTCCAACCAGAATTTACTAACTATTGAGTATGTCCACAATACATGCAAATGGGCTCTCATTTCTTTGCAGCCCCATGAACAATATAGAAGGATAATTCATGCAGGGACCAAATACCATTGGGAGAAGACTTTGGGCCATTTCTCAGGTTCTATGGTGACACCAAGGTCAGTCTCCCACTTGCCATCATAAAATGGGTGTGTGGGTAAAGGTGTTAAGATAAGGCCTGGAAAGTGGGGGGGGGGGGTCTCTATCGAACATATGCTTGAACGCAGTGAACTGGTCCATGGCGAACAAAAGGCTGTGCTAGAGTGAAAAACATTTATAATTTGTACATAACTAAAGATTTCAGCAGCTGGACGTTAAAAGCATTGACGTAGTGTTTGGAAGGTGAGAATCCTGTTGGGACCTGCTGGGTGGTGCAATCTGGTTCATTTTAGGTCTTGACCAGGTTCAAAGAGGTGGGAGAGATACAAGCTGAATAAAATTAAGGGTTCTGCATGAAAGAAAGCATTGGAGCATGTGGGGAGAGAAGTCCGAAGCATGGTTTACCTCAGCCGATATGGCGGCGGCAGCAGCCGAGAGCCGACCTAAAAATAGGCTTGGGTGAGGACACCACTAGGTTCGTGGACAGGTAAGTGTGCGAATATTAAAAGTGTATTTATTTATTTATTTATTTATTTATTTATTTAGTGTGACTTATTTTTTTCTGAAGGAACCTGAAGCTCCACTTTATAGCACACTTTCCTGCCTGCATGCCAGAGCCAGATGGATTCCAGGAGGAAAATGCTACATTAATCATCTGCCCTTACGATCAGAAATGCTAGAGGGTGTTTTTCTCAGCAAATTAAAACATGGGGACAGGGATGGATGGAGGGGTTTGCTTTGAATATAAAAAAATTATTAAATAGCATTTTTGGTTTGTGGTGCTCAGATGCAGTGCAGTTCCGCTTTAAAGTAAATCTATATTCTTAATCTGTTAAATACACATTATATACTCTTATCACTGTGTATACCTGACTTAATGAGCTTGATTCTGTGTATGTAGACGGTAGCCATATTTATATGCAAAGTGTGCTTTCTATTTTTAGGTGCAGCACAGTAACTGTATTGCTTTTCTTGTTAATGCGTGCGCAGAAAGGACTAAAAGCAACATAGGTCGTCAATACCTGCTTATCTCAGAAGGTATTTAATAGGTTTTCAGACTGATTACCACTAAATTACTCATGAAAATACGCAACGAGTAAAAATGTAAACAGCCAAACCAAAAACGAAAATAAGGTAAAAATTTGTAGCAATGACTAAGAATGTAAATCCTGTTGGCATGAACACCCGCCTCCTATTCCTGTCACGGCTTCCCCATGCAATACATGATTTGCAGACTTCCAAGCACAAATGTTCTTTCCAGCAAAGGTGTCTGCGATTCTGCCATGACTTATCCTATAAACAAGGATAATGAGATAAGCTGGGCTCTTTTAGGAATGGCTCTTCCCCTTTATCACTGCCCTACTAGGGAAGTAGATACCAGAGGCTGTCCTCCCATATCTGTAAATATTTGGATTTAGCCGTGTACGGAGGCTCACGTCAGCCGCTGCTGATTCCCTGCCGTACGAGTGTCATGCGGCTATTTATAGGCATGCAGTCACATCACAATGACAATACCAATGTGCCATTAACCAATGCAGACAGGGAGAGCAGGCCTCAATGGGCTGTGCAGCAAGTGAAACACAAACCACTTCCACCTACTGACTAAGCTGCATGTTACTTTATTACTGAATTAATGCAGACTAATGTACGATAGACACTGGACTGCCAGAATCTAAAGCAAAATGCTCTTTGGCAGTGCATGAGCAGGGATGTGCCTGAGGCAGCAGCTAAAATGGGGCCTTGCATTGCTTTGGCAAGCAGATACAATTGTGTTAAGGTGAATAAAGCAGGAATGGAGTCATTCTGACAAAACAATTGTACAAAAAACACCTTTACATTAAGCTGCAGTTCAGTTTTCCATCTCATTCGCTTACATGCTTCTATTTCAAAGAAAATGTGGCAGTATTATTTTTTTTATCATTTTTCTTGTTACAATACATTAAAAAGAATGTGTCCAAGACTGCTGAACATTTCTAAAGCATAGCTAAACCTAAAAACAGAAACATTCTATATTACAGCTTACCAGTCCATAGGTCTGGTGGCTGCATTCATTTCCTTTCTTCAGGCCTTTTTCCCCCTTTATTTTCACCCGGTGATACTGCGATTACCACACCTTCTGTACTAGGGTGACAACTCTCACTAACTGTACTGTATCTATAGAAGTCATATTATTGCATTCCTGATCTGGACTAAAACACGTCTTTCATGTTCTCCATTTCATAGGGAGGAAGGGCTCTGTAGATTATACAGGGCTGATAAGACAGTTCAATATTTGCCCAGGAAGGCTGGTTTCACACAGGCTGTTCCGATCAGGTCTACCTGGCAGTTTTTCCGGCGGACCTGATCAGATCATCCATAAGCTCTCTATGGCGTGGCGGATGTCAGTGGACATGTTTCCGCTGGCATTTGATTCGATCCTGTCTGCCAAAAACAGCAAATCAGATCTGATGACAGTTGGATAGAAAAAGGATAGGTGGTCCGTGTCCATCTGACAGACCCAAAGAGATCAGTGGGGCTGTGCCAAAGTTAGAAGCTCACTGCCTTTTTTTTTTTTTTTGCAGGATGAACAAGTATTTTTTTGCACTTACTTAAAAGGTGTAAAAATGCATTTTAATCATTCATTTAACCAACCAAAAGGTTCATTGTTAGGGTTTACACACAATTTAAATAGGTTTTAGACCATATTTACTAAAAATACAACAAGTTTTAATCTTATAATATGCTTGCCTAACTAGTTAAACCAGTTTGGACAATGAGCACAGTGTTACCATTGTTAGTTGCCGTAAATTTTGCACAATACTGTACAAAAAATCAGCACATCCCAGACAATGTAACAAGTACAATGCACTGCAACCATAACAACGGATCTAGAAGAGAATATAGATTGAATAAGGCCTAGTTCAAAAGAACGTATAACCTATCATGGACAGGGAGGAAGCAAAATGTCAAGGAGACTTGTAAGGCATCACACATACAGTATATGTATGCATTGTAGATGTAAATGTGGACCCTAGTAAGAAAGTAATGGTACACAAAGTGAGACGCTATGATCGCTAACCAAACCTTCATCTGAAAATGAATCAATGAATACAATAAATTATAAGAGACTGCTTAAAGCAGGGGTCCATAACCTCTTGTAGAGCGAGGGCCACTAAGTAATTTAGTTAACCTGTCGTGGGCCACAATGATGGGGGTTTTACTGCCCCCCACACCGCAAATCTAAATGAGCCCTTACTGTCCTGAGCCCCCTAGAGAGCTGCTTTCACACTGATGTGCTGGGGGTTACCAGCACCATGAACTCTAATGCTGTGGGATGGTGGGTCGACAACCTGTTCATCGCGATCTGGGCTTGCCGACTCACCGTCCCAGAGCATGGGCATGCACTTCCTTGGTTCGAGGTTGCAAAGCGGAGGTGATAAGAGCAACAATTCCCGTGAACATTAAGCTTTCATAAGAAAAGGGCCAGCTGTACACCGAGAAATCTCATAACGATATGCGTCTGCTGGTTTTTGTCTTACAACATGTATCTAAAATAGTGGAATGCGCTTCACTGAGGAAGAGATGATTTATCCATTAGAACAGTCTTGGGAAGCTTAGCTTTATTTATGGTGACTGCATCCTGGGGTGGTGGTAAACATCATGCAGTAAGAAATAAGTAATGAAGATGACAGAGTGCTATAAAGAAGGTAGTGGGCTGCTTTGTGGCTGAATAGTACAGATTTTAATTAATATTTAAAAGGGAGACAAAGTCTTTAAATCCATACTTCTGGGTAAGGTTTTGGGACTTTAAGATCAGCTCTGACACATTCCGTTTCCATTTACCATGTCTCCTTTATTCATCATTAATTAAAATTCAGTGGTGCACAATCTTTTTTAAAGTGGGATCTCAGCTGTTAATGTGTCACTTATATTGTATTTAATCTACAGGCAGTGTATTCCTGCTTATATACTACACTAAAAGTCTATATGTAGCTTAATGCCGCGTACACACGGCCAGAATTTCAGATGGAAACAGTCCGATGGGAGCTTTTAATCTGATTTTCCAACCGTGTGTATGCCCATCGGGCTTTTTCTGTCGGCATTTGACGGACTTTAGATTGAGAGCCTGTCCGACGGAAAAACTTTCTATCAGAAATTCCAATCGTGTGTATGCAATTCCGACACGCAAAATTCCGACGCATGCTCGGAAACAATTCGATGCATGCTCCGAGCATTAAACTTCCTTTTTATAGTGCCTTTGAACGTGTTGTATGTCACAGTGTTATTGACCGTCGGAATTTGGTGTGACCGTGTGTAGGCAAGACAGTTTGAGCGGAATTCCGTTGGGAAAACCATCAGAGCTTTTTCCGACGAGAATTCCGATTGTGTGTACGCGACATTAGAGTACATAAGACTAATATAAGTACCCTGATTCTACTAGCTTTATAACTGAAAATGGAATATTGTTACAGATATGTTATTGGCTTCACCACATGACTTTGGTATTTGAATGACCATTATTCAAGGTAAACAACCTGATTATCAAAGTGGCTAACTGCCACTGTCTGTTCCACACAATTCGCTTTTTCTGCGTAGAAGTGTTTTCTGGATCTATCATCGCTAAATCGTTTGAGACTGCATAGATTAAAGAGATTAAGATTACTTTTAGATTACCATTTTCCTGAAAGTCTTTAAATTCTCATGAGACGTTCATTAAAAAATCTATTCAAAACAAAAAAAAACAACTGTATAAAAAGGGATGACATACTGTCCCAAAGTCTGAACAAAATCCATCATTTCCAATATGGGGACAAGTCTACACTTTACCTTACTTCAATCAATGCATTATGATTCACCAAGACCACACAATCACAGAAGATGGAGGCATGAATAGCCCTAGTTATAAATTCAGTTTCAGAAAGTTGGTATTTGCTTATGTGGGGTGTCTGCAGCAGTGCAATGTGGGCGGGGGGGGGGGGGGCAGGGATGTACCAACAAGGTAGGTGCAACCTTTTGACACATACCATAGTGCTTCTTACTTTTTGCACAAAAAATATTTTCGGCCTCCACATTTTGATCACCAGCATACCCCTGAAATCTGCAACATATCACACAGTTGGAAACATTCTCCCGAATTATATAGGACATCTTAACAGTAGGGAAGAAAGAGAGTGTACTACAGCAAATTATAGGCATTCGCAAATGTGGGTGTGAATTTAAGGCTTGTAATTTCCCTACAACTAACAATATAATATCCGTCACAGTAGCGGATGACATCTTATCACAAACGCTCACAAAGTAAATATGATCTAAAAATACGATTACTATTCTTATTATCAATACATTGGCAGGCATTGGAAGTTAGTCATCACTAACAGAGCAGAAAATCTGTGTTTCATATTCACAATCTTTAAAGCTGGTATATTATTTCCTCAGTACACAATACATGCAATAGCATAAAGGATTCCAAAACGTTCCAAACCAGAAGCCTTGGAATGCCCAGTGTTAACCACTTGCCTACTGGGCACTTTCACCCCCTTCCTGTCCAGGCCAATTTTCAGCTTTCAGCGCTCTCACACTTTGAATGACAATTGTGAGGTCATGCAACACTGTACCCAAATAAAAATGTTATCATTCGTTCTCTCACAAATATAGATTTCTTTTGGTAGTATTTAATCACTGCTGGGTTTTTTATTTTTTACAAAAAAAAAAAAAGACCGAACATTTAAAAAAAAAAAAAAAAAAAAAAATATATACGTTTTTCTTAGTTTCTGTCAGTAAATGTTGTAAATAAGTAAATTTTCTCCCTCATTGATGAGCACTGATAAAGTTGCACTTATGGGCACTGATGAGGAGGCACTAATATGCTGCACTGATTAGCACTGACAGGTGGCACTGAAAGGTAGAACCTACTGGCATCACTAATGGTCACTGCTGGGGCTTTACTGTAATCAGGGCACTGATGATCAGTGCTCTAATTACCTGTCCTGGTCTCCCCTGCGAGGGGATGCCGCTGATCGGTACTCCTCACCACACACTCTGTCAGTGTGAGGGCGAGGGAGCCCATAAACAGCACTTCCGCATTTACATGTGATCGGGTGTGACTGGACACAGCTGATCACATGGTTAAAGTGCTAATGAAATTTTACTTCCGATTTCCTTATCGTGTATGGGTCTTTAGAAAGAGTGGGGAAAATATGAACCATCAGGATTTATCGCTTTTGGGGCTCCATTAGTCCAATGGTTTCTTCAGACAGGAAGCGAGAAAAAAAGCTAGAACAAGGGCACAGCAATGAAATCCTTACTAGAGTTCTAGGTTTCCTATACGTTCCAAAATATAAAGTATTTATACTTCTGTCTGTGCTGCAGTTGGAGATTCTTCCTCACTTCCTGTCTGAGAAAATGGTTGCCACTGGGACAATAAGTCAGGGGAAACCTCTGTAATGAAACCCAGTATAGTAGTAAAACCAGGCAAGGGTTTTAATCCTTGTTCACTCTATCTAAAAGTAGAAAAAAGTTTTAGCTGCACATACACTTTAAAAAGTGTTTTTAAAGGCATAAGGTTCTTTATATTAATGTATTCTATGCATTAGGATAAAAATCCTTCTGTGTGCAGCAGCCCCTCTAATACTTCCCCGATCTCCATCTCGATCCAGCAATGTTGCACGAGAGACTCGGCTTCTCGATGGCTGAGACAGTCAATCAAAATCAGTGAGCCAATGAGGAGAGAGGGGGTGGGACCAAGCCACAGCTCCATGTTTAAAGTGACACAGGGAGCTGCAGTTCAGCTCGGGTGCCCCCATAGCAGGCTGCTTGCTGTGGGGGCACTCAACAGGAGGGAGGGGCTAGGAGTGTAGAAGAGGGACCCGAGAAGGGGAGGATCGGGGGTGCTCTGTGCAAAACCACTGCACAGAGCGGGAAGTATAACATGTTTGTTATTTTTTGGTTTAAAAATAACAAACAAAATTTGACTAGTATCACTTTCACAAGCCATATGTATTTTGGGCTTCTATGTGTGGTGTGCTTACGGACATCTGTGCAGCATACTTCAGAGCTGGCCAACACCAGTGAGGGATTCCCAGTGCTATTTTTTGAGGTCTAGCCCACCAACTCTCTAAACATTTCAGAGGTGGGGCTCTATCAGGAATTGGTGGGATTAGGGGGAGGCTGTATTGTTATTGTACATAATGACTGTCACTTCTTTCTCATACTTGGCTGATTCTGAAAACTGCACATGTACAGTTTTACTTTGCAGGCAAACTGCCCTTATTCTCCATTCACTAGCAGTATGAACGGGAGTGAGTTTTTTTCTTTTTTAACTGAACATCTGTAAAGGTATAGATGATTGGCAATACCTTTCAGTAAACAACTAGGAAGGCAATTGCACATAATTTTGTATTATATGACCAGCAGACCATCAAGTCTTCCCTGTCTTAATATATCGCCATAAAGATTTGCTGAACTGTAAATAGCAATATGTAGTGGAAGGGGCCAGGGTCCCATCTCTTAACAGAATCAATATTTTTATATTTTAGCTTCTTTACTTTGGAAAAGGAAGTACGGTAAAGTATATTGTACTGTTGGAATGCCATTTTTTCTCAAGCAAAGTCCATTTAGGACATATTTGAATAACAATTTATTGGATGAAATATAAAGGACTAAAAGAAAGGAAACACAATAGCTTGGCGGTTAACACTTTTTCTTTGCAGTACTGAAGTCCTTAGTTCCGATCTTGTCCAGTTTGCTATCTGAATGTAGTTTGCATGTTCTCCCTGTGCTCTAGGTACTCCAGCTTCCTCCTTGCAGGTAGATTAGGTGGTTTCTTTTAAAATTGTCTCTAGTATGTGAGCCTATGTATGTTGGCATTTGCGATAGGGACATGAGATGGTTAGTTCTTGAAGACTGATATGAATGTACAGTATGTAAAGCACTGGGTACATTTTTTGCCGCTATATACAGTTGTGCTAATAAGTTTATATACCTTGGCAGAATTTATGATTTCTTGGCCATTTTTCAGAGAATATGAATGATAACACAAAAACTTCTCATTCACTCATGGTTAGTGTTTGGCTGAAGCCATTTATTATAAAATCAACTGTGTTTACTATTTTTAAATCATAATGGCAACAGAAACTACCCAAATGACCCTGATCAAAAGTTTACAGAAATCAGAGATTAAGAAATCATAAATTCTGCCCGGGTATGTAAACTTATGAGCACAACTGTAAAATGTTTTGCATTCATTGAGAAAAATTCAACATGCTGAGCAATGACACCCATGCCGAGCAAGCGACCTGTTGTGTTCTCTATGCAGAAGGGCAGCTGCTTGGCATGGGATCTAAAACAGAGCCAGTGACTACTACCAGTGACTATCCACTTCCAAGGGGACCCCACAGGGATGGAATTAGTTCAAGCTGGACCAATGTAACTATGCAAAAAAAAAAGCTGTACCTGGATTTCAATATTAACTGACTGTTTTATGTAGGGGATGATAAGAAAAAGGTGATATACTTACCTTATTCCTCTCTCCCTAGCAGTAGGCGCTCTCCTTCCCTGTCTTTTACAGAATGTGGGCAAGCCCTCCGTATCCTACTGTACAATGCAGGACAGCTGGTCCTGTATTGTAAGGAATTGATGTCAGGGAGCTGTCATCTGTCGGGCAGCTCTAGGGGACCAGTCACAGGAAGAGGAGGCAGCCTTTAGACGCGAAGAAAAGGGAAGGTATAGCACCTTTTTAATCATCCCCTAGGAACTAGAAGGAGTTAACTCTTGCAGTGGGGAGAAGGGACTTAAGGGGAAATGTTTTTCATCCCAAGAGTTTCGTTTAAAAGATCTGTATACTCATAAAAATGCATAAAAGCATGCTGAAGAGCAAAACAAACATGCATTAGATGTGTTAACATTTTTTATATAACTCACCATTGAGCCCATTGAAGAACACAGGGAGTCTTCCATACTTTCGGGTTACACTGCTGCCTATAGGAGAAGTGGACACCGACAAACAAAAAACTATAGGCCAGTCGAAGATAAACCCTCCTACTACCAGCATGCCTCATTTTAGTAGCAAAGCATGATCATAAACACAGTGGGACCAGTGTCCCCTAATAGACTCCAAGAAAGCAATTTATGGTGAGTACAAAAGTCTTATATTCTTTCTCATCCATTAAAAGACACAGGAAGGTTTCAAACTTTGAGACATACAAAAGCAGTCCAACTGAGGAAAGGGTCAAACAACAAACAAAAACAGGCCCAAGAAAAGCAAAGGAAAACTGGGGACTGTGTGCTGGTCAATGAGCTGTTTGAAGGTGGCATCAGATGAGGACCAAACAACTGCTGTTAGAACTTCGAGAACAAGTGAACATTGCCCAAAAAGCAATCACAACTCTAGTAGCGTGCTGCGGCAGGAAAGGGTGCAACCCCATCCTTGGGAGCATAGGCTTGAATGATGGTCTGCCAGAAGTCTTAGGACGTCGATTTACCACATCCTGAAAAGCAAGTAGTTTTGAGGAAGGGAATGCATTGATCAGGGTACACTGATCCCATGGAGCCACCAGAGTGTCCACTGCACTGTTTCTACTAGAGGGTCCTTGTAACTGGAGACAAACTTGTCCAGTTAGTTGTTGAACATGGAGGCAAGATGGTCCACATCCAGCATCCCCCACCTGCAACTAAGGCCCTGGAACACCTTAGACCCCTTTCAAACATAGGCGCTTTTACGCAAAATAAGTGCCTGAAAAGCTCACGAAAAACTATTTCTTTTAAAATCAATGAATGCTTTCACACTGGGGCAGTGCGCTGGCAGGGCGGTGAAAAAAAAGCCCCTCCCCATTGAAATGAATGGAAAGTTCTTTATAGGCACCTGAAAAGGTCTTCAAAAGTGCTCAGTGTTTTACTGGCAGTTTAGAAGCGCTTAGTGTGAAAGGGGCTTTTAAATGAAGGAACCACCTGGGTTCTGTAACACCTCTAGGTAAAGGGACTAGTCCCCTGGGTCCAGGTGCTGCCAGTTGAAGACATTTGCCTGCCTGCCGTCTACATCTGGCATGTACTCCGCTGAAAAGGCTAGGAGGTTAAGTTCTGCCCAGGACAGGGTGCACTCTACCACTTTTTCTGCGGCAAGACTCGAAGCTACTTTGTCTAGATTGATTAACACCCCTCTGCCAACTGGGTGCCTTTTCAGTTCAATGGGCTTGCATGTTTTGTGAAGATCCTCAAAAGACATTAAGGAAGGACTTCCCAGACTCAAGAACTGGATTGCTAAGGCACCAAGCAAGGGACAACCTAGTCCTCGGTGACAAATGAACTGGTCTGTCCAGAGACCAGATTGACTTGCCCCATGATAACTGAATGTTGTTTGGTAGTGGTTTGAAAGGGGCAAATGCAATTGCTCTGAAGGAGGTGACCATCAGGACTCATGCAAATGTTATTAGTCTCCTGGACTGGAGAGTTCAAATCAGACTGGATTGTCAAAATTTTCTCCTGTAGAAGAAACATTCTGATCTCAGCTGTGTCCAGAACTAGACCTAGATACTCCAAACCATGAGTCAGTTCCAATTTCTGACAATTTCTGAAGGTTCAGGATCCATCTGAACTGCTGTAATATCTTGACAGTCAAAGCCATGTTGTTGGTCTCTAAGTATCCCACTACGGGGTTGCCATGAGAGCACAGCAGGGCTAAAATTCAGGCCATCAGCTTGATGAGTACTATAGGTACAGATGAAAAGCTTAACAGCAGGGCCACAGCCTGGTACTGTAGTGGCCCCACAGCAAATAGGTAAGCATCACTGATGTCCATAGAAGCTCTCCTTACTAAATGGGAGGAGAGGGCAGATTTAGTCAATTCCATGTGAAACTTCCAGACGCAAATTAAGACCTTCAATACTTTGAGATCCAGAATGTGGAGAATGCCCCTTTTAGGCTTGGGGATACTGAGCAGATTGGACTAAACCCCTGGAAATATTTTGTCATAGGAACTGGGGTTAATACACTAAGACCTGAGAGGACCCAATGGCGATCTGCTAGTTCGTGCAGTAACACAGGAAGGTTGGAGATGAGAACTCGAGGAGGGGGCAGGGAAAATTGGGTGCAGGAGCCTGGGGATTCCATCTCCTGCACCCAAGTATTGCACACAAAAGCTGTCCAAGCGTCCACTAGGGTTAGCAAACATTCCCCCACTCTGAAAAGTGCATGCAGAGGAAAGTTTGGGAAAGTTTGTCGGAGGATATGGCAGACAATGAGTGCCAGACCTTGTGGGTGGATGGGGAGCGAAGCTTGGAAAGTTCAGACGAGTAGGTCAAGGGAGTGGAAAAATGAAAGGAGTGTTTCTCAACATTCAGAGATGAACAAGACTCTGCAGTCTTAGGCAACCTCTAATAAGCAATATGGGTACTCTTTCCACCAGTAGCATCCCTGATGTTGTCAGGAGCTAGTCTGAAGAAACGTTGTCCCTCAAAAGGTCATGTGTTTAAAAAACACTTTTTACACAAGGGTTCTGCTGTGCAGCACTTTAGCCAAAGTGGCTTACACAAATGTACTGACATGAAAAATCAGAGACGAGATGGAAGGTTTCCAGCAAAGCATCACACCTAATATGTATTTCTTTAGTCATCTGCTCCATGCCTTCTCTAAATGAGGGATCAATTGCACCAGTCACCTTGTGGTTTGACAAAGTACAGCAACAGCCAGAAGTAAAAACCACCAGTAAAAACAGCGCTCTAAAAAGTGCTCCCAAACATTTATCGTGTAAAGGAGAAACACTGCCAGACCGACAGTCGGAATAGACCACTTCTGTACAAAATTCGCACCAAACCAACACAAGACTAAGCGCTTAGGGAAAGCAAAGTGCCTCGGATGCCTCCAATCTCCATAGAGACATGACTAGAAATATGAGTGTACAGGGGAAGTCTTTGTGACCTTTGAAGTTTTATGACCCAATGATGAAAACAGCATTACTGGAGGCAACACTAAGATTTTTTTTCAGAGTGGTGACCACTTCCTCAAAAAGACCCAAAACTGTCTACTTTAATTTGGTAGTAACAGCTGTAGGCTGCTACTCATCATGGGTATGCTTAGAAGTCCACGAATGGACACAGAATTAGAGTATCTGTTGGTCAATGTCTCAGAAGCTGCAGGAAAATCATTTACAGAATCTGCAAGTGAGAGTAAATGGAGTGCACCTGTAGCCTCTGCAATCAGAGACAGCAAATAACTGGGTGATACAGATCAGTCTTGCGTGACTGTAGTGAAAACCTCAGCCAAAAGGTAAGGGGAGGCAGCCACTCCTGACAGAGTTAAAGAGGACTGCAAGGATGAGATAGACTCAAAGAGCAGAGGACAGCATGACTTCAGGCTGCAAACCCCCACCCCCAGTGTGTGGAATCAGACGTGTTGCAAACACATGGTGGTACAGCAACATAGGTTCAAGGCAATACTTACGAAACCTGGAAGTGAGGGTCAGATAGTCATAGGTGACCAAAGTCACCTTCTGGGCAGCAGGATTGGATCAAAGTTCCAGATGGCTCTTTGCGAGGAGCCTCAGTGGGGGAGACGTTTCCTTGTCGCTGTATGGCAGGAAAGAGCACAGAGAGGGCGCTCACAACACTCTTACCAGAAGATAGTCAGCGCTCAGTTCCACAGCATTACCCTCATTTGCCGCAGAATTTGCAGGAACAAGGAACAATGGCACCCGGTATCCAATGTAAATGAGGTAGCTCCCACTTGAAGGAAAAAAAAAATCTCAAGTCTTTACAAGGCAAAAAAGCTAGAAAAAAAGGAGGCATGCTGGTAGTTGGGGGGGGGGGGGTACCTGGGCTGGTCTATGGTTTTATTGTTCATCAGTGTCCAATCCTTCTGTATGTGGCAGTATAACTCATAGGTTAAAGATTTCCTGTGCCCTTCAATGAACGAGAAAGCAAAGCATTTTGCACAGCCAGGCATTGAGTGACACTGTTGAATGTTAACCCAGCTCCCGCAGGTTTTTATTGATGAGGAAGCTAGATCAAACACTGCACATGTACCAAAGCCCTTGTGTTTCTAGTTACAGATCACTGGCAAATCTAGTGACAAAACTGCCTCCTGGGGAATTCAGGGTTTAGCTGTGCCAGACTAATGTCCCATTTATTTTTGGATGCTTGAAGATCATCAAATCCAAAATGTTACTGATGGCTCCAAGTCATTTTTGTTATCTACTAATTGTATACTGTACCTGGTATTCATATTGTATATATAAAAATGCATTCATCTATTTTTTTTAACATAATAAATTGTGCAAATGACAACGCAAAGGTAGTTTCCCACAGAAAGCGAGGCAACCACTGTTCCTAGTTCAAGATAATCACTTTAAATTATGAAACACTCTACTGCAGTCACAATTTCACAGTCACAAAGAAAGCCAAATGCAATGAATGACCTCTGTAGCCATTTGATAGCTTGGACAGTGCTAAATAGTTGGTCACTCTGTCTCACAATCTAGGTGGGTAAGCTCAATACACACACAGCAACTTGTGTGTTTTACACTGCCGATCTCAAACTCTCAAGAAAGCTGAACTTGCATTGTGGCTCCCATGCACTGCAAGGATGAAATGCCAGTTTTTCTATATAGAAGCAATAAAAAAAAAAGAAGTTTTAATCACCTTATTATCCCTTGTTCTCCTGGCAGCCAGTGCGCGCCTCTTCGCTCTGATGCGCCGACTTGTGAACAGGCCCTTAGCGTCCTTACTAACAATGCAGGACTACTGGTCCTACTTTGCATGCGATTGCATCAGAATACTTGTGATTGCACTGGTAACCCCACTGCAAGAGTAACTTTGCATTTTCCCTGGAGATTAGTTTTAAGCAAATCCAAACCCAAAAACAAAATATGTAATGTATATTGCAGCTTACTAGTAACTAGAGTGGTGACTACATTGGTTTGCTTTTTACCAATTTCTTATTTTTTCACCTGGGGATCCTGCCAATTTTTACATTTCCTATCTTGGGATGAAAAAGCTCACTCGCAGTATAGTAGATATGGATTTTTTTTTAGCTTATCACTGCTGACTATAGCCAAAGATTTAATAGTTTTGCATAGAGTATAAAATGATTAGAACAGGATCCTGTCAAGTTTTGAGGCCATCAGTGGGTCTGTTGGAGAGATTCCCTTACTCCCCGTCTGAGAAAAGGTTGTCCCCAAGAGAATTTTGACTGATTCCAGAGGAATCAGTTGAAATTTGAGTTGCTGGTGGCCCTGTCAACACCACCTTACTTGACCAATCCTGACAGAAAATCAAAGAAGCCAGGTGGGAAACCACCCAAATAGTAACTTTATTCTATCAGATGCAGTCAGCAGTGCAGAATCTTCCATCTATGCTGCTTAGTGTGGAAGGAGAATTCTATTGATTTTTTCTTGATTAGCCCACAGAGAAATCCAGCTATGTATGGCTAGCCTAAAAACCACCAGGCAGTAGTAAAAACACCTTTTTAAATTTGAGTAGGGAAGCCCTAGAACTTCTGTCAGCGTTTTATTGTCTGTATCCCTGTACAGGTTTGCCTCACTTTCTAAATTAGTTTAAACATAGATAATAAAGAAGGCATGTACATGATTAGCAATGTTGCATTGCAGTAGAAGCTTAAAGTGGAGTTCCACCCACTTTTCTATCTCCACATCATCTGCTTCAGACCTGACCATACTCACTGCAGTGGGCAATTTATTTTTTTCCCCTGTGCTTACCTCGTTTACAAGGCATTCTTTAGCACTTCCTGTCTCTCTCCGCCGCGGTGTATGCAATATCCTACTGCGCACTGGCTCCTGGGAGATGTGTATAATTCCCAGGAGTCAGTGGGCATCGCCACCTCTCATCATCGTGAGATCTCAAAGAGGTTTCCTGCGCTGCGAGGGGTGTATAATGTGCATGCGCAAGATTGGGCAGTGCATGCTGGTTAGTCAGCAGCACCGTATCCCGGAAGAGTATCCTAGTGGGCTTCGCATGCCCACAAGCAAGATAGAATAACCGCGCAACACAAAGAAAGAAAGGTTCGTTTTAGAAAAAAATAAGAAATATGGCCGCGGTATTACTAACAATAGTGTTTGCAGCATTAGATTAAGATCATCATAAGAGACGGCTTTTGAAAAAATTGGATTTTTGACTTACCGTAAAATCCATTTCTCTGAGTTCATTGACCGACACAGCGCACCATTATTCAGAACCATAGGGTTATATCGCCCCCTACAGGAGTAGGACACTAGTCAGAAAAAAAGACTTGGCTACGCCTATGGGCAGTCCTAGGTGATATGCACCCCCTCTGTGCTATAGGCCTTTAATTTAGTAACAAGCAGTATCAGAAGCATTAAAACTCCTCAGAGGGGTGGGTGCTGTGCCTGTCAATGAACCAAGAGAAATGGATTTTACGGTAAGTCAAAAGTCCCATTTTCTCTTTCATTCATTGACAGACACAGCGCTCCATTATTCAGAACCATAGGGATGTCCCAAAGCAATGCCAAACATGAGGGGTGGGACAACGAAAAAACCCAAGGCTAACCCCAGAGCCAACCAGGTAACAGGAGCTCAACACAGAAAAACTGGAGCCCAACCTGAACAATACCCCTTCAAGAGGGAATAGACCCTCTAAACAGCAGCCTGCAACACCTTGTGGCCAAATAATGCATCCTCAGATGCCAGCACAGCCACGTTGTAGAGTTTTGTGAAAGTGTACACCGACGACCAAGTGGCTGCCTTGCAAACCAGCGCAGCTGACGCCTGATGATGGAAGGCCCAAGAAGCAATAAGCAGCCAAGTAGAATGCGCCGTAACAGGGAAAAGAGGAACCCAACCCCTGATAGAATAGACCAGAGTCATTGTCTGACTGAGCCACCTACAAAGGTCGCAGAATAAGCAGACAGCCCCCTTTTTGGTCCATCCGTTATCACAAGTAGCGAGTCTGATCCCCGAAAAGGCCCTGTGACTGCCAAATACACCCGAATCAACCGAACACATCCAGGGCATGTAAAGTAAATCCCTTAGGACATTTTAACCTGTGACACAGGGAAGGCAATACAAACAAAACGAATCAGAGGAGGTAACCACGGACAAGGGCGAAGAACCACTTTATCTTTGTGGATCACCAAGTAAGGAGTATGACATGGTAACACCCACAGTTCCGACACTCTGCGAGTAGAGGTGATAGCAACCAAAAAAGCCACCTTCTAGGACAGAGCAAGCAGAAAGAAGAACCTCCCGAATATTTTCAAAAGGGAGGCTCCTGTAAAACTGAACACACAGGTGGAGTAGAATAGATCCCACGGCGGTAGAAGCGACCGCACCAGTGGAGGCAGATGTCAAACTTTATTAAGAGTACACACCAAGGAGTGCGAGACCAGGGGATGCCAAAGGAAACTGCCAAGGCCGACACAGGCAGAAAAAAAAAAAAACTGAATGCCTACAGCAGAGAGGGTGGTGTATATCACATAGGACTGCCCGTAGGCGTAGCCAAGTCTTTTTTCTGCCTAGTGTCCTACTCTTTTAGGGGGCAATATAACCCTATGGTTCTGAATAATGGAGCGCTGTGTGTCAATGAACGAAAGGGAGAAAAAAAAAAAATGAATAAGGTCGGTGGAACTCCGCTTTAATACGTCCACTATCAAATATTGAGGGCTTCATTTGGGAGCTGTAGTATACTTCCACAATATAAACAAATGCAGAGAGGCAAATATCATAGCTGTCACTGCTGACTTATTTTAAAAGGTGCATGCTTCAGGCCTTACGTCCTGATCGTGTATTGAAAGCATATTCAGAAATTGGCCACATTAGGTGCCGCCACACTTCTGGATCTAAGCTTCTTCTAGGCCAGTGACATACTAAGCTGTAAAGCAAGGATAATAATCAAAGTCCTGGAGCGTGCAATATTAAAAACAAGACAGCAGCAGTATTTCTATTCTTATCCTGACAGGTTCCTTTAAAACCAAAGCTATTAGACTTCCAAGGACATGGGTGGCAGGCAAGGCAATGCTTAATTTTAAAATAGGATGAGTAGTACAAATGGATGTAATAAATGACTCACCTGTCCTCAGTCTGCTGTTTATCCTGGCTCCATGTTCCATACTGTCGGTCAGGATCTTGCACTAGCGAGTCTGTGTCCTTGTTACTTGTAGAGGTTCTTGAGAAACACTGTTTTACATGGTCCTGAAGATAAAAAAGAAAAAAAGGTCAGCAAATTGCACACTTCCAACTTCTATTTCAGATATAATCTTAATACATTTACACACCAGGGGTTGTTAACTCTAGATGCTCTCAGGGACCAATATGGCAGTTTTCCTATGGATGAGTGGCGCTATAGACAGCTCCGACATTTCATTAGCAGTTTGCCTCAGCCCATCCGATCCCCCTCTTCTGCTACCCCCCTTTGAGAGGCTCTGTATGTCCACCTCTGTGATACCGCATTCTATTTACGTGTTATATGGGATGCTGCAGTCACTTGAGCCAAGGGGGAAACCCCTATACATAAGAGAGAGGGAGAGAGACCATCTTTACCGCTTTACACATTCACGCTCTGTAGATACGAAAATGCAAGAGGGTGGGTTCAAATTACTGACTCGCTGGTGTAGGGTCCCAAACACTAAACTATGCTTGCTGGAGGAGTTGTGGGCAGCAGGGCACATTCCTGCATGTTTGGTGGGAATGCCCCAAGCTTAGACCCTATTGCAAGATATCAGAACACAGGTCAAAGTGATCTTAGATCGTGAACTACCCGACTCCCTGTTGGAGCTTTTGTCGCATGTCCCCCCCATCCCTCCTAGCCATTACCATAAATCAGTACTACCCCATCTTCTGAATGCGGCTAGACGATTAATTCCAGTTCACTGGAAATCAGCTCAAATTCCTAGTAGGGAGGATTGGATACGCTTAGTAAACAATATTATGGCCGTGGAGGAATGGATGGTGACATGCAAAGGTAGACATGACAAGTTCTACAATATTTGGGCTATGTGGATCCACTGTACTAATATTCTCCCACGGAATTCTCAACCAACAACTTCTTGAACGATGGATTTTGTTGATGATTGACAGTTTAAAGCGGAGGTTCACACAAAAAAACTGAACCTCCGCTTTTCGGAACCCCATCCCCCTCCGGTGTCACATTTGGCACCTTTCAGGGGGAAGGGGGGTGCAGATACCCGTATAATACAGGTATTTGCACCCACTTCCGGGGAGTCTATGCCTCTTCCTGTCCCTCCCGCTGTCTGGTGGGAAACACATGGGTTCCAGAGACAGCAGGGACCATCTGGATTGCGACACAAGGGCCTATCCCTAATTACAAGTTATCCATTTCGACTGATTCACAAAAAACACTAGCAGTCTTCGTTTGCATAAGGCAATTTAAACCTCTAAAAAAAAAAAAAACGGTTTGCATGTTGTAAGTGTTGCAATGCCACCCAACTTTTAACAAGAGAACTCTTCTGTTTTTTGCAGAAAGATATAGATATAGAAATTATGTGAAACAGCTTAACAGTCCATATGCTGCGATCCAAAAGAAAGCTACGATTTCTGTTTTCAGGCATATAATTCTAAAGTAAGCACTTCTAGCAGCGTATGTTAATATGTTCTATTTGGAAATAGGCTTGCATACACTGGATTATTGGTCTTAGCTTTGTTGCTCATTCATGCAATTGAGATACAAACTAGACACGAAATCAGTATTATTGATTCCCACTCTGAACTAGACCTAAAAGCAGCCAATCATGGTGGTGATACCATGGCCTGATTGGGTGGTCCACCTGCATGCGAACAACTGTTTTGCTAAAAAAATTCAGGCTACTAAAGAAGTTATGGATAAGCACAACTTTTTTCGATTCTAAATGGCTACCTGCAGAGATTAGATGATCAGTGGGAACCCTATGATCGATAATTATAAACTCAAAACACCTGCTGCCAGTTTGCTCTTGAGAGGTCAAAGTCATCTGGCTTGGTACAGGAAAAAAGAAGGTTGTAGGAGGCTGGGTTATGAGCATGTGAACATATTCGCCAGCACACCATGGATCAACACTTCCGTCCAAAGGTTTCTTTTATTGAGAGAGATCACATCACAGAGATAAGTGCAACATTTCGGAGCTACACAGGGCCCCTTCATCAGGCATGTGACGAAGGGGCCCTGCGCGGCTCCAAAACATTGCACTCATCTCTGATGTGATCTCTCTCAATAAAAGAAACCTTTGGATGAAAGTGTTGATCCATGGTGTGCTGGCGAATATGTTCACGTGCTTGATGTTTCCAGGACCCAACTGGTAATCGCTACAGCACCCACTATTTTAAGAGCCATACTTTCCAAGAACGTGTGCGATAGGAATATTGACAAGTGGGTTATGAGCATGTCTGAGTATTTTATTTTGAAAGCCATATTCCGTATTCTAACAGTACATAAAATTCAAGCACATAGCATTCAGACATAGAAGAATACTTGAGCGGTTACAACGGACTTCACTAATGAGTTTTCATAAGTCACCTTCCCATCACTTCAGGTGCAGAGGACACAGAGGTGACCCCCCTCTCACATAAAGAACCCTTTTTATTATGAGTTCTTCAATAGCTTGGAGGTACAAATGACAGTGGTTTTCATTTAGCGTTACAGTTTTAGTGGATGAACCAATGACATTTAAAATTACAATTATTGCCTGAGCAAGGAATTGTTGGAGGAAGGGGAAGAATATAAAAAAATTTTCTACTGCATCCTGTCAAATATTTAAGGTAAATGTAATGGCTCAAGAGGAAAATACTGACATATGGCAAAGTATTATAATTTCAGAAATCAATGGAACACTAAGGGGAAGGTTAGATGTAGAAGCATAAAAAATTAGGCCTCATGTACACTGCTGCTGGTAAACAGGCGTTCAAAGGCAGTTGGATGCTTTTTTTTCAGCTGCCCCTGAACCCATCCAATGTATATTATCAGTACATGTACACAGGTTTGTTTAATGTTTTTAGGCAGTTGAGTTTAGAGGCCTTTTTTGGAGAGTTCAGACACTGAGTTTAGAAGTGTCTAGCGCTTGAAATGCGCTAACGCGGCTAAATGCGGTAACTCGCGTTTAGCCGCATTTTGTTTACAGGCGTTTTTTATTTTTGACCATTTTGAAAATAATATGTGTGTGTGTGTGTGTGTGTGTGTGTGTGTGTGTGTGTGTGTGTGTGTGTGTGTGTGTGTGTATATATTAGTGATTCTGTTTTGCCAATTTATTAGCGTAGCACCTACTAGTTTTATTTTGGTTCCTCTATACAGCTCTTAACAATGAATTTCCTGTTATGGTCTAAAATCACAACACACCGGTCAATGAATTTCACATGATTGGTGAGGCTCTCATTCTCCACCAGTTAAAACACTAAGAGCACTGTACAATGCCTGGCTTGTGAATAGGCCCCAAACCCATTTCTGCCATGCAAAGTGATTACAAAAGAATACCAGTTTATTCTAAACCACATTTATATACACTTTAAGGATTTTTAGGTAATGCATAACTGGAATAAACGGGGAGGGTTTATATTTAGCTAGAGTCCCAACACAGACACCGAAAGCAGTGTTCACATTGAAAATAAAATACCTGTCTCAAAAGCCTTCTAAAGAGAAAAAAAACTAGCCATTCAAGATCTATTCTAGTTTTCGTGAAAAAAGAAAGCGTAAACCCACACCCACATAGCTGTTCTATGACCCCAGGGCTACATACTAGTTAATTGCACCAGAGGCTTTAAAGACATGCATTTTCCTTTCTGACCTATCCCTAAAGAGGACTGTGACACCTTGTTAAGCAATCCTTTTTTCCTCTAGAGAGGAACATTTTTTTCATTTTACAAACCATAGCACTTTATGATTTGCTTCAGTTCAGTTTCCTATGACAACAGTATCTACATATGATGCCAGACTAATATTCTTGAGAGTAATGCCCCATTCACACAGGGAGTACATAACCAAATGGGTAGTCTCATTGCCGTCATCCTGGATGCGTTCTGAGCTGCGCCTTCGCACAGATGTCACATTGGGAGCAGTGAGTGTGTCCGTTCAGCTGCTGCATCCCAATTGACAGCATTGGGACTGTCTGCATGGGGATGCATGAAACATCTGTACATCCCTGTGCAGGTAAACATGACCCTCCATTGGCGTACAGTTATGTACATCTCCTATGATCAAGGCCTTAGACCAGGGATCCTCAAACTACGGCCCTCCAGCTGTTGCGGAACTACGCATCCCATGAGGCATTGTAAAACTCTGACATTCACAGACATTACTAGGCATGATGGGAAATGTAGTTTCTGAACAACTGGAGGGCCATAGTTTGAAGACCCATGCCTTAGACTCAATAGTTTCAATAATCGGTACCTAGTAGCAGACCTCTAACAAAACAGCCCCCTCTCTTCCTTCCATTCCACATGTGATGAGGAGTGTTGCTGCTACTCAGATTAACCAACAAAGAGCGCTATAGTGCGAAGACCGGAAACAGCATTTTCACTAGGAAAAAAAAAGTATTTTAGACATCCAAATAAAAATTAATTATACTATACAGGGAAAAAAAGGACTATAAAAAAAAAAAAAAAAGTGAAACGTGAGCCCTGGTTCACATTTGTGCGATTTGGCATGCGGTTTGACATGTCAAATCGCATGCCAAATCAATGTGGCGCCGCACCGAATTCCAAAAGTAGTTCCTGTACCATTTTTGGCAATTTCAGGGTGCGATTTCCATTGACATCTGTGCAGAAACCTGCACAGATGTCTCCAAAAATCGCCCCCAAAATCGGGACTGACATGCAGTTATGAAACTCTCACGATTTCATTCCCGCACTCAGTGATAACCTAGGCTCAAGCAGAAGTGACCTTCAGTGAAAACCCCATGTCAAAGCACACACTACATCCACAAATGCAGACAGTTTGATTCCTATACAAATGTTGACACTTTCTGTAAATGTAGAATTTTGCTCTACCTACTTTGACCTCCAAAGCCTCCCTTTTAGTCAATGAGGCCACATGAGGCTGGATGGAGGTAGCAGGAGGCAGGACAAAGCTCGACTTCACAGGAAATGAAGATTTGCATATAACACCAGATGATTACATCTGACTCTACTAATATTTTTGTGATTTTTCACTTAAATATTTATACTTTTTTTTTTATCATATGCTAGGTGCCATGAATTTCAACTGTTCAAATTCAGGTCGTCTTTACGTTTTCTCTTTCAGAATCACAAACCTGTCTATTCAGGTTAGCAAACTTACAAAGCAAATGCAAAATTTCAGTACAGGCTACTAATGTATATATGTGTCAACCTGATCTCTACTAAAGCAGAAGTACACCTTTAAAGCGGACAGTCACACCCTTGTTCCACATCATTCTGTTACTGAGCAACAAACCTATTGCACAAACAGCCCCAGGCTACATTGTTCTGTCCCCAGGTATCTCAGCTATGCCTGCCTGCATTGACTTCAAACAGTCAGCCTTTAGAATTCATGTTAGCAAAGATTTTTAAAGCATGTTTTAAGGTGGCCATAGACCAGATTGAAATTCCACCAGTTCAGCAGGGACTATTCAACCGAAGCCGATCATTAGATTGACTTCTGTCAAATGAACAAGTTGGAAAACTTTTATTGATCACGAGTACAACACCTTGGGGGGTTGACTTCCTCCACCTCGCTTATGTGGAAGGAGAAATCAGTTTTTTTTTTTCCTTTTTCATTCAGCCCACTGGTTAAACGTAAAAAAAAAAGTTGATCTATGGCCAGCTTTATTCTCTGTACTAACCTTGATGTATTATCAAAGATCAATAAAAGCAGCGCAGTTATGCTAATTTACTTTGCTCTTAAGCCTAGTACACACTAATCGTTTTTTTAGCGTTCAACCTAGCGGCCGCTGTACTAATGATCCAACATTTGACTTCACAGGAAATGGAGATTTGCATATGATTACATATCTGAATCTACTAACTCTTTTGTGATTGTTCACTCAAATATCTTTAGACTTTTTTATCATATGCTAAAGGTGCGTGAGAGCACTAATCAGGAGCCGATCGGCTGCTGATTTTCCAGCATGTTCGTCTGACAGATTCTGACCACACAGCAGGTTTCTGTTAGACTGGCTGCAATGCGCACGTGCCGAATGTCACTATGAAAAAAGGAATAAAAAAGGTGTTATTCCTGATAAATTCTTCTTCTAATAAGCAAAGCTGCAACTGTAAGGCTTGGTTCACACTGAGACCACCTGTCTGCCAACTTAGATGCCCGATAAGTCGTGCTCCATTCAGTGCAATGGAACCATTCTAATTGGAGCGACTCAAGTCACTCTGACTTAGAAAAAGGTTCTTGTATTTCTTGGAGGCGACATTGGAGTGGCTTGCATTGACTTCTATTAAAGAAGTCCTTTGCAAGCTATGCTGAAGTCACGCTCTGCTGGATGGCTACAGAGTCGGACGACTTTGAAGCCACCCCAGTGTGAACCGAGACGAATAACTTTAAAGAGGTCTAGTTATTCATTCTTTAAGATGGCCACACCCCCACCTTTTGGCCCTTCTGTGGTGGTAATCACAATTACTAACTTTGTTGGGTATATAAACATGCACAAGCATAGGCTATGGTCAGTGAAAAGCAGCTGTCAAGACCCTCAGTAAATCCAGAGATACGGTCATCTGGGTATATACATATACCAGAAAAGTTGAGCTTGGAACCAACCATTTGCACAGTCCTAAACTGACTATATACATTAGAAGAAGTTTGTTCTAAAAATCTTTTCATTTTAAGAGCATCATTTTGATTTTCTAATCGTTAGGGGGCCAAATCAAAAATCGTTTTCAACTGCAGTGAAAAGAACATTTGAAGAAGTACGATGGAATTTTTTTTTTTTTTTTGATCAAACATATATTTCTGACAGTGTATGTGGTTTTTGATAAGGAAAGTTTATTTGTTCCAACATTTGTCACGTCTGTATGCATGTACTGAGAATGTTTGTAAGAAAATTTACCAGTGTAGGTCAGCTTAAAGTGGAACTTCACTCATTGACCATTTTTAATCCTTGTGCTACTAGCATAAGTAAATAGATAGGAAAGTATATAAATATTTACTTGTTTTAAACTCTATTTTACATTTCTTCAGTTACTTCCTGGTTTCCTTGCCTAGGCAAATGTCGTCATACATCCCAGGAGTCTTCATGAGGGGAGGATGGATATTCTCAGCTAAGCACACCCTCCTGCCTGAATGCCTGAGCTAAGGGCAGATCGATTCCAGAAAGTAAAAATTCTACCTGAATCATTTGCCCTTACTCAAGATGGCCACGGCCAGAAATGCTAGTGGGGTGTTTTTCAAAGTGATTTCTCAGCATAATAAAGCATGGAGACAGGGATGGATGGGGAGTTTGCTTTGATATTAAAAAATAATTAAATAGCACTTTTGGTTTGTGGTGCTCAGATGCAGTGCAGTTCCGCTTTAAATAGTTAGCAAGATTGCACATCGCTAGGGTGGACCAATAGGAGGCAGGGAAAGCAGACATGAGTGGGTAACAGCTTTCCTTTTTAAAAACAAAATGAGATTTAGCTGGCTCTGGCAAATTTTTTTTTTTTTTTTTCATGCAATTTTCTTTTTCCATCACATACTCGATTTGACCTGCCCAACTCATGATGGGTTTTTGCTGGCTGTATCTGGATAGTTTCTGTGGTCCATTATGAAACGATCGTAAAAATGAAAGACCCTTTGTGACATACAGTACACACTGACTTATAGTCTTTGTATATAGTTCATGTGATACTTCCCCTATGAAACCATGTGAACATTCGTAACCTGGCCATTCAACATGCTATGCATATTTATTTTGCCAGAGTTATACATAAACGATCACATTTTGAACAAGTGATCTTTCACATCCTGATATTCCTAACCCAAGCCAAATATCTGGCTTTTGCAGAAACAATAAAAGGTGGCTGTATGATGACCTATTAAAGTGTTTACAGAGCTATCCAGTTACAGTCCATGGAGTAGTCTACAACGGGCAGCAACACTGAACCCAATGAGACTTGGACTACTCCCTCAGTCAAATTGTAACTATAGATCTTGAGTTATAAAAGGATCATTCCATTCCTATTTGAGAAAGTTAAAATATTGTTAGGTTGTCATTTGGAAACTACCTGATTATAGTAGGTAAGACCTGAATCTAGAACATAGTTACATACATAGTAGGTGAGGTTAAAAAAAAAAGACACAAGCCCATCCAATGTGTGTGATTATATGTCAGTATTACATTGTATATCCCTGTATGTTTTGGTCGTTCAGGTGCTTATCCAATAGTTTTTTGAAACTATCGATGCTCCCCGCTGAGATCACCGCCTGTGGAAGGGAATTCCACATCCTTGCCGCTCTTACAGTAAAGAACCCTCTACGTAGTTTAAGGTTAACCCTCTTTTCTTCTAATTTTAACCTCTTCCCGTCCAGCCTATAGCAGAATGACGGCTGGATGGTGGTTCAGTTATCCTGACTGGTCGTCATATGACGTCCTGCAGGATAACAGCCGTCGTGTGCCTGTGCATCGCAGCGATCGGTGGTGCAGTGTGTCAGTCTAACAGACCGCTACACCGATCTTGGTAAAGAGCCTCCGACGGCAGGTGCTGGCCCCTGTCGTGTACGTTCCTGGCTCTCCTTTAGTATGGAGGGACTTTTCAGTGCTGACAGTTGCTTCCCCAGATTCAGGACCTGGGCTTCCAGGGAAACAATGTGCTTACATTTTGCACAGCAGTATTCACCCTCGATCGGATGATCAAGGAATGCATACATGCCACAAGATGTACACAGAGTTGCATCTCCACGCCCGCTGGGCATCGTACCTACTAATTTAATGAGGATTGGAGATTATACCCTGCCCAAATTACCCAAAAACTAGTTTCTTGACACTAATACTCAACAAGACAATACACAGGTACTCGCTGACCAATGTGCACACACAATACACAAGTACTAATGATCCACATACACTACTCAGACAACACTCAGGTACTCACACTACACAGGTACTACCAGACACTAATACTCAATACAGCCCACTTGCATTCGCAGCACTCATGTACTGCACATATTCGTCATTGAGTAACAATGTAAAAGTACTGGTAGACGAAAGGGGAAAATAGTGCAGTATGTGAAGGCCACCTATCTAAGTGACCTAATTTTACAAATATGCTATACACCAAGGGGTGCATTAATAAATAAAAATAAAGTAGAGCTCTTGTGACACTGCATGTGTATTCGTTCTGTGGAAATGAGGGCAAAGTTGAATGTTGTTAGGCTATTTTCCCGCTAGGTAGAATGTTATGCTTCCACACAAAAAAGAATTAGGAAAATGCTCCATTATAGTCTCTAGATAGAGCTGATGGTCACAGTAAATAGGAATAGCCTAATACCACTTGATTATGTCCCCATTGGTAAAGAACGAATGCAGTTTTATAGGACGAGTAGCTCTGCAATTTTTCTTTTTTTTTATCTAAATACAGCCTCAAGTATCAGTGTTAAACATCTAGGCACAATCTGACACCTGGCCGGCAAAGAAAAAAAAATCTATAGAATGCAAGCCAGATGTAGGTTTCATATACCGTACATGAAGATGCAAATTAAGGACTCTGAACGGCCGCACTCCAAGAAAAATTTAAAAGCCTTTATTGGTAAAATATGGAATCACACAAAAATAGGTCACAGCAAAGCAAGAAAAAGCTAACGCGTGTCACACTACCAATAGTGCTTACTCATAGCTGAACATATACCGTACATATCACAGCGGTGATTGTTCACTGTGCTCCTCACTGCACCTTTAATTCACAGTTTATGAAAAATAAGAAAACAATTTGCAGAAAACAAGTTTCACATTTATCTGTGTTTTTATGTCCTCGCTGCTCTTTTACTCAACATGTTCAGGTATATACAATGAGCTTGACAAGAAATGTTAATGGGAGTAATTATGACACTTTTTTTTGCTGCCTGGATACAAAAATTAAAAAGATTATCAAGCATGAGTCACAGCTGACAATAAAAGGTTTTGTATAGTTCATGGGGACAAACGTGGGTTGGACAATATAAGAGCTCCTGCGGTCTCACAGCCAGTAAGGTGAACTGACATGAAAGTGAAGACTTGTCTATAAGGTGGGAGTACAGTAAGGAAAATTACATGGTAGAAAATATGAGAGCGCTTTTTATACTGTGTTCTTCTCTCTACCACTTTATATGCTTAAATACTTGCATTTGTGGGTGGAGGAATTGGGAGGACTGATTTAGAAGCGGAAAATATTTAAAGAGGATTTTTGGCCAACGTATTTCAAAGAGTTGAGCTTCTAAGTTGTATTGTTGGTGCTAATAATCCAATTTGTTGAGGCGCAATTAAAGCTAAAACTGCAGGCAGCTAGAGAAAAATAAATTATAATCCAGTTAAGTCTACACAAAAACTGATTTTGACAACCAGCAGATATAACTGGAATCTGTCAGTCTCCTGTAATCCTGGGGATGGACGCATGCCGGAAAGCATAGAGTGCTGTTCATTTTCTCCCATAGATATTGGTTTGCACAAGCATGCTTACAGCAGAAGAGAGCGAAGGCATGACCATAGCAAAGTACTGTTATCTGCTTCACAGTCTGGGGCAGGTCCGAGACCAGGTTACATAAACTGTATGTAAAGCACCCCCCCCTTCCAAAAAAATTTTTTATATGCACTGCAGCCTACCAGTCCTAAAGTTGGCCATAGATCAAGCACATTTCTTTCCTTCAACTATGGGACAGTGTTGATAGGGCAATCCCTCATGCAGAGATAGTGTTCTCCCAGCAGGGGAAGCATCGATTATTGCTAGCGGCTATGACAGCTGCTAGCAATAACCATATGTAAAATCCGGCAGGCTGGTTGTACCCAAGTTGATTGATCAACTTAGGTACATTCAGCCTGCCCATATATTGTACGAATCTCGGTCAGTTCCAGCTGAAATGGACGAAATTCGACGGGTCTATGCACGGCTTTAGATGTGTTAGCTACGTTTGTTTTTGCTTTTCAGGTGATTTTCCTATTTTCACCTGATAATGCAGCATATAAAACGCACTCGCTGTGCTTTTGTGTCCACGATTACTTCTCAATCCTATCTATAATGGTGATCACTCATGCTGGTCTTCAAACATGTCTGTCTTTGTTCATCTCTCTTACATGGTGGATTGATAGGACTGTTTCTGCTGTTTTTTCAGCTCTCAGGAAGTGTCTAGAACACTGCATTTCTGACAAGACCAACGGGTATTTTCTGTATTTGTTAAAATGTGCAGGAGCCACAGCTAAGAACCTGGTGAACTGTCATGAATTACGTATTTGTTTTTGGGCTTAGGTAAAGTTTAACTAGGTTACTCAACAGGAAGGACCGGGATCTGCCTAGCTTTCTGGCCTGGGATGAGAAAATTATTTATACACATACATGTATTTTAACTAACTGGGTATTTAGATGTAACAATATGTTTTTACCTTTCAGAACCAAGTTCCTTCCACATGGTTTATAGTATACTTTCTGAAATGTACATGGGGCAGTTATACTTGTGCATACAAATGTAGACTCTTATGCTCTTCTCTATCAATTTAAGTCTATGGGTCAGTTCTGATCGGACTGAAAACAGCCTTTCTATATAATTAACGAAGTTTATCCAAACACTTGTAAAACAAGGAATGCCTGATCATCTGTATGTTAGGCATTCCTTGCTTTACAAGTGTTTGGATAATCTTTGTCACTTGGCGCAACATTTTAAAATAATATATATCTATAAATGTAAATATACATTATAAAAAAAAATATATATATATATGATGTGGCCTGAAAGTAAAAGAAAATGTATGTCACATCAAATATCACTTTTGAGCGAAATATTAAATATTATCCAAAACTGGGTACCATTGATGACACATTAAAATTCCCTTTTAAAATGACCGATGTGAATACACAAATAGGTGTCTGTGAGAATCCACAGAAACTTTATCAGGCTTCTAATGCCGCGTACACACGGTCAGAATTTCCGACGGAAACAGTCCCATGGGAGCTTTTCATCGGATTTTCCAACCTTGGGTATGCCCATCTTATTCTGTCGGGAATTTCCGACGGACTTTGGATTGAGAACCTGTTCTTAATTTTTCCAACGGAAAACCTTTCTATCGGATTTTCTGATCGTGTGTATGCACGCAAAATTCCGACGCATGCTCAGAAACAATTCGACGCATGCTCAGAAGCATTAAACTTCCCTTTTATAGTGCAGTCGAACGCGTTGTATGCTGTGGTGTTATTGACCGTCGGAATTTGGTGTGACCGTGTGTAGGCAAGACAGTTTGAGCAAAATGCCGTCGGAATTCCGACGGGAAAACCATCAGAGCTTTTTCCAACGAGAATTCCGACCGCGTGTACGCGGCATAAGTGTACACTACAATGAGTTTGGGAGGAGGAAGTTAGGAATTCTTTATTGCATACATTGTATATCTCTTCTGCAGTTAAAAACCTTCCTGATTGCAAATCATTTTTGCCTAAAGTTCCTCTTTAATGCAAACCCGTGCTTTGCTTATGCAGGTCAGGTTTGCTTTATTCCTCTCCTCCCAGCAGCATATACTCACCTTTCCTTTAAACCTCCATTGCTCTCTGTTCAAAGGTCAATAGCGTTGAAAATCCCTGTACTTTTGGGTACGGTGGAGCTTGTGACTGATTCAGAGTTGGGCAAGTCACTAACATTCTGGCATGGGGGAGTCCATAGCCCTGTGTAAACTGCAATCTGAGCAACTCATAGCGCACACAGGGCAGATTCCCGTGTTCCCAGCAGCTGAATGGAGCAGTATGGAAGTTAAAGTAAGCTGAATGTGTGCTGCTGAGAGGTAGGGATTCAAGTGGACATATGGCTTGCCCTTCATGACAGGTTCACTGTATATAAACATATATTACATGACACAAAAGAAAAAGAAACCGAGGAAAATTAATTATTGATTTCACTGAAATGCCATTAGATGGAGGTGGCAGGAAGGTGTCAGCAGAAACCCCGTCTTCATTCAAATCCATGTATTCCCTAATCGATGCTAGACAAAGAAGCAGAGGAAGCATCATTTCTGCACTATTCCATTTCTGAAAAACCTGACATTTTGCCAAGCTCAGAAAAGCTTAATGGGAGATTAGAAAATCAGTAATGTATGCAAAGAAACCTGGATTTTACCAAAAAAATTAAAAATAAACTGCTGTTATCTAACGTAAACAGAATGATTGGAGCAGCATGCATAGATTGTGCAGGATTGTTAAAGCTTACACATAACCAAAAATCTCATTGAATGTATAACATTCTGTTACAAACAGATGGTGAATCCAACTAACTAT
>CM053026.1:250012785-250032785 GCA_028564925.1 Lithobates sylvaticus
ACCTTGCGCTCCTCCACCTTACATTTGAGGATGCCCCACAGATGCTCAATAGGGTTTAGGTCTGGAGACATGCTTAGCCAGTCCATTACCTTCACCCTCAGCTTCTTTAGCAAGGCACCGGTCACCTTGGAGGTGTGTTTGGGGTCGTTATGTTGGAATGTTGCCCTGTGACCCAGTCTCCAAAGGGAGGGGGATCATGCTCTGCTTCAGTATGTCACAGTACATGTTGGCATTAATGGTTCCCTTAATGAACTGTAGCTCCCCAGTGTCGGCAGCACTCATGCAGCCCTAGACCATGACACTCCCACCACCATGCTTGACTGTAGACAAGACACACTTGTCTTTGTACTCCTCACCTGGTTGCTGCCACACATGCTTGACACCATCTCAACCAAATAAGTTTATCTTGGTCTCATCAGACCACAGGACATGGTTGCAGTAATCCATGTCCTTAGTCTGCTTGTCTTCAGCAAACTGTTTGTGGGCTTTCTTGTGCATCATCTTTAGAAGAGGCTTCCTTCTGGTATGACAGCTATGCAGACCAATTTTATGCAGTGTGCAGCGTATGGTCTGAGCACTGACAGGCTGACCCCCCCCCCCCCACCCCTTCAAACTTGATGCTGAGCACGTGCGATCAACTTCTTTGGTCGACCATGGCGAGGCTGGTTCTGAGTGGAACCTGTCCTGTTAAATCGCTGTATGGTCTTGGCCACCGTGCTGCAGCTAAGTTTCAGGGTCTTGGCAATCTTCTTATAGCCTAGGCCATCTTTATGTACAGCAACAATTCCTTTTTGCATATCCTCAGAGTGTTCTTTGCCATGAGGTGCCATGTTGACCAGTAAGAGAGTGCCAGCGAGAACACGAAATTTAACACACCTGCTCCCTATTCACACCTGGGACCTTGTAACACTAACGAGTCACATGACACTGGGGAGAGAAAATGTCTAATTGGGCCCAATTTGGACATTTTCACCTGGAATATGTTAAAATTATCAACCGACATTTTACAACACATTTATTTATTTGTGTTTTTTGTAATCATTCTTGCACGTTATTTGCACATATGTATTATAATTTATTGGGCAAGGTTCATTAATTATTAATTTTATTAGAATCACATACATAAGTATATTTGGTAAGGTTTATTAATCCTGTAAGGATCACATATACAGGCATAGTCATCACATTAATTATTTGTTATCACATTATTTTCTCTGGATCCTCCTTTTCTCAGGTCCCTCATCACTGCTCCTGGCCCCTCCCTCCTGTTGAGTGCCCCCACAGCAAGCAGCTTGCTATGGGGGCACCCGAGGCCGAGTCACAGCTCTGTGTGTCCATTCAGGCATGGAGTTGCCATTTGACCCCGCCTCCTCTCTCCAGATTGGCTAACTGACTTGATAGCCACGGGAGCCAATGATGCCACTGCTGTGGCTCAGCCAATCAGGAGGGAGAGTCCCAGATGGCCAAGCGACTCGTGGACATCACTGGACAGAGATGGGGCTCAGGTAAGTATTAAACGGTGCTGAAGAGGCTGCTGCACACAGAAGGCTTTTTATCTTTGAGAAGCCACCTTTAAAGGCACTATATAAAATAAAGTTTATTATTATCTTAATGCATAGAATACATTAAGATAAAAAAAAACCTTCTGCCTTTACAACTCCTTTAAGGGTTCACACACCTTAAGTAATCTGTTAGCAGGTTTCGATTATCTTTTTTTAAACTTAACCCATGTCAATAATACTTTTGTGCTACATTGTCTGCTTGTATTCTGGTAAATCACTTATTAAAATGCAATAAAAACCATCTGAACACCATAGTAAAACATGCATCAAAAACACCTTTCTATAAAACAGAGTTTGTACAGCCAACCTTATTAAAATGTCAAGCTGAAATTTAACTCCCATAATTTTTCTTGCTCTTACATTTGCCATCCATCCTCAGCCTCGTGAATGAACGGGTCTTAAAGAAGAATTGTGTATTGCTTTTAGCATTTATCAAATGCTCTGCACTGTTTTAGAACCATAAGAATAAAAGTTCCTTGTTCTCTTTTCTAGGTCTCTTCCTGATATTATCATCACACATCACAAGAGGTAAAAAAAAAAAAACACACAACATAAAACACACACACGGAAATTAGTTTTAGGAAACTCAAATGTATGTTTTTTTTTAAAGTACATGTAAATGGCTACTAATACTTAAAAGACGCTGAGAATGTTCATCTGATAGGTTATCGGATTGCCTTGTTTATTTTTTTTTAAAAACCTTTATTTTATTTGTTTCAAAAATAAAATAAAAGCAGACTATATAGAGGAAGAGCATCTCTTGCTGCTGGCATTCAATTCCATTTCATAAGAAATAGGAACAATGGTTTTGCCGCACATTCATGGCAGGAAATGCTGCACAAACCAAGGCTGAAAATTACCATGGTACCAGGGTCTTGGCATTGGTTTGAGAGTACAGGTATGGGCAAATCTTTTTGCAGTACTTAGCTGTCCTGTCATCACACAAACTGGCCCTGCACACAAAGTATTTTCAAACAACTGGATTACCTTTCATTTCAAAATACAATGGTAAAACTTTCGGTGTAAAAACAATCATAGACATAAATAGAAAGTATTTGTTGAAGTGATTTTCCAACTCTCCAGACAAGGTTTTAAAAAATATTATATATACACATAATATAATAAAGTAGAAAAAGATCAATTACAATGTAGATTTTGTCTACTGCTCCACAGAAATAGATACAATGTAGAAACAGTGACCAAGAAGTGTACAAACAACAAAAAAAGGATCTGCAAAGTTAATACCGTTTGTCCACTAACGATCATTCTGATAACATGGGAAGGTTTAAAGTCTTCATCAAATCCTACATAAAATCACCTTGATTACGGGCAGCCTTAATAATAATGGGTTATGAACGTATTGCACGTTCAACACTCATTATTACCTGACATACGATTTCAGGGCACATTAAAAATGTACTGCCTTCCATTATCAGGCTGCTAATATCAAATATTTGCCAGTTCAAATGTGGACTTGCCTTGTTAGCAAACACTGAAGAGAAAACAGGAAAAAAAAAAATGAAAGGACCGATAGTATTAAGGACAGCCCATATAGCATACACGTATACTGAAAAACTGTTCTATCCTATGGCTGCTATAAAAAAAAAATATTTGTGAATCAGAGTTCTTGAGAAAGATGAAATTTAAAAAAAGGACAGAAATTCATCCCAAGTGGAATTTGCATGCGTAGTGTATCACCCATTACTACCGCATTAAACTGTGTAGAATCAAAAGCAGTAGATAAGAAGTTGCTTCTTTTCAGGGCTTTATAAATAGCAACCAGATCTAACCGACAAGAACACAACTCCTTCCACAGTTGTGCTGTCACATTCTCTAACATCTTGTAGTCACTGAGATGTGTGTGCCTGCATTCTATTAACACACAGCAGACTACAATAATAGAGCTATAAACAAAGTGACTGCTAAGAAAATGAAATACTGTAACCAGGGATATTTTACGGAAAGATTGATGTATCCTCCTGTAAACTCACTGGCCAGGTAAACAGGTAAGTAATACAAAGAGAAGAAGTAGCCCACAACAATCCTATCAATCTCTCCATCAATTGCTGTAGGTTACTGAACTTTGCTAATTATCACTGCAGGCCCTAAGGCCCCATGAGTGCACGGCACCGCTTTACATATCAATGCAGGCCCTAAGGCCCCATGAGTGCATGGCACCGCTTTACGTATAACTACAGGCCCCAAGGCCCCATGAGTGCACGGCACCTCTTTACGTATAACTACAGGCCCCATGAGTGCACAGAGACGCTTTACATATCACTACAGGCCTTAAGGCCCCATGAGTGCACAGCGCCGCTTTACGTATCACTACAGGCCCCATGAGTGCACAGAGCCGCTTTACATATCACTACAGGCCCTAAGGCCCCATGAGGGCATGGTGCTGGCATGGTGCTGCTTTACGTATAACTACAGGCCCCAAGGCCCCATGAGGGCACGGCGCGGCTTTACGTATCACTACAGGCCCTAAGGCCCCATGAGTGCACAGCGCCGCTTTACGTATCACTACAGGCCCCAAGGCCCCATGAGTGCACAGCGCCACTTTACGTATCACTACAGGCCCCAAGGCCCCATGAGTGCACAGCACCGATTTACGTATAACTACAGGCCCCATGAGGGCACGGCGCCGCTTTATGTATCAATACAGGCCCCAAGGCCCCATGAGGGCACGGCGCCGCTTTATGTATCAATACAGGCCCCAAGGCCCCATGAGTGCACAGCGCCGCTTTACGTATCACTACAGGCCCTAAGGCCCCATGAGTGCACAGCGCCACTTTACGTATAACTATAGGCCCCATGAGGGCACAGCGCCGCTTTACATATCAATGCAGGCCCTAAGGCCCCATGAGGGCATGGTGCTGGCATGGTGCTGCTTTACGTATAACTACAGGCCCCAAGGCCCCATGAGGGCACGGCGCGGCTTTACGTATCACTACAGGCCCTAAGGCCCCATGAGTGCACAGCGCCGCTTTACGTATCACTACAGGCCCCAAGGCCCCATGAGTGCACAGCGCCACTTTACGTATCACTACAGGCCCCAAGGCCCCATGAGTGCACAGCACCGATTTACGTATAACTACAGGCCCCATGAGGGCACGGCGCCGCTTTATGTATCAATACAGGCCCCATGAGTGCACAGCGCCACTTTACGTATCACTACAGGCCCCAAGGCCCCATGAGTGCACAGCACCGATTTACGTATAACTACAGGCCCCATGAGGGCACGGCGCCGCTTTATGTATCAATACAGGCCCCAAGGCCCCATGAGTGCACGGCACCGCTTTAAGTCCTCAGAGTTATTACGTTTTTGGAAGCATGAGTACTGAACAAATGTTTAGGTCGAAGTTTCCAGAGCTGCTAACCGTGAGGGGGAGGGAGTACAATAGTCATTAAGGTTTTCCAACCTATTTGCTCAGGGTTCCCCCTGAAAGTACTTGGCTACCAGGCAACTGCCTGTCCCCATAGACATGAGATCAATGGACAGCTTATTGAATAAGCTTTCTAATCTAATCATCTCCAAACACTCAGGCACAGTAGTGACCATGCTATTTCCAACAATGGATCAGGTATTTCTATATAAACCCAACAACACAAGCCAGACCCCCCCCCCCCCACCCCCCACCCCCCCCCCCCCCCCCCCCCCCCCCGATATGTGTATGTAGAGCATTAACAAAAAGGTTGTCTTTGATTGCCTTTATATTTAACCGACAGAGCTAACAATCACAATATCCACTTCTTAGCAGTGATTTCAAGGTTCAAAAGCTTTAGTAATACTGTACTGTAGGCTGTAGACAAACCGTGAAATGTCCTAGAACATAAAGTGAAGTCAAATAGAGATTCATAAAACTGGAGTACAAAATCTGGTGCAGCTGTGCATGGTAGCCAATCAGCTTCTAACTTCAGATTGTTCAATTAAGCTTTAACAAAAAAAAATGGAAGCTGATTGGTTTCTATGCAGAGATGCACCAGAATTTGCACTCTCCAGTTTTAGTAAATCAACCCTATAATGTCTAGCCATAGCTCACTAATGTCTAACACGCTAGTTTATGTGTTTGGTATCCATAACCTCTGGGAGTTTAACAACGGTTTTAGGCTTGGTTCACACTTGTGCGATAAAGGGAACCCTGAGAATCCACTGCGGATTCACGCATCGCACCCGACTCGCACGGCAGTTCACACTGCCATATGCGAACTGCCGGGAATGTCAATACATTGATGATACCCCCATTTCAGCTCGCATATTATTTATTTATACAACATCTTCACATTTTTAAATAATCTTTTACAGCAAACTTACAATCCTCAAATACTAGACAAAACAGGTTCACAGGTACCATAAATGGCACTTTACTAACCTTTCCGGCACTCCCAGAAACACTGCGCATTTTGCAGGGTAGTATATGTAACGTAGTACAGCCACCTTATGGTGCTGCTTTGCAGTGAATGTAGTACTTTGCTTATAACGATAGAAGTATAGTTTTGTTTTAAGAAATGGAGCAACACTTATGGCACTGGTTTTGCAGTGCATATTGGGTTTTGTAAAGAGACAACCCAGCAGTAACGGCTTCCTTTGTGAATTTCTTGTGTATTTGGAGCTCTATATAGCCCCACAGCAAGCAGGGAGAGATGTTCTTCTCTCATTCAGTGGTATATAAATTTAAAGTGACTGCAAGCCTAGGTTCACATTGAAGCGGGTTAGAAATTGTGCGGGTTCAGTTGAACTCGCACGATTTCTAACCCGGCAATGCAGCCCGAATTCAGTGGCGATTTGCCAGACATCTGTGTGGGTTCATGCACAGACGTCTATACAAATCACCCCCCGAAATCGCCAAAATTAGTACAGGAACTACTTTTGGTAATTGGTGAGGCGCCACCAAGTCAGTGCCGCGCCGATTTGCCATGCGATTTTACATGACAAGTCGCATGCCAAATCGCATCAATGTGAGCCTAAGCTAAAACAACTTTTTTTAGCTTAGGAATACTTACCTGCTCTCTGGAGTGGTATTGCATAGAGGACCCCTGAACCATAGCTATGGGGGCACACCTGCAGGCTCGATTCCAAGCGGTTGCTTTGTATGTCTATTGACCCACACAGTGTGGCTCAGCCTCATCCCCTGCTATTTTTCACAGGATTTGATTGACAGCAGTAGGGGCCAATGGCCTGTTGCTGAGCCTCCTGTGACAAGAAGGGAGAGAAGAGCAAATGCTACTGCAGAGGGGCACATCACTGGATTAAGATCAGGCTCAGGTAAGTATTAATAGTAATAGCTTTGCCTATTCATGAACAGGTATTTTTCAGCATAGCCCTTAGATCTGTAGTCCCAGAAAAATTGTAAACTTCTAAGGAATAAAAAGATCAGACACTCCTGAACACTGAAAGAGTACCCTGGTCACTTGGTAATGCAAACAACTTCCATGGTGATGACTTTGGCCTGCCTCCTCCTGCCAACTGCTTTTCATGTTGGCTGGTGAGTCTGTACATCAAAGTGATGGATCAATAGTAAAACACAAGAGTCCTTGGGAGGGCCACATTACAGAACAAAACAAAAGCAAAATCTTGTCAGTCCTTTGGGTGAAGTGTACCAATGATGTTCATGGACTATGGGCTTATGGAATTTGGACTTATTTCATGTTATCTGAACATATTAGGCCTTCACACGAGCTATTTGGGCTCTTTTTATTCTCTTTTGCTTGTATGTAGGCGCCTGCAGATGCCTTTTTTCTTACATGAGCGCCAGTTTACTGCGGGTTGTGGGGAGATAACATTTTTAACACTGTTACGTATTCTGGCTGATTTGGAAAGCACATTGAAGACATTTTACTCTCCTAGATTTTTATCAATATCTAAACATGTATTTTTTTTTTTTTTTAAATAAAAAGTAGAGGATAGCCTCCTAATAGATATCCTATTATGTAGCTCTGAGCTTTTTTTCTTGCCAATCTACTAAAGCATACTTATGTTAGTACTCCATTTCTGCTGCTTCTCTTGTGTGAATATGTGTGTAATTTCAGTGACACTTGAAGGTTGGTAAAGTCATATAATCTCCATAGTACTCCAGTAACAGGAAAATGCAGGGAAACCAACAATACAAGTAAAGTAGCACGGGAGGAACTCATTCTACAGTATAATTATTTCAATTTGTTCTTTGCTAAGCTTTCAGTTGCACCACTGTGCAAAAAAGACTCGTTATGACAAAAAATAAGTATTTGTTTCGCTGACCTCAAGAAAATGTTAGCTGCCTGGCTTTCTCCGTTTTTTCAAACATACTAAGTCACGAACCTAAAACAAGTTTGCAGGTAGTGAAGTCAGATAACCACACTAGCTTTTTCAGAAAAAGATCAGCAATGGTAGGCTGCCTAATTCAAGAAGTAGTAACAGCATGACAGAAACACCACCACTAAAAGGGATGAACCATTTTTCTTTCCTACAATTAAGGAATACATTGGTGTCACCTCTCCAAATCCAGCCTGGTGACTGGACATTGATGGAGCAGCAGCAGACCAGAGATGGCATCTCTCTACTCCCTCATATTTACATCTAGCACACCCAAGTACCCCAGTACCATCCTCATCCTTTCCAGACTGTGCACTGCTGTATAGGGAACAGGAAGACACAGACACCAAGGCAAATGTACCTACTTTCACTATCTCAGTGAATATAGTCCATTATATCTACACGAGATTTAGCTTTAAATAAAAACATATACCTACAAAGTTCATGAACAGCCTGGGCAACCAGGAAGTGGGTAAATGATGCTCACTAGCATTCAACCTGAACAGGACTGACAATTATGAAATGAGAAAGAAGCTGGTAACAGTGCTGGAGCATGGAGATGGTAAGTAGAGCTTGGCCACATATTATTTCTATGGAAAGGGGCTAGGGGGAGCTAATGCTGTAAATACTGGTGTTCTAGTTTAAGCATCTGTGGACAATCATTTGCTCTTAACTGAGCATAAATCGCTTGGGGTCCATTCACACCAGATGCAGGAAGATGGCATTGGGAGGTGTCCAGCGCAGTCCCACTGCAAGACAACGCAAAATGCCTGTGTACCTGGTTCACACAACTGCATTGCGGTGGTGTACGGGTGGTGTGTGGTGAAAAAAGTAATACAGGCTTTGCTTTTTTTTCCATTGCAGCGCAGTGCAAGGCAATCCCCCACTTTGGGGCAGCCAATTGAACTTAATGAAATATCACACAGTAACATTTCAATAAAGTTTGCTCAAAAAAAAAGTGAACATTCAGATGCACCAAGACCGGCACACTAGCACAGCAATGCTTCCGCTGGACTGCGCTGTACAGTAACACAGCGGTTGGTGTGAATTTTCCCTTAGATTGGGCAAGCTCACATAACACACGGTCTAAAGCTGGACACAGACTTTTGAGTGTGGCTGGATTTTGCTTGCATTTCCCAGTGCTGCAGAAAACTATTATTTCTTAAAGTAAGAAAAGAGCAAGCAGAGAATTTGGCACAGATTCAAGCACAGTGTGTAACCGTAAGATGCAAAAGATTGCTGATGCCATTGTGAAATGATAAAAAAAAAAAAAAAAAAAAAAAGAAGTGTCACCAGCACAATGTACTGTACACTTTACCTGTCAAGAAATGAGAGCAACATTTTGTCCACCAACAGACCCATTAGTACATGCAAATCAACCTATACAGTATATAGTGAATACCAGCAAATAACCAGTAATCCCATTCCCAAATGTCCCACCTCATACAGTTATACTTAGTGGGTGATAAGCATAAACAAACAAAGTAGCTAATGGAGTGATTAGAGATAGTTTGGCCATCGCAAGCTGTATGGGACATAACTACTCAGAGCAAGCAAAAAACAATAACAGAAAGAAAGTAATGGGCTGCTTCATGCACGAAGACCCATCCCCAAATGAATACCTCAGAGCACTAAAACTCTATAAGCTTCCCAAACCCAGTTTAGGTTTTCTAAACTGTCCCTTTGATGTCAATTGGTGATTGTCTATCTGCTATCCCAAGCATGAGATTGGTACTAAATCCATCCAAAAACAGACATAATAGGCAACAGTCATCTCATGTCAATGTGCTTCATAAGTAATTTGTATTATTATTCTATTCAGACATAAGAAATTGTTATGTAAAGTTATACTTTCAAAGTATTTCCTTTGTAAAACTGATAGGAAGAGCAGCTCTACTCAGTTGGCTTGGCATGGTTGGATACCAAAAAAACGGCACAGTTTTTACTTTTAAAATGCCTTTTGCAGCACAAGTTATATCCCCCCCCCCCCCTACTCTGCGGCAAAACGATGGTGTTCTGAAGTATCACTTGAGTTCCCAATGTCAAATTTCACGGGCTAGAGAATTGCTGACAAATATAATCATTCTCATCCAGCATTGACCTGGTCCTGCGTAACAGAGCCACTGAACTGAACAGCTATGCTCACAAATAGAGAATCATTTATTTCACAGCTATCAGGATCCAGTGACCCAAGACAAAGTTATGGAAACCACAATTGTGTCTTGAAGATAAACATTTTCACCAATATGATAAAATGAGCTATACAGCGCTAGCAATTAAATACAAACAGAGTGCATAGAAATAGATATTGCTATTGATGTCCCAAATAAAGTGATGATTAAACTCCAAACTTCATAAAAGTGCTGCATGCTAAAATCTTCAAAGTGCTATAGTGCTTCAATGTTCATGAAAGTGCTAAAAGTGCTCCAACTTCATTCAGTGATGTGACACACACCCCTCCTGTGTCTCTATTCACCAGAGATAATGGACTCCCAGCTCTTCAGTCTGGGGGTCAATCAAGCTTTGTATCTGGTGGAGAGTGGTAGATCATACAGATCCAGTGGGTATTCCCCCCAATGAGGTTCTCAGAAGATCACAGATGTAAACCAAAAACAGGAACGAGAAAAGGGAGCCAATAGTGAAGTACTATAATGCTGGCGATTTATTGCGCATGTAAAAACAGGTACTTGCAGGACAGCAGTAAAAACGGGGCATTGATCAAGGATGTAAAACTCTTCCTGGAACGCCGTAGCCAGTGTGCGTTCCACCACAACAGGAAGTGACGAAGTTGGAACTCAAGACCGGAAATTACATCAATGCTATTCGCCCTCCCACAGGGCGTCATCAAAAGGACCTCCACTTTTATGACGTTTGGAGTTTAATCTGCACTTTATTTGGGATATTAATAGCAATATATATTTCTATGCACACTGTTTGTATTTAATTGCTAGAGCTGGTATACCTCATTTTATCATGTTTGAGTGGTTAGCACTTTTGTGTACAGCAGCTGCAATTACTTTTCTCACCTTTTTCAATACTTTATAATATCGCAAGTTTTTATATATTATTTTCACAATTTTCACCAATATATATTAATTGTGAATGGTAAAATATTATTATGCAAAAATCACACTGGTCTTTTTAAAATAGCAGTATTATAAAAAAAACAGAAAAAAATAAAATATCAATTTCTATATATATTTAACTGGTAAATCACTGAATAACTTCTCCATATGCTGGAAACAATATGGATTACCTTCAAAGCTGCTCTAACTGTTAAACAACATTTGTTTAACAACCACCAGGTTAGTGGTGAAAGAGTAGAAGTAAGAAGATCTTTAGAACACGTACATTTTCTGATCATTCTGCATTTTGAAAAATGTAGTGATATCAATTAAACCTTGCCAATGATACATTTCCACTGACACAACTGTAGGTTGTGACCGGCATCCACCAATACCGACAATACTTCAGTTTCTTGGTGGATTCCTGAAAGTGCAATGATATGAATTTTGATATCACAAATGCTTAATGCTGACCTTCAGTATCATAAAACATTCCAATTTGTTTGTCAACTTGATCAGTGACCTGGCTAATTATTTTCAATCATAAGATGGACGGTGATAATTATCAACATATCCCAACACATCCTACAATAGACAAAAGTGGACTGATGTCTTCCCACTGGGCAAAAAAATTACTTGCTACAATCATTAGCGGTAGTCCCACCATTCCTTATTATATGAGAACAGATTATGACGAACACCTGAAATCCTAAAGCGAGAGGAAACAAAAAGGTACCTGGATAGTAGTAGTAGTAGTAGTAGTAGTAGTAGTACTAATGACTCTACAGAAAAGGATGAGGGTTGTAATATCATTTTGTTAATGCCATTTCTAAAAATGAACCGTCATAAAGGTCTTCCAAAAGAGGTAAAAAAACTGAAACCGCAACATGCCAACATACAGTAGCTGATAGTGTGCTTCTGACAAATTTGTAAGACTTATGCCCCATACACACAGTCGGAAAATCCAACGGGAAAAGTCAGATCGGATTAGGTTGTCGGAAAATCCGATCGTGTATGGGCTCTATCGGACTTTTTCCATCGGAAATTCTGCCGGAAAAATTTGAGAGCAGGATCTCAAATTTTCCGACAAAAAAATCCGATCAGACTTTTTCCGATCGTTTGTAGAGAATTCCGATCGGACAAAGTGCCACGCATGCTCAGATCAAATAAAGAGACCAAAGCTATTGGCTACTAGCCTGAACGTAGTCCCGTCGTAACGAACGAACGTCATCACGCTTCGAACGATCGGATTTTCCGAAAACTTTGTCCGACCGTGTGTATGCAACACCAGTTTTGGACAAAATCCGTCGGAAAAAATCTGACGGATTTTGGGGTCGGAATATCCGACCGTGTGTACAAGGCATAAGAAAATAATGAACATATAATAATATGTCTAGAGGAAATATTAATAACATGACATTCAGATTATTATAGGGCTGCCAGAAAAAAAGATTTAAAAACGAGACTCAGTTAAAACAGTTATGAGTAGGAGATTCATATTATTGTTTATAGAAAATAGTATTCCAAAACTTCACACAGACCACATCTGCTATTTATAAAGCCAACTGAAATATTGATCCATGGAGGTCAGCGTACAAGATCAAAGCAGGACACATTAAAAAGAGAAGTGATCTCATGGGTCAAGGTTAGACCTTAGAAGAGATGAAATTACTGTAAACAATTCACTATAAAGCAGCAGTGGTAGGTTACAAATAAGAGGTGTTGGGGGAGATTTTAAAAAATTTAGTTCTGTGACCAATACTAACCTAATTTCTCAATACAGTTTAATGTAATACCTAAAGTGATATTAATTCTCGTTTTTTTTTTTTTAGTTAGAAATAAACATTTCATACTTACCTGCCCTGTGGATTTGCACAGAGCAGCCTGGATCCTCCTCTTCTTGGGTCCTTCCCTCCTGTTGAGTGCCCCCACAGCAAGCAGCTTGCTATGGGGGCACCCGTGATGAGCCACAGCTCCCTGTGTCATGGAGCCACGGTCTGGCCCTGCCCACTTTCTCTCCTCATTGGCTGATTGACTGATTGGCCGCAGTGGGAGCCAACGGCGCTATCTATAGATAGATCGCTAGAGAGAGACATGGTGGTAATAGTGAAGTAATATCTATAGTGAAATAGTAAGGGTCATGAAAGAAAGGTAACCGTTTCATTAATGTTGCTGGAAATTTGACCTCTGATGAAAGAAATCCTCTGCTAGTAATTACAATATTTTGGGAGCTCATGTCAGATCACGCTTTCTCTAGCACATTCCACACAAAAGGTTTGCACAGTCCAAGGAGGTACAAAACAAAAGCAGCTGTTATTCCCTTATGGTTACCTAAATTTCCTCCAGCTTCATTAGTCCATGGGTGAACCATAGAGGTGGCCATGGGCATAAGATAATCTTCATCTGATCTAGCCATGATTCTCATGTCTGTGGGCACAAGGTCAGGCTCCTCCAAGTCATACCGAGGTTGGGAATATCACTAAAAAACTCATAAAATCTGATTAGTCGATAGTTATTTGAAGCTAGCTAAGCTGCCTTAAACGACTAACTAACTCGTTGGGATGTAAAGGGGTTGTCATTAGACTTTCAACAGTGAGCTTGTATATGCTTCTATTTAAAACTGAACTTTCAGGGTTTCATAAAAAGTTTTAAGTGGCCATGTACATTGATATGTATATGCAATAAAATATTTGAACAGGAAAGGAACCTTGCTCCTCTGCAGGAAGGAAGATAAAATACTTTGAACCAAGGGTGTCACGTGACCACGGACGCAGGAGTGCCTGGAGCTCGGCTTTAACAATTGCTGAGATATCAGCCACATAGGGAATACAGCAGGCATTTCAAAAGTCAATCAACTCATAGACTTCACTGTAAAGAAAGGAGCAAATAGCACAAAAGTTGCACTGCGAAACAAGAAGAGCAATTGCACATAAATATTGCTGCGCCCAGTACCTATAGAACAGTGATGGCGAACCTTGGCACCCTAGATGTTTTGGAACTACATTTCCCATGATGCTCATCTACACCTGCAGAGTGCATGAGCATCATGAGAAATGTAGTTCCAAAACATCTGGGGTGCCAAGGTTTGCCATCACTGCTATAGAATTACAAAAGTATAGAGAGAAAATAACTTAAAGGGGGATTCCACCCTAAAGTGGAACTCCCTCTTTTCGGAACCCTCCCCCCCTCCGGTGTCACATTTGGCACCTTTCAGTTTACGTCACTTCCTGTCCCGGCACGCTGTCTGCCGGGACACACACGTGTCCCGGCAGACAGCGCTGAACATTCTCATTGCGCCGCGCGACTCGTGCATGCGCAGTAGGGAATCAGGAAGTGAAGCCACTTCCTGATTCCCTCACCGAGAATGGCGCCGGCTACAGCAGAGAGCCGAGCGATCGATCGGCCTCTGCTGCCGACACCGCTGGACCCTGGAACAGGTAAGTGTCCATTTTTTTTAAAGTCAGCAGCTGCAGTATTTGTAGCTGCTGGCTTTTAAAAAAAAAATTTTCAGTACAGTCCCGCTTTAAGTACTAAGGTTATCATCAATACAATTTCTAAGTATATCTAAAAAGAAAAAACAAAAAAACAATGGAGAAGTATGGGAATAAAAAACACACACTCACCTCAATCTGCAGCTGCCAACCCCCCCCCCCCCCCCCCCACCACAAGCTCTGAGCGATCACACGATCGCTCTGTTCTCAATCTGCTCTCTGCTCTGCCCCTCCACTGCTCACTGGTGCACCATGCTAGGAAGGGGGCAGGTGTATCTACCTTCTGATCAAAGCAGCACGCTGAAAGCTGGAGCCAGATGTAAAATCAGGCAGCTGGGTGGATCCCGACAATATAGTCCTGGAGCAGCTTTGTGACATCAGCTGACAGAGAGCTTTACCAACTAGCATAAAGCATTTTTCTTAAAAGTAAAGAAGTTGTAATACATAAACATGGTCAAGCAGCTAAGAAGATGAGAAAACGGTTTCATCTGCTACTCATAATAATCTAGACATTAGCTGGGAATTCTGATGCCAATAGAGTTGGTTATGCTTTCAGAAATTGTATATGTCAAGTGGAATCAATTACTGAAAATGCTATCAAAGTTAAACAGTGCACATGATTCTCATCTAGGGTACTCTGAAGCACTGCCCTCAAACTAGTACAATTCATCTACAGACGATCACACCACATGCACATGCCTACAGAGCCTGAGGCTTAGGCTACTTTCACAATGATGTGCTTTACAGGCTCTATAGCGCTAAAAATAGCGACTGCAAAGCACCTCTCCTGTCACTCCAGTGTGAAAGCCCGAGGGTTTTCACACTGGAGCGGTGCGCTTGCGGGACGTTAAAAAAGAAAAAAAAAAAAAAGTCCTGCAAGCCGCATCTTTGCAGCGCTTTAGGAGCAGTGTGCACACCGTTTCTAAAGCACTCCTGCCCATTGAAATCAATGGGCAGCGCCGCCAAAGCTTTTAACCCTTTATTTGGCCACTAGCGGGGTTAAAAGCGCCCCGTTAGCGTACGAAAAGCGCATCTAAAATGACAGTAAGCGCTTTGCCACCAATGCCCCCGCGCCTTAGTGTGAAAGTGCCCTTAGAAATATAGTGTTAATGAATAAGAAAGTGGAGGTTATTATTGTGTACTAAACATTTCTTTGGCTACAAGTTTTTGTTAAAGTGATTGTAAAGTCTCTGCTAGGCCCCTTTCACACGATAAGTGCGCTTAGATCTGCCTGTCCGTTTTTCAGGCAGATCTGAGTGGGCCACCCATTGACTCCTATAGGCAGACGGGTGTCAGCGGAGATGTGTCCGCTGACACCCGCCTGCCATCCGATCAAGACAGATGTATGGCGATACGTTCAGCCATCCGTCTGGCGGATTGGATTAGATCTGATGAAAACGGACATGCTGTCCGCTTTTGTCCGATCTCCCTATAGAAATCAGCGGGGCTCCGACAGGTCCCCTCCCTGCTCAGTGAGCAGAGACAGACCTGTCATCCGCCGGCTCAGCGGAGATCAACGGAGCAATCTCCCGCTGAGCTGCCAGACACTGCTGAGCAGATCTGCCCCGTGTGAAAGGGACCCTATACTTACCTGCTCTGTGCAGTGGTTTGGCACAGGGCAGACTGGATCCTTCTCTTCTTGAGTCCCTTTTCGCCGCTCCTGGCCCTTTCCTCCTGTCAAGTGCCCCCACAGCCAGCAGCTTGCTATGGGGGTACCCGAGCTGAGCTGCAGCTCCGCTCAATCTATAAAATTGTTTATCTCATGGCATCTGAAATTCGGTGGAATATATTAGGCAGCAAGTAAACAAGTTATCCTTGAAGTTGATGTATGGAAAGCAGAAGAAAAGAGCATCACAGTTTGTTATGAATGGGGCTGCATCGCTGCAGATCAGTCCAGTCAGGGTGCCCAAGCTGACCAGTGTTCACAGCCAAAAGTGCCTACATTAGGCGCATGAGCATCAGAACTGGACCACGAAGCAATTAAAGAAGGTGGCCAGCTTCAATGAATCATGTTTTCTTTTACTTCATGTGGATGGCAGGGTGCATGTGCGTTGCTTACCTGGGAAGAAGTTACACCAGCATGAAGTATGGGAAAAAGGCAAGCTGGCAAAGGCAGTGTGATGCTTTGGGCAATGAGCTGCTGGGAAACCTTGGCCTTGCCATTCATGTGGATGGTACATTAACACGTACTACCTACTTAAATATTGCTGCTCAGGAAGTACATAGAAACAGTATTCCCTGATTGCTGTGGCCATTTACAACAGGATATTGCACCTGCCACACTGCAAAACTGGTTCAAGAATGTTTGAGGAACAATACAATGAGTTCAAGGCCTCCAAATTCTCCAGATCACAATCCAATTAGGCATCTGGAGGATATGCTGGAAAAACAAGTCCTATCCATGAAGGACCCATCCCGTAACTTATAAGACTTAAAAGGATCTGCTACTAACAGCTTGGTGCCAGATAACCACAGCATACCTTCAGAGGCCTAGTATCGTCCATGCCTTCATGTGTCAGGGCTGTTTTATCAGCAAAAAGGAGGCCTACTCAATATGGAGTGGGTCTGATAGGTGTACAGTTCAAATATGAGTTATATCAACTGTATGAATAGCTTTTTTGGCCTAATCTCAGCTTTGCATTTAAAGGTTTTGTAGTCATCATCCTTTACAAACATGTTATGCATTTAATGAATATGTCCATGTATTTTCTGAACTAATGGAGGCAAATCTAATCCCTTAACATCCCACACTATATTTGGGGTGAAAGCAGCTTCCGGAATGTCTATCCCAGCAGACATGAGTATACAAATTGACAATGCTGTTTACCGATTTCATTAACGTGGACATCATGTGACTGCAATTACTGTCCTCTACAGAATACAAAATGTTAGTGCAGACTACAAGCAGCTTCAGATTTGTCCATGCAGACGCTTGGTCACATCTTTCAACCAATATTTTATGGTGAATAGGCAGTTTTACCTAATGAAATCCATTTGATTTATGTGGACCTGATTTTTTTTTTTTAATTGGCTATAAAACAGGAGGCTTGCAATTTGATTGCATGTATTACAGAGATGTGTAGTCCACATAAAAACTAAAATTTCACAAGCAAGTGTGTGTGTGCACAATACAATCTACATGGATATTGGGTATTGATTAAATGTGGCCACACTTGCCAGTAATTTAGGATTTCTTCCCCCGGGGAACAAGTGACAGCATATTTTATGCAGAAGCCAATCAATTAGCAAGCACAGATAAAAGCTTTCCTTTAAGCCATCTCTTATTCCTTTAAGAAGCAGCATAGCATGAAGCCTGGCTAGAACTCCCTAAAGGCAGAATCAAGAAACAATCTAACTCTTCAATCTATGTGCCTTTTGTAACAAAATTACTGGATGTGCTGGCTGAAATGAAGATAAACAGGAGAGTACAAAGCCTGGAATCATGTTGTGAATGCACTGTTGAGTTGTTCCTATGGTGGCACAAGAGTGGCTTTTAGGCCCCATGCCCACTGGCTTAAAAAACGTTGCTTCTACATGAGTTTTGTGTTCTGCCTATAGAAGCAGCTCAATGGTATCCTATGTGTTCATGCACATTAGGACGTCAAGAGGCATATTTTGAGTTTAACCTTTAGAGGCAGAAGAAAAAAAAACCCTGGTTCGCGTATCCGATTGGAGCTTGGAGGCAGAAAAAAAATTAAAAAACTCTCCTAAAAACTTTGTACAAAAAAAATGCTCTATATGAGCGTTATTTTACTCCCGAGAGAACAGACTTTTTTAAGCCCAGTGTGCATGGAGCCTTAGAATGTACCCTATGGACATAGATGATGCCTAATAGTTCATTAAACTCTATGTGTCCCTGCAGAACCAATTTGTTTTCAAATTCTAAACACTGTGCAGGAATCATCAGTTTGTTACTTACAAATTGGCATGCAGAGGCTAATATGGGGTCTGTTTTTTTTTGTATGTATGTGTTTATCTACAAGTAAAATCCTTGACTAGTTTGAAATCGCTCACAAAAACAAGCCACAGCAGACAACAGCAGAGATATAGCAAGAAATGTTCATGTAGCAAGGCCTATTGTAGAAGCAGGCGCTTACTTCCAAAGATGGCCAAACGTGGTATACCACCCAGCCTACATACTAGTGAGTTTGTTGTATCACTGACTATTTACATGGGTAACAAACTACACGATTCCCAACTTCAGTACATCAATAAAACCAACAGTTCACATAACCTCGATAAAATGACTAATATTCTTCATTATATGTTGCCATGGATTTTAAATCAGGCATTTACAATTGGAAAGATAACAGATCAAAGTTTCACCAAAGCACTTTCACTTGTATGCAGGTTCTACAGTCACCATGCAATATGTTGCTTACAGGTATTGGCATGTGTGCTTATGTGTTTACGTGCATTTTTAACACGTTTATTCAAATTCTTGTTGGTGTGCTATAAAATACTATATATGAATATAGATTTGCTATGGTGTAGATGCAATAACAATTAATAGAAACACAATACATTTCAATAGCCCTACTCAATGTATGCTAATCTACAAAAAAATGCTACCTGTCCAGTTTTTCAAAGACATGCTGTGCTGTAATGCATAAAAGTACACTAGCCACATAAAATTAAAAAATTTTTTTTACAAGAAGTGCATACCATGCGGTAAAAAAAAGGCAAGTGTGAATGGGCTTTATTTACTAAACCTGGAGAGTGCAAAATCTGGTGCAGTTCTACATAGAAACCAATCACCTTCCAGGTTTTTATGTCAAATTGAACAAGCTAAAGTTAGAAGCTGATTGGCTACCATACACAGTTGATTTTGCACTCTCCAGTTTTAGTAAATCAACCCCTATATGTCCAGTATAGGCATGATGTAAGTAAAATTTCATAGCTGAGCAGTTTGATTCTTCATCAAGATCTCCAAACCCTATAGTCACTCAACTGGCTGTAGATGCTGCTATTATATGGCAAAATTCTAAATGCACCAGAGAATTATGGTGTACAGAACATAAAACCAAAGCCCATTTGAAGTCACCATGAAGCCTTCACTAAATGAAACCTAAATTTGCTTAATATGAAAATCGCCACAAACATATTTTTGAAAATACTCTACAACCCACTCTCAGATGCATGAACGTAAAGGGAAAACAAACCTATATAAGATAGGATATTGTAAAATCATTTTTATGCAAAAAAAAAAAATAGTGTTTGTTAAAAAGTAATATTATTCAACATACAAAAACCAACAGTAATCTGCTTACAGGGTCGGCTTGTTCTGGAACGGGGTGTCTTTTCCTCAAAGAAGAAAACCTCTGCTGGCTTCGGACTGAAAACCTGCGGAAGGACTCTCGGCTCCGGGAAGCAAAGTGTCGGAAGGATGATGTGCGTTTAAAAGGGTTTCTGCTGCCGGCTTCTATGCTAGTTCTCTCGTTTGTCACAGCAGTCGTAACTAAACTGAAAGCGTCCTGCAAGGACCTCCTCATCGTCCCCATCCACTGGTTCATATGCGTATGTGCCACTGTCAACTTATCTCCAAGGTACTCCATTCTCCAGTATTGCAAAAGTAAAAACTGCTATAAAG